>KB663943.1:14530123-14566653 GCA_000349025.1 Anopheles minimus | reverse complement strand
TTGTATACGGCAAAAGAAGCTTTATCACTTTGATTCGCGCTATCACCCACGTTAGGACGACCGACAAGCGGCGTTTTCTAACAGGTAGGTTAAAACTTTGAGTAGGTTTCAGGTGAATTGATGGTTTAGTAATATTGGAACCGATTTTCACTACACAGAACCCGGCACCAACGGAGACCATTCCTCATCGGATGTTGCCTCATGAGTGGTTTACGAGCATTTGTGATTTAAAAATAATTTAATATGTGACTGTTACTATTTCTTCACGTATTTGAAGGTCTTAATGATAAGTTTTTAATCGCTAAATTATTCATAAATCATCACTGTTCAAATAAAAATACACTTTTATTTATTTAATCATGTGCTAACATATTGTTTTCTTTCTTATTTCAGGTATGTCATCAACATTCTCTTCTTTTTGATTAAACTCACATTTGGTAAGCAGCTCAACGATATTTGTTTGCATATTATATGTGCAGCGATCAAATGTTTCCGGTAAATGTGAATTGATTAATAAGCTCATTTGTATTATTGCTTTGGATGAATGTTACTTTCAATCAGTTTAATTATTTTAGCTTTAAATACTTATAGAACAGTTTATGCAACAGTTACAGTGTTTGAAGTTGTTTTTGTGTTGTTTCAATCTGACACTTATATGATGCTTTCCACAAGATGAAATAATCGGTTCACAATCCAGTAAACAACTCCACTTTCCACACATTGCAAGATGGTTGCGCGAAACAAACAAGAAACAAAATATTCTCTTTCTTTAGCGGTTGCAATTTGCAAAGATGATGAGTGTTTCACAGGAAACCGTACGCATCGGGTTGATGGTTTCACGTTCGCCGTTTGGCGTTCTGGATGGTTTACACTGGATGTTGATTCTCCGTAAAACGTGGTAACGTCCAGAGGAGGTAGATCATTTTTCTCTCACAGCTGGAAGCCAAACCATAGTCCATGCAGCTGATGCATTGCATGTGTCGTACGATTCGCGTCTCTTGTTGCATTTGCACACAGCATCTGATGGTGCATTTGGCGAAGATGAAGGAGAAATTTTAACCACAAAAGGATGAGAAATGTTGGTCGTTGATGTACCACGTAGGCAAGATACGGCTTATGCATGCAACCCGTTTAAATCGTGGAGTACGATTTTCAACTGTTTCCAGCAACAAATAGAAATGATAATTTCACAAAGCCAGTACGAGTGAAAAGAAATGACACTTTACTTCATTATGGTTGCAAAAGTTCCCACAAAAGAGTATGACCCATTACCGTGAAGAGTTGACGGTATGGAATGTTTCAATTAATTAACTACCCACCAACACCTCGACCATGCAGTGTGACCTTTCATCGGTATGGTCATCGGTGGTTGATTTATGATTTTTCATTCAATTATCATGATTGAAACCAGAAGCGAGTTGAATGTACTAGGCCCACCCGGGCAAGGGCGTGCAGCGTTTGTTTGCTTATTTGCAGTTGCAGTTGCACTCGAAACCTCGGGGCAGCCATCCCATTGCACACCACCTGGCCGTGTGCATTGCGCTTAATCAAATATTGTTCCATCATATATGAAAATCGTGGTGTGTCATCTTTTATCCCGTTCCACGTGCGTGCGCCATCTTATGCCGTCGTTTTTCGAGGCCCGTCGGGCATGTTTATCATAAAACCTCGGCGCCAGGTCGGTTGTTTACACCTTGCGCAAATATGTAACGCCCTTAAACTCGCTGACCCATCCATCCATCATGTTGGTCGCCGCTTGTACATAATGTTAACCTTACAATTAGCCACTAATGTGGCGGGGGAAATTTGTGTGGGATGCATTTTTTTTACCATTAAAAATTTATGTTCCGGTGCGCTACCCAAAATGGACTGCTAATTGAATGGTGAAGTGCGATCGTTTTATTAATACAGTTTGCACCTTTCATTTGTGCACTGATTGGCGGGGGTACATAAAATGGTACAATGAGTTGATGGTGAATGTAATTGCTACTTGACACTTTTCATTTCACCACCGCAAGGGGTACAATTTGGAATGGTCCTATTTAATGGTATGCTCATTTACGTGGATACAGTATGAAATGAGTAATTGTAGGGCTAAAACAATTGCAGAGGGCTATTTACATTTTTTATTGTGCACAATAGACATCAATAAACCTAATTTAAGTCTAAAGTGTACATTTAAAATGAATTCGGGAAAAGGAAATCGTTTGTTTAAGACAACAATACAATAAACTAATCAGAAAAGTTTGCTAAAATAATTCCAACAAGTGAATGCACCAAACAAACCATTCAAATTCTTGCTCATGGGTTGCTTCCATACATTTAATGTAATTAGAACAAATGGACCGTGTTATGATAAACTAATTAGTAGGGAGGCTTCTATTTGGATGAGTAAATACAATAGTATGAAGTTAATTAAAATACGATACTCTTATTGGACGGTACGCTTCGCAATCAAACATCTTGAAGCGTAGGCTTCAAACATCAAACCAGCCGAACTTTTCGCATGACATCCGATCCCAGCTGCAGCACCGTACACAGGAATCGTACAAACACTCCAGCCTGTGTAATGAAATGCTATCGAACGTACAGCGGCGAAAGTTTGCAGTACTTTTTTCCTTCATTTGCTTTGGTTTTCCACCGTTCGGTTCTACTTTGTACTCGTGTGCAGTGGTTGCACTGGAACGTAAAACTCGCCTCCTCATATAACAATCATTTTCATTCATTATCGCACAAACAAACCCGAGCCGGGCTAGTGCCGTTTAAGCCAGGGGAGAGTAACGTGACGGGATTGCATTTCGAGGGTGGTGCGTTCCGACTTCCTTCCACCTTCAAGAGCATATCGTTTATGCTGCGATGAGCAATAAAACAGCACCAGCGAGCATCAACATTTCCGAATGATGAAAATCGAGAAAACGTTCTATCTTGTACATCCGCGTGGTATGAGGTACACGCGAACACCAGTGCCGAAGCCGGGCGGGTTTTGAAACCGGACGACACGAAGACGCGCGGGCATTGGGAGACAGTTTGTTTACGGTGGTAATTAAAACATTTATCCCAGTGTGTGTAGCGAAAACACAAAAGTTTTGCCCGGGCACAGGCAACAGTGAACGTGAGCTCGAGTGGAAACATATGTTTTGCAGTGCTTTGCTGACGAGATGGCATGGGCGTATGGTGAGGTACGGTTGTTATGTTGCGGTTTGCGGTGGGGTGGAACGTTGTTGTGTTGGCAATCCGAAGACGATACGTCAACTCCCAACTGAGGATGTAAGGACCTTCAATGGAACGGGATAGAAAAGGAAAAAAGGTACTTGGGCGATAGTTCCGACGGAAAACTCGGTATCGTATACTGGGACTGGGGGAATAAAGTGAAATTGTTTCTGTTCCATTAACCCATATTTGTCTTTATGTTGTTGCAGCAAAGATGGATGTTCTGCGAGGGAGACGGGTGGAGAAGCCCATAGCCATTGGGTTCATTGGTCCAACTTTGAAGTCGTATTTAATTGCAGTTTTATAGTTTGCCGCAATAAAATAAATTCTATTTTAATGATATCCTTGTTTAACGTATAGTTTCGGACCGTTATCATATCAACGAAGGATGTGTTGTAAAATGAAATTAGGTTGAAAAATAATTGAAAACTATTCCCGCAGATAATGCGGAACTACGACGGGATTATTCATTGAATCGTTACATGGAATAGGAAAGGAAACCATGTCTTTTAAGAAGGCGATGTTTGGTTAGGAGTTAGATGTTTAAGTAATTTATAATTGATTATTTAAATATCTTTAAAAAAGCTGGAAAATATATTGAGAAGTGGTGTAACTGTCACGCCACTGATCAACATTACAAAAAAATCGTTTTTATGTTCTACAAGTCTAAAGTCTTATCTAGCTTTTTGTTATCGCTTAAATGAAAAACAAATTTTCCATTCGGATGCATTTTGACACGCAACGGATTCTGGTTGGGTTTGAGTGTTTGCACTCAATACGAGCTGGCTGGATCGATGCCAAAATCATTTAGCTAATGGTCCATTGTCCTTCGTAGTGCGAGGTTGTAGCATTTTTTCTCCTACTCCTGTCCTTTTAGCCTAACCTTGTACCGGGTGACAATCATTTGATCTTTGTCCCCAAACCGCCCCATGCATACGGCTAAAGGGCAAAGTCGTACCGTGTTGGAAATTCGATTTTCGATTGTCGAATATGTAAAACATTGTGCTATTGGTTTTGGCCTACGGGAGGACACTCAAGCATCTTGTACGGGAATGTTTATCGCACTAAAAACATTGCGGGTAAAGCAAAAGGATCAAACGGTGCTGCACTGTTTGGGAATAGGATGGTTGCATGTTTACCAATGCACAGGAGTGAAGGTATTATTATCTCATTTATTTTCCTTTAGCTTCCTTGTCATTCGATATCCTTCCGAATGGTACTTCGGTATGAAGTGTCAGGCACCAAGTAGTCGCTCGATGCCCCTTGGTTATTGGTCTTTCGGATGGTATAAGCATCTTGTTACTAAACAGTGACGTTTGCTAAAGGGAAAGCCGGCACCTTTCATGCCCGGTACGTTTACACCATTCCTGGTTCATCCTTATTTTGATCTCTCGATCGATTAGAACTGAGATTTCTGTCAGTTGTGTGTATGCGGGCTTGTGAACGGAACCATCCAAGAATGTTTCTGAAACAAGTCAGCGTTAACACTTACATCCCCGGATTACAAGCATCCCATCCATTTCGTCTCCTCTGCCCGGATAGTCTTCGGATCCTAAAATAATAAAACCGCTCAGAAAGATAAAGAAGATGCTCGTTTCGATAGTCTAATAAAAATAAGTATCTCGTTACACACAGCCAGCTAAACATACACGGTAGCAGCGGAAGGACGGTTGTGGCGTACAGAGGCACAGGGTCATAGCAACACTTGCACAAACAAAACGCATTGTTGCTGTGGTAAAAGATCTGTTTCTACCAGAGTCTGCCGGAAGGGACAGCACTGTGTTCAGTACTGCTCCGTCTTTAGCACCAGAACACTGCCGTCTTGTCTTGCGAAAGCTTATCGATGTACGGTATCGAATGCTACAAGGAAGCGAAGCAATGTGTTGCTGTTGTACATTAGCCTCTGCAAAAACCTAATCTTCACAACACTCGCTCGCCACTTGCAAGGAATGTTTTATGGGCTTTTAACTATTGTTGCTACAATGTGTAGTGGGCAAAAGTTTGCATATAGTTCTGCCTTACGATGCGGAGGACTGTTGGTTGATGCGAGAACTGCTATTTTGTGATGCAATCATGTAACCATGTAAGCATGGTATTGATCCCTGATTGATCCGAGACGTAGAACCGAAGAACCATAAACGTGTTTTATGGGATAATGGACATTTCCCATACCAGCTGCGCTAGTTAGTGTTCTTCGCAGGCAAGAATTTCATTGTTCTTCGGGATTGCCCATATGTTTTTTTGTCCTTTAGTATAACATTGAAGAGATTGTACACATTAATAAATTATGTTATAATGTTTGGCTACAAATCTAATTCATAGAATTCCAACGAGCCAAAAAAAGCTATAAAACAATTTTATTAAATATTTTGATTTATGCAGTAATGTTGAAATCGTTGTGTAAGACTAAAAAAATACTAATTTGATGCTGATCCGTATATGTGCCCGTAATGCAAAGTGCGTAACGTTTTAGTTTGCGTGAGGATGTGCAATTTGATTTTTCAAGTGGAAAACTCTATTCTCAATTAAGTTGATTAACACATTTTTCACCCGCCTTACAGCCTGTCGAGAGTGCATTCGCTCCGTACGGCTAGTGGCCCACAACCTTACGCTTCCGCGAATATAAGTGGTGCAACGTTGGAGCGGAGAACGTTAATGTGAGTACAGGTGATTTAGCCTAGCCTTTCAATTTAATTCTCGTACCGGGTTGGTGCTCGTCGTTCCGAGTGCAATATCATTTCCATGCTCGTTTGCTATGGGTGGTTCGTGTGTAGAACGCACTGCACTCGTTGCAAGCTGGGCTTTTGCTTGCTCTTTCTCACGTAGTTGTTAGTAGGAGATGGTTTTTTTTGCGACTCACTTTAGCGATCAAAAGACCTCTAGGCATCCGATGAAATAATGATCGCTTATGTAGACGAAGTTATGCATTGGGACCAGAATTGCGCTGTTGGTACACACTTTGACCAAACGTTACGAATGATGAACTGCAATTGGAAATAATGATTGGTTCGAGTTAGTAATTATGGTTAATAGCATTTCAATCGATGTATCGTAAAACTTTTGCTCAATGCAGTATCAATTATTGCAATATTACAGTGTGGTTTGCATGGAAATGAACAAATCGTTATATTTTGCAGCCAATATTGAAACACACATATTCTACGAACCACTGTATGTACGGGTTCGATCAGATTATGCATTCAGTTGAATGTAGAGAATATTGTTCGTTTGGTACAATAAACGAACGAAGCAGTCTATGTAATTTTAGAAATTAGGTAAACATCAATTATATTAGTTTAGAGCTCTCTTTAATGACTTTAATGTTTAATATTTTCTACATTATTTTTTCGATCTATTTATCCACAAGGGAACATATATTCAATGCACAGGCAAAGGCAGACACACCTGTTAGTTCCCTGCAAATAGTGACCCAAAAATGGTGGTGAAGCTCAATCTGCGGACATTACGGTGACAGCACAAAGCCATTACGCATAGAAAACTCCTTTTTTGAGCCCGCACAGACCGTTGTTCCGGTCGTATGGTACAGCGGTGCAAAGGATGCAAGCTGCAGTTAGCGATCTGGTTATGTGGCGAATCTGCAAAAACCCTCAATGGCAAACCGGGTGACGTTTTATGGGCTATCTCGTTCTTCATCACCGGCACCAGTGCTGCACCAAGACGGATGTATTAGTGCAAAGCGCTCGCATTATTTGCATGTCATCTACAACTGCGTGCTGGCGGTTTTTGTGGAATGGTAATGGTCACGTAAGGATTACGAATCTCATGCTGTGCACCGTTTCAGTCTTCCGGTGGGGATGTAAAATTCTGATTCATCGTTCCTGCCACGAGACTATCCCGTATGTGCAGTCAGGAAATTTGTCAGCCAACGCCCGGCGGTTGGACCTTTGAGCGCGATCCACCGGATATCCTTGCCGTTATCGTCGGGTACGTCCCAGCTGGGTTGGTTGTTTTGCAAATGCAAGCAACTTTGATAGTTGCTCACTGGACCCCAAACAAGCCCGAACCGCATGTGCTAGCAATCGCTCTGGTCGTGATGTTGTATCCATTCCGCGTACAGACGGTTCTGGATCACTTTACATCTGAGGAATGTGCGGTAGAAGAAACATCTGCTCGAAAAACCAAGCCACAAGCTCAGTTGTCTCCAAGCGAAGGAAACGCTGGTACACGAAGCCGCCTCCGCCGCGCATCATTAGCATAACACCAGAAGAAACGGGGCCCGCGCTACAGAAGAAACTAGCCTGGGATTGGGTTTTGTTGGAAGGCATGAATTTCAATTTTCACAAACCGCGGACAAGCTGCGGTTGGTGAGAACGTTTGCTTCGGATAAAAAGTCGTTCTCTGAACAGCCTAAATGGTTCACCAGGGCTTTGGCTTCCTCCACCACGTGCACTAAAACTTCCACTCTCTACCAGTGCCATCAAAAAGCAATGCTGTTGTTTAAAGAAAATCGTGGAAAATGTCCGCGTAACATGATGCGTAACAAACGATGGCTTTATTTAAGGATGAAGAGGCGTGTTAGCTCGTTAGATTTCAACCGAAACGAAGCCGGTAGCAATTGTCCCTGCGCAGCGCAAAACACATTGACATGTTTTACCGCGACGGTGACAGATGATTTTTCCGTGCCCTGTGCTCGTCGGTACGTTCTGTTGCAACGGGAAATGACCCGAACGTTAAATTAGTTTAATCACGTCGCGCTCCCATTCCGTTGGCGAGTTTCGTCAAAAATAAAGGATAATTTAATTTCGACCGAAAAATGAGCTAAACGAGAGTTGGGCGAGATGGCGGTGAACTAGGTTGGGGTCGTTACTCTCTGGGGAGGTTTTTCGTAAGCGTACGTGCAAATGGTCATCAGGGCTGTTGGTGTAGTGCTCGATGTAATGGGTTTCAATTATGCTTAAAATAACGGTAATTTATTCTAATGGGTTATTGATTAGCCGTCTGGTGTAATCTGATTGAGACCGGGGTAGTTAGCAGGTGCTGGATGTGTATGTTTAAAATTCGTAAACTCGAAAAGTGGATTGCAGAAAATTTTATTTTTTCTGTCAATATTTGCTTATACACAATTTTGTGCTTAAATAAAAAAGCAGATTCAAAATATTTTCCAAATAAAAACAGTTATATATTAGCGACTTAACACAAGCATTTTGTTTTAAATTGTGTGAAATTTATCATTAAAATGGTCTCATTTATGCTTTATCTAGTTGGTTTTATATTTTTATTCAATAGAGCTGTTGAAATAGCATCATTTCAATTTTACGCTGTCCTTTAATTAAATTTCATCTTCACGTCCTCATAAGACACCGCCACGTCCTCATAAGACACCGTCACGTAAGCTAATTAGAATTTTCGATGAAATATTTCATACGCGAAGGGTTCAGCAGAAAAATCTTTCGTCAAACATGCACATACATTAAACATATTACATGTCATCATACGAATTAAATTGTGATAAAATATTTTTTTAAGGCTTAAAAGTTGTTCGTTTGACCTGCCACCCGATTTTTCTTCCAGAATATTTTAATTTTCCTGCATTGACAAAAAAGGTACGAAAAGTACGATCGAAACTCGTTATCGATAATATATTCCCCAGGTGCGCATAAGTCAAATCTGCTTGTCTTTTTCTAGGTTTTTGCACTAATACCTACGTGCATCAGAGGCAAAAATGGAAACCCTTTGAAAGGAAAATTTCTATTCACGAACAAATATTTCACCAGCGAGTTCTAAGCTCTGAGGTTAGGAATATACGGACGAGAAAAGAATTGAAGCACGTTCAACCATCGGGTGGCTTTTCTTCCCCGTTCAATCCCCACGATACCTTTGCTTGAGAGTTGGCACATGAGAGAAAAGACTACCCAAGCAGACAAAAAATCAGGGAAAATATAGGGAGAAGAAAAAAAAACAATCCCATCCCGTTCAAAATCAGCAGGGCTTTCGCATTAGCATTCCATTTGCGTCAGCTTCCGGTGGCTTTCGATTGATCCGACGCTTGATTCGACGGACGGAAGAGCACATACAATCAAGACGTTTCACAACCCAGGACCAACCCAAACGTATGAGTGAAGCTTGCTGACCAGTATTCCAGTTTTCCCGCAGCGTGTGCGAATTATTTTCGAAGAATTGATTTTTGGATTGGTGGAAAGGATGTTGCTCCCTTTATATCCACACATTATCAGGTTCAACATCAATCGATTTTGAGTAGCGCACAAATGGACGAATGAGATAAAAGCATGGCGGTCATAAATTATGTAACATTTCAAAGAGAAAGTAGAAGCTATTGTACTTTTGGACAAATTTTCAAAGTTGTTTTAACGACAAATACAGAGCTGCGTTAAGTTTGATGAGCTAACCGGATCATATCGCATGTCATTTCTTGACAAACTCGTTATTTGACACTGATCCAATAGCTAGACGGCAATCGTTTGATCTGAAATATATTTTTATGAGTCAACCCAAATCCTTCTACGTAAATGATAAAAAAACATATCATCGGTCTTCTTGGTCTGACAGGATACTAGGAGAATATATTTTGTGCTCCTAAGGTTGTCCATAATCTTCTATCACCCATCCTTGCACTCTCATGAAATGCTTCATAACTCTTGCGTCACGAATCAATATTTGCACTGCAAAAGGTCTCTCCACACTGGTAATGAAAATTTATGCTATCTCCTGCTCGTCTCGCCCTTCTTTCCTCTGTTGAAAAAAAGAATGCCAAAAGTTAATGCGGTACCATTCATGTTTGTATTCGAGTACGGGTCGAAGCATTATGTTCTTCTTATGATTGTTCTGCACTGTTAATGGTGTCCTTTTTGGTTTTATTCGCGCATTTCCACGGGTGGACATTTTTTTTCTTGCTTGGAATAAAACGAATACGGTTTGGTTTTGCAAATTCCCTCCATCCTTCAGATGGCGAGTGCACGTACTTCGATGTATGTTTCACCACAATTATGGCGTCTGGTGGCTTGAAAACTGATGTGGATGTTTTTGTTTGTTTCATTTTCTTTTTCTTCCAATTGAGGATGTTTTGCATTAAATGCGCAAAAACGGACAAGTGATTTTTTTTTAAATTTTTATTATTTATGTTGTAAAGTAACATAATTTTTTTTTATTCACTGAAGAACGGCCGGGCCGTATACCTTAGTAACATAATTATAAAATGAACTGAAAGTACCATAAGATCATGCGGGATTATTCGTGCATATAAAAACTAATCTTATAATCTTTCGTAATGCTTTTTCCAAAAACGCGTCGGTGTCACAAACAAATTTGCCTGACAAATTGCTCATCGCGTTCCCCCGGCACACCTTTCCAAATACTAGCTCTTTGATATGCACTTGGTCGTCAACAGACCGCCGTGGAAAAAATACCACCGGTGGAAACAGAACGCTTGCAGCGACTTTTCTGACTGAGAGGAATTTAAACTAGTTTAAACTTTGCCCCGGTTTCACCGCCTACGAACGCTGCTTTTGAACTTTTGCGAGATAAAACAATTTTTACAGAACAAAGCAAAACATCGCTGCAGTAGTAAGGGAACTGGTGAGTAAACAAAAAAAAAGACGTGATAGCTAACACGTACATGATGGAGTCGGAGGAAAATAAATAAAAAGAGCAGGTTATACAACCAAAAGCTGGTAGATAAAAAAAGAAGTAAGAGAAAGCGAGTGGTAAAATTAAAATATGACTAACAAACTTCTACCGCTACCCCCCAACAATGCGAACAAGCACGTGTCGGTGTTGGAAATGTTGGTCACATTCCGCGGACGTGGTTGCATTCCCGGATGCAGCTGCTGCTGCTGCAACACACATACCGAAACGCATACATCTGCTTAACCTCGACCGGGTGATGGTTTTTGGACCAAATAATCTGACGTTCGTGTTGGCGTGGTTGGCATTATTTCGGCACTGCGGCGATTGCAGTTGCATAATTGAAAACAATTAACTTTTCCACTTGAGGCGTCATGCATGCTCTCGAGGATGCGGTTGAACATTATTTTAAAGTTCATCTTAAAAATGATATCAGTCAAAGAGTTGTTTTAGTGATTTTGGTTTTATTATAAAAAAATTAAATAAAATAACTAGAACCAGAAAAAATAATAAATATAAGGGCAAATCTAGTTTCTGTGTTGTTCACAAAGAGACTGAGCTATCGATTTTATTAATTTTTTAAAACTAATCTTCTTCACACCATACAGCTAAAACATAGTTCTATCAACTGTTTGTTTGTATTTTTTTTTACATTTATTGCCTTTTATTAACAGTCTATTAAAGCGTCTCCCTTTTCTGGGAGTGGAACCTTTTCTCAGCTGGCGCTTGTCTAGTTTTTTTCCGTCGAGACACAGTGCATTATGAGAAGTTGTGTTCCGATTCGTCTCGCTTTTGATGTGTTTTTCCCGAGAAAGATTTATGGACGGCCGCTAGGCTGTCGCCATTGAACACCAGCATCGACAGTTAGAGTGATGAAGCTACGAATTTTTAATGGCCTAATTTTAACGATGCCTTTTGGTATTTTGAGTGTCAGAAGGAGAAGTAATACGTACGATATCGCATCTCCCGGAGATTTTGGGTAACGAATTGGAAGCATTTTCTCTTTAACATATTTTCGGCATACTGGATATGAGGAGTGGTGAGTTATGAAGACAATTTTTGGGAAGGAACAAATTATATCATACATATTTCCTTGGATGCTTGTGATCGACCGCTGTAGATTAGGTTTACTGGAGAGCTCTTGTGATCATTAAAGTTTTTAAGAGCAGCCGAAGGTGGTGTTTAAAATTGTTTGTTTTTTTTTTGTTCGTTCCCACCCACAAAGAGGAGGAAAACGATTCTTCCTTGTGTTTGCTATCTTTTCGAAGGGGGGTCGTCTCGTGTTCGTTCATGTTCAAATTGTCAAACTCACCCGGTGGGTTTGGTCGGTGACGTTGTGCGACCGACACGTCACCGTAACATGCCAGCAGTGGCCTGTCAATGGGCCGTGGAACAAGAAGCACGTTCTTTTTTGCTCACCATTGTGGTGATACAGTGGTCCTACAGAACGGCACATGATGTACCGATTGACGAGCATTAAAACCTATCGATGATGACGTTGATGAAACGTTTCGTAATTGCCCTCGCCCACGGCTCGAGGGGGAAATGTTTGTCGGCGTGTCATCAAAAACCGGTATGGTGATCATAAATTTGATGTCACCTCTCGCGGGACCATCCAGTTTGTAAGACAACCGGTCGGTCGGTAGGGGAATGAAATCAGACCGATCAGTGGTTTACATGTTTTCTGCAGCGGTGTGTGTAAAAGGTAGTGAACCGTGCACCGATAATTGGCACAATTGCAGCTGCTGCATTAATCCATCGGTGCACAACAGTGCACACAGGGGAAAATCCGTCATTCATCGATACGAAATTGTTGTCGACCGAGTATATGATTTATGGTTGTCCTATTTTCTTGATTTTTCGTGTTCCCTTGTTCGCTGGGGGGATTTCTCTTCTCGTCTAACGCCTTCCGTTATAACATTAGATTTGAAAAATGGTAGAGCTAAATGACAGATTATAATAGTTGCCAAATATGTTGGTTGACTTGTATATGAAACACTCTAGAGCCTGTCAAAATAGCCCGTTAAAATTAGGAACTTGTGTTAAAGTATCGGCATTTTTAAATCTTTCATGATTTAGACATTGATAATGTTATTTTGTCAAAGTAAATATGTGAGAATATCCTAGAATTTATGCTAACATTACAGCAACTGTGCCAAGTTTAGTGCCTTGAGGTATTGAAGTCATCACTAGCCAGCTGCATCCATGCAATGTGACCCGTTCTGCTTTATTGTATTCGTCGAATCCAATATATCGGTTTCGATGTTTGAAAACCTTTCCCAAAGCATAGTGACCATTGCATCAGGGAGAGTAGAGGAATTCATCAAAATCACACAAAAAATCTTTATTACCCTCCAGATTCGGTATTGCCAAAAACCCGTCCAGAAAATGTACTCCATCACCCGAAGGCGTTCGGTCATGTTTCGACTCTTTGACTCGGTCGGTTTGGTTTTGGGTTGCACCAGTGCGCCAGATAGACAAACTGCCAAGCGATGAAACGGAGCACTGCAGGTGAAGCGAGTTCGCTCTAAAACTCCACCATATTCGACCGCAAAATCTTCCTTTTGCACTCTGCCAGCTCTGCTTACGAACCTGAGGCGTTTTAGGGGCAAATGACATCAAAGCAGTTTTGCTATTCGCTTTCGATCCAAAGGTTCTATACAGTACTGATTGCATAAAACGCTCGTTGAAAGTTGACACAACTGGATGGATCCAAAGAACTAGAGATGGTAGGCTTTTGTTAGTGAACCGGTTTGCACTATTCGCTTCTATCTTTTTTTTCTCGCGAGGAATCAAAATGAAGTTTCCAACATTCAATTACCACTTCATCGGATGGTCAGGAGATTTTCCTGCCCAATGGAATTGTTGAAATTTTTTCGCTTTGAGTTTTTTTAATATTCAGTTTCAAATCGTTTTTTAAGCAGATGATAGCAAGACGTACCGAACTGACCAGAAGTTTTTCTTAGTCTATGGTTTGGAATAAGGCCGAAACAGTGTCTGCAAAGAACGAGCGTTATATGACCGTTTTTGTGCGTGTGATAGAAATACCGCCAGCAGAAATAGTTCCTATAACTTGAGTAGCTTTGAGCTTTCGATTTAACTTTGATCTGTTGTGGTTTCCTGAAGGCCGTATTGCTAAAGAAACTACTTTATGTTGTAAGACTTTGTACATGGACTAGTGCATTTTTTCGTTATATACAGAGAAATTCAAAAATGGAATATATCTGTGATGTGTATATAAGAGGGAAAGAATAAAAGGATTAAAAGTCTTAAAATTTTAACTTTATCTACGCCACTACAGCCTCTAGCTCTACGAAACTGGAAGAGAAACTGGAAAAAAGGAAAACAACAAAAATGATAAGAGAAAATTAAAAGCTAGAGCTTTTTTCGCCTAGCTTTGCTTTCCGTTTATATTTTCCTCATAGTTTTGCCCAACGAATCTGTCTGGTTTTTTTTGCCCATACCTTCGCAAGTGCATTTACGCGGACGATGCACTTATGTGTCGAGTGTATCACCGTTATCGTTTCGCAAAAGCTTCCGCTTCTTCCTCCCCTAACTTTCTCAGTTCTAGAAAGTGAATTGCATCGGAAATGATGCTGTGGATCACGCTTAACCGTGCTAGCAACCGTGTCTTCATCGTCGTGCAGATGAGCTCAGGGACGGTGGGAAAGTAATGTCCTCCAAATATCTGCGAGAAGATATCTTGTCCCATCTTCCAGTGCCGAGCATCACGTACATCTAGGTGGCGAGACGAGACGACGTACTTCACGTCATGTTTACACTTGAGCGAGCATTAGCGACACTCGGGATTGTGTGAGCAAAGACGTTGGAAATGGCGAGCATAATATGGAGACACACATCCACCAACGCTCTGCACGTATGTGACGAAGGACGCGTCCCGGATGCTGGAACACGAAATCAGTTTAAATCCTTCGCTGCCATCAACGGCTCCCAAAATTGGGGATGTGGGAAAATCCCTGCCTTTTTTATGCTAGTTTTCTCAACCCCCGCAACGCGCCGGGAATGCTTTCAGACAGCCCTTCACCGAGGCACTCGTTAGCTCTAGAAGGCGGAAGTTTTAGCTTTTAAATCCGTAAGCTTAACGTGGCGAGCGTAAGGCAGAACAAGCTTTCTCTGCTGTTTCCTTCTATCTCTACTCCTGTGTACCGACCAGCTATTCAAAAAAAAGAAAAAAAATAAAAAAGTTCCTTCCCTTGTTGATGCATTCCTATGAAAAAATGGATAGCTTTCAGCATAGACCTAGCAGTGTTAAAAGTCCAGAAACAAGCAGGACCGTTTCTGAAGTGAAAGTGGGTGAGAAAAAGAGCGAACAAAAAAAACCACAGATACCGAATGGTAAAGCGGACCGCTTAAACTTTATCCTCACAAAATCGACAGCGGTTTCGGTCGATAAATGGAGGAAAAAATTCATTTCGTACTCACACATGAGGGAAGTTTTCTTTTTTCCGTGCGCGTTCACATGCTGGTCAGACTAATCGTTGAGTCGTCCTTTGATGTAGTGTCTGCAGTCACCACTTGGGAATGAAGTGTAGCTCTAGCTATGATCTAAAATGATTTAAAAAAACTAATTTAAACATTTAAAAATTTAAGAATGATTGAGACATGTTTTATATTATTTGTAACAGAATATAAAGATTTACTTAAATTATGTTCAAAGAATTAAAAAATATGTTCAACCGAGTACACCCGGGATAAGGTGCCCTTTCACGGTTCGGAGAAGGAAATGTCTCCCAACCAATGTGAATTGCATATTACATTAAGTTTAGATTTAAGATCATAGTTATAAGCAATACGGCCTGGCCGTAACTGATGAATAAAAAAAAAAAATAAAATAAAAAATATGTTAATAAGAGTATGGAGATTCTTTTAGGATTTAGAATTTTTTTAACTATACATTTAGAATGTATAGTAAAGTGTTTTGACAAGCGATCTAATATAAAGATTTCCACCTGTACCTTTTGATTCGTACGCGAAGATGAGTGTCTGAACAGTTATAGAGCACAGCATTTGATGTAATTGTGTTTAACAGAAACTTCTAGTAATTCATTTGTTCTCCATCAAAAACTACTCAGAAGCTAACTGGTCTAATCAGTCCCTCGAGGATGACAGCAGCCTGCCTAATGAGAAAAAGAATTTGTGGTTTTCGGCTTGACCAAACACGCTCTCCCAGCCACACTGTTTCCCAAAAACGTAAAGCTCAACAAAGAACGATCAAATGAGGTAAACAGTTTACGCCAACAAAAGATGTGAACACGACATAGGAAAACAAAGTTCTGGCACGGATGTGTATACCGACGGAGCACCAACATGTAAGTACCGGAGGCGAAAGTTTTCCTTTTCCCTACGATGCTGCTGCCACCTTTCAGTGGATGTGTTTGACCGGAAACAGGTCATTATTCTAATGTTGATTTTTATGTGCTCTCAGGTTTTCGGTCCGTCTTGTCGTTGGGCCCGTTATCCAACATGCCTACAGTCGCGCACACACAATGTCATAGAACAATTTCCGGTAGTTGGCAAAGTTTGATGTGCAGCGAAGGTGATGTAGCCACCATAAAAGGTGTAACAAATTGGCACGAGTCACACATATTTTACCTGCGCTCTCTCGCTCTGTTTTAACAGTAAAGGACCCCTAATGTGCTGAGAACGGTTCTGGGTCTAGGAAACACACCCTACCCATGTTTGCTTCGGTTGCGATTCGGGGTGGTAGTTTTGGGATATTTGGACCATATCTGAAGCACTCGATCAAATTTGGACAAAAGCGGGTAACGTTACGACACCCGATCAGAAAAAAATACGAGAAAAAGGACGAACGCCTGCAACACATTCACGACCAAAGAGGGGGAACACGCTGGTATGAGAAAGAACAACTTTCACACTAATTTCACGCACCAGGTGTTGAGTTCCCATTTCAGAACAGGCCTGTAAAGTTTCACCCTCGATCAAACGGCACGCAGAATGGAGGATGGTTTTTAGTGCGAAAACTGTGTTCGCACTGTGGAAGGCAACAACTTCTTGCGCACGTTCGGTGACAGGCGTTAACTTCCGATCGATTGAATTTCGTACCGAGGGAGTAAATAACCGAAAATCGACAGTCATTATAATAATGCAGAGTTTGCAACATTGAATAGGTAAACATTTGCTATCAACGCAAACTTTTTCACCTTTTCTTCAACGATACAGTTTAATCAAACTGACTGCAGAGCAAGAAACAAAACCAAAGCCAGAAAGAATTGGGGATATCTGGTAGTGGTTTTTGCCTCTCTAGATTGAACAGTATTTTAGTGATTTAATTTTGACCCGAATGTTGTGCCGGATGATGGGAACGAAGATAAAGAGCGTCGCCGGACGTCAATATCATTCCGCCCAGGAAAAAGGTCTTGTTGTGTGATGATGTTGTAGCAAAGGGATCGACTCATCGATAAGAATTCGGCATCATTTTTCGTCGTTTTCCATTGGACGAGGTGATTGATGTCGGAAGGGGAATGGCGGTACGGTAAACTGAAACCATCTTGCACGTCGTCGGAGGAACCTAACACGAGATGTTCAATAAAATGGGATTAAATATACAGCAAAGGGAAGGATCAAGGACCTCTCAAGGCTCAAGATGAAGGCGGATAAGAAACAGACTGGTAGTTCTTTAAAAAGGTACGCGGGGCTGTGGAAAATCAGAAAGATTGAGTGGTTAAATGTGCGTTATTGGATTACATCAAGTATTTGGTTCCTTTTGTTAAAACACGGAACGGTTATCGAGAACATATTCAACACAATATTTGATGCATCTTATTTATCTCTACACAGAACAGCAACAGTATTCGATTTTCATGTTATATTGTGCCACTATTAAACGTGACTCAATAGATAATACGATTGGAAATAAATCATTTTAAAATCATAATTCCTCTCAAATATCGTTTGGAGATAAAGCATCCTTACGAAAAAATTATTTCAAAACATTTACTCATGCTAATGTAATCTTCGCGCGGATACGTTTACGCTAATTATTCCACCCTACTTTGCCGAGAAAAACTTGACTTGGGATAATTTTCTTTTCTTCTGCTTTGGATTGCGTTCTACAACAAATAAATATCGTAGGGAAATTTAAATATTTAATCACCACCACGTCCACGTCCCAGCCCATCGGGATGAAAAGTCCCAGATTATTATCAAAGTGAGTGCGTTTGGTGTTTTTTCATGTTGACTCTAAAAAACGGAACCGTTTCGTTTTTTTCTCCTTCAACTCTCCCCAGCGCTACTGCGACAACTTTACCTCCTTCTGGGAGCGTTGCGAATACTATTTGCACTCTTGAGGCCAATTTGCAAGCTTCTTAAGCTCAGCGGCACCCGGAACTGCCTCAACGACGCTTGGAATAAAATTAGCGGCGCAAAAGTTTCAACCATCCACCAACCCGGGTGGGATGGCAGGGGTAGGAAGTTCTATAAATTAATTTGCTTGAAATTTGTTTCTACGGTAGTGCACTGTCTAGTACATGGGAAATGGACGTGGCAGTAAAAAAAAAGGGATGAAACAGCGAAGGCACTTGGGAAGGAAGAACTTTCGGACAGTGCGGAAACATGTACTAAGGCAGCGTGTGCATGTGCATTTTATGTTCTACCGAATGTCGCGTGTTTCACTTGCTAAGTACTAGTAGGTCGATGCACGAAGCAGAAGAACTGAGCGAGATGATACCGTCGGGACGAATCGATCTGTGTCGCTTTAGGGAAACAGATAGAATAAAAAGTGCACAAAGAAAAACCTTGTCAGTGATAAGCAACGTTACTGCTACAGAAAAGCGAGTAAAAAGTGAAATTTCATTTGGTGAATTTCAAAGTTCCTGATGCAAGCAGGGAGGAAGTGCATCATTCCCTGAACAGGCAGATCCGCTGCGAGCACGCCTTCCGTTGGACGACGAATTTATTCGTTGACGGAAACGGATGCGAAAGCAAATTAGATTTTCATATTACGACCACTTCTGCACACCGATGTGTATTTTTGTCTCTTGCTTCATCCTTCTGGCACAGCTTTACAAGTATAAGAGAAAGCTTGATTATCTGCAATGCACAGTTTTTTTTTCATACTCGCGGCACGTCTTTTCTGTGTGATCTTTTCCAGTACTGGCAGACGTGGACGAAGCGTCTAAAAACAACTTTTTGTCCACTATTTCAGGAAGTGAAACCTTATGGATGTTGGTTCCACCGAACGGTTTGTGAAGCTAACATCCTTCTCTATTACCATCATGACCTATGCCACGCCGTGCTCTTGCAAGTCCGGTTTACTCCCACCGGAAGGTGGCTTCGAAAACGATCAACGATGCTCGAATTGGCAACGATTTCAAATTGTTTCATTCCTCTAGAATCCATTTCGATTCTAGCGTTTCCTATTGCTAGCTGATTTCTTGCTTTTCAAACACACCTTAACGGGGGCACACAAACACACGCTGAGCTTTCCTTTTCAATTGGCACCCTCCGTCGCGAACAAATGTTACACCGGACGGGTAAAAGAAAACAGACGACGGAGCAGATTCAAAACAAGAAAATGGAGAAAACCTCTTTTACTACAGCACGGAGGCGTAAATAAGCAGTACGTTGCGAGAGTGCTTTACTTTGATTTTATTAGCGTGGAGGACGTCTCGTGTCTAGCGTTTTTAACAATTGTTGGCGATTTCCGGCTATTGCAGTCACGTCGCACCGGTATCTGTAATGTGTTCCACCTGAGGTTGCAATTGCACTTTACCGGCTGCAAAAGTCTGTTCGTGACTGACTACGTGGTACTATAAAGATGGATTTTTCAGCCATGCTTTCCACCTGATTGGTTTGTATTGGTACAAATGGAAAGCTGTTGTTCGTTTTCTGGATGGGGTGAGTTTTTTGTAATTAGACAAATTACGTTATCCATCGTTTTTGGGTAATTTGTCCGTCTGGAGTTTCTTTCAGCGTACTGATGGATACTTTATAGTTGCAATTTGGTTTTTACCTATCCTGTGATGCTATAGCGAGTGACTATATGGATTCAATTTAGCTATGTTAAGCATACGTTTTATTATTAAGATTATTTTATAAAACTTTACAATGTCAAAACATAAAAAAATTAAATGACAGCTATTTATTGTATATTGATTGTTATTTTTTCTTTATTCTTCTTCCCAGGTATGTCTCCAGTTCTATGTTTCGGAAAATAAGAGACGAATTAAAATCGATTGACCCAAGGTCTCTTTAAACTAACAAACCAACCAAGCTGTTTGTGGAAAAATCGACACTTGTAAGTGAAATCTAATCTGCAGATGACATAACACTTGATACTATTGGTACTATGACAATATTAAGGTCATAAAAATAGTTCTATCCTTCCTTGGGTAGCTTGTCCTGTTTTCATTATGCTTTCCTTCAAAGTGCGTGCCACAGACATGCTTGAACGGTTGAAGACAATAGCGTATCCACCACCGCTCAACTAACGCTGCAGCATCACATCGGGTAAGGGCAAGCAATTATGCTTTGATCAGGTTTAGGGAAAAACATCAAAAACTCTTGAAAACATTGTCTTTCTTTGTCGTTTATCGTCAGCCCTGCTTCGCTTCAATGTGTTTAGCTTTATGGAACAGATTTTTCTCATTATTTTCATATTGCTCCAAAGCGTCTTCCGACAGTGCACTTCTGGCTTTGACTCGCTTTATGATTGAAATTATGATCATTATGAAAAAGATGTCCAGAATCTCTTCCCTGTTTGCAATGTGCGGTTGCATCATAGACTTTTTGTTCTGAAGGTTTGTTTTGTTTTTGTTTTTGTTGAAGGTTATGTTTTGTTCGGTGAGCTTGCGTTGTGTAGCCTTTGCTTAAGTTATCACACTTTCTCGTTTTTCTGCCCATTTCGAAGCGTGTGTTTCAAATCGTTTATGAAGTACAATATCCTACCAACAAATCATGTTTAAGGTTTGTGTTTGTATATGGTTATTTGATAAAAAAAACTCCAGCAACTATAATGTACCAAAGTAGAAAGCAAAACAAAAAACTGCAAAAACAGCTCTGACAGCAGCAAAATAAGCACCAGAAGTGCACTGATCTGTCAGGAAAATCGACTACGGCGATTTGCTCGTCGTTCAGTGTCGAGATGAAGCTAAAACCCCCGGACTGAAGTTGCTGAAAAATGAGCCACAGCACGAAGCACAACCATCGCAAGATGGAACGGTTAGATAGCAAAAGAAAAAAAAAATTAAACCAGGTAGTAGCACTCGTAGAAGATGGTTTGGAATTCTTACTAGATAGCAGTAGATGCCAAAATATGCTGAGAAGAAGTGCAGCTTGCCTTCAGGAAAATTGAAAGTGGGCGTATCAATCTGTCCGTTGCAGAACATAGCTCCAAGAGAAAATCAATTCTTATGCTCAGGTGTCATAGCAGCTGGATGGAAGAAGCCCGGGAACCCTAACCCCCTTTAGTGACGATAAAAATGACTATACTCACGCTTCTGAACAGCATTTTATCGTTAAACATGGTGCCTACCTAAGTCGAAACTCAAACAACCCGTTCGACAGGGTGTTTGCACAGGACCAAAGACACAGGTGCTGCACGGGTTCCACTTTTAAATGTCTTCACCGTGGGTGGCTAATCCGTGAACATGTTCATTGGAGCTGGTTCTGGACTTCTGGCTTGGATGTTCTGACATCTGATCGAGGTTTCTCAAACACACAGCGTTGAACTGGACGTGTATGTATGTTCGCCAATACATGTTTAACTCGCTGTACTTTTCACTCTTTAGCTTCGGTCGAGGATAGGAGGTAATGTTTATTTTTATGACTCTTGCTCAACAAAGAGATTATTTGGCAAAAAGCTTGCCGTTTATAGGTTAAGGAAAACCCTGGAAAGCGAGCGGGAGCAAAACGGTGGGTGTTCTATTCAGTACCGCCGGATGAACTTGATCCCAAATGTCTAATATTCTGAAAATAGAGAGCAATTAAGCTTCAGAACATTCCCTTTTCTCACATCGGAAGCGTTAGTTAGCGCGTGAAGGGAATGGGATGGAGATTAAAGGGTTTGACCACTGTACCATGCTTCCAGATGTTGGAAAATTTTAGGCCATCAGTGCAACCAATAGCTGTCGGCTTACTTCCGCTGGTCTTTACTCCAGCATTTCCAGCAGCGATAAGCTTGGAAGCTTTATGTGCAAAGACAGCGATAGGGGTGTTGGTCAGGAGTTATAAAGTAGGAAGACAATTGAAAAGCATTATTCAAATTTTCTATCAGCCTTGTATACGTTTCCCGGAACAAAGCCTTTGACTGGTTGCTAGAACCACACATCAGGCTGATAATAAATGGCAGACAGAAAAAAGTTGGTACAAAAAGGTACCTTCTACAGGAAAGAGTTACCTACACAAAAAAAAAACATGAAAAAGGATTCGAAACTAAGATAGATTTTGGGTTGGAACGTTTTAGTTTAGCCCCCTTTTTCCTCCCATCTATTCTCCTCGTTACCCCACCTTTCCGAGATTTGGTTTCCGGTAGTAGCCAGTCAAACAAACCGAGCCATCATGTTTGAGATGTCGTTTACATAGATTTCCATTTGTTTTGGATTGATGTGTTAGAAAATGTTCTCTGGAGCAGGGCGTTTCTATTTTTTCCCTCCCCCGGGGAAAAGTTCGTAGGCATTTTCAGGTTGACATAACAAAATAAGATGGGGATGGTATGACAGTTATTTGGATGTAAACGGTTAGGTTTGATAATTTTTTTAGAACAACTTCACACAAACAACCTGCTCTCGTATTGAAATTGTTTTCTGTTTTCACAAACCCGTATCTCTCACCAAATAGGCTGCATATTCTAAGCACGGATCAAAGCATGAAGGCTTCCAGCCATCGTTTATATAACACACACGCACATGCTTCATTCCGACAGTTGACCGTGAGGTTGAGCATCGTTTGTAAATCGAATGGAACTCCCCGAAGGCATCATACTATTGTGTCGTTGCATTGTTAACGAAAGGGGTAGAACTATTCCACACCTGCATCGTAACTTAACGATACCTACACCTGCTCCAGAAATATATGCGTTAGCACAACGTCTGCTCAGCTTGGGACTCGTAAATCAAACATTGGCCTCTGCGTCCGCTGAATTGAAGCTGTTAGCTAGAGCACTTAAATTCAATCATTACAAAAGTACGAGTAAACCCCTCGATACGAATGTGTTTGAGTAACTTTATGGTTGGAATAAAAATAGACCAAAACGAGGTAAACCAACCTTGGAGATTATACTTTTTGAAATTCCAAAGTATGTAAATAAGTCAACCATTCATCTCTTTCGCTGTCAAACAGCTGGGAAAAGCAATTAGTTGGAAGGCGTTACAGTTAACGGGGCTCCATTTTGCTGGCGATAATATTTCGTTACCTTGTCTGTTTGGTGCATTGAAGTGAGCGTAGTTAAGGTCGATTTTCGACACTTGTGAGAGACAGACGACCTCCAGCGACATAATTTCACACCTTTACAAAGCGACACAATTGTCATAAAGTACCTGACAAGTGTAAGGTGAACGGTACAATCATGCAGTCTGTGTGAATAATTAACACCTTCTGTGGTGTTCGGGCAATGTTCTTTAACTAATGCCTGGTCACGTAACGCATTGGGATTTAACGAAAAAGGAAACTTTTTTCTACTATGGCCAAGGTTGACTTGCGTGACACATGCTAAGGGTTTCCCCTGGAGAAACAACACCTTCCAAAGTGTTTGGTAACAGAAGAAAAATATCGGGATTTAAGATAAACCACTTACATCTGCATCTGTTGGTGATATTTTCTAATTAAACTGCTTGAAAGCCGTCAGCTCATCGACAAACAGAGGAAAACCCTTAAGGACCCATAAGAACGCCTATCATTCGATCTTGTTTGCGACTAATCCACAACGAAACAGTTGTTATTTTCCATTGTTGAGACGGTCGCTCGTAAAAAGGCATGAAAAAGGACCTCTACGTTAGGGAGGTCCTTGGTTGACAAACGAGCGCGTGCCGGTGTATCAGCGACCCAACTCAAGTAAAACCTCCAGCAGACAGACACATGCTAGAACATTTCTTTCTATTTCACCCTTGGTTTTCCCATCCCCAGCGTAGCATTATAAGCATAAATTATCATCAAAGTACCCGAAACGAAAGTGGAATACCGAAGCAGGAAGAAATGAAGGCAAAAAATCAGAAACACCCTACCCAACATACACTCGCGATCATCGTTAGTGGCTTACTTAGCGGGAGGACGCAGAAACACGAATGTAATTCCTGGACCAGTAACTGGTGGCTTTCGATTTGTCCCAGCACTACTGTTGCGTTTGGCTTTCGAACCGGTCATGTCTCAAAATGTACGGGAAGAAACATAACCTCACATTCTTCCAAATGGCTCTTGCTCACGTATAGCAGATAATGGATATTAAATGGTTTGACTTATTCTACTGCTTTATTTGCCTTTTTGGCAAATTCCATCGCAGAACAGGGAATGTTTGTGGACAAGGAAGTTGGTCTGGGCCAATGGAGATGCTGGTTGGTCGTCCAATTCGAAGCACATTTGTATGCTAACGATCGACGCTTAATGGGTACGAGTTTGGGTGAAGTTTGGTACAAGTTGCATTCAAGACGCTTGAGAAGTCAGGGCAAGAATGATGTTTTGCTGTGTTCGTGTCTGTGCTGGTGTGTTTTATCTAAATGTAAGCAAAACAATCACCTACTATTAGTGTGCTGGCTGAGTGGAAGGGATAATGTTTTAAGATGACGGAGAGTGTTCAATTCACTTTTACATCTTGCGTTTGCTTAATGTTTTATAAGTGGAATTATATAATACACAGGATGAATGCGTAATATTATTTGCAATTAGATAAAACAATTTATTTAAGATTAAAATTTATTTATGCTATCCGAGGTTAAAGAAACTAATCAATCAAAAAGGCTTAAATCTATCTATACCCTAATGGCTGATTGATTCAAAGCATGAAATCATTCAGAAATCCTCAAAAACAAAAAAGAAAATATTGTTCCTATCATGAAATGAAGGAATTCCCTCTGCCAAAGGATTATATAATATTGTTTGAACATTCGCAGCCTATTAATTTAGTTGAGTAAAAGATGCGTTTTCTTAGGAAGCTTATTGTAATCAAAGTTTCTCAGACATCTCTTATGATCCTATACTAATGTGACAAATGCTTATTTCTTGTCTTTTTTTCGCTCCCAAACATTCGGCACCTCAACATCGCTAATGTTGTATGAATTCCAGCAGGTTCAGGTTCACAAAACAAATCCTTGCAAACTAAGTCGACTATGCAGCATTTCGGATTTTGGGTTGAAGGACTTTCTAGTGAGAGTACATGCTGAGCCGCAGCAGTCATCAATGCTACCATGTTTCAACACCTTCCCGAACAATGAAGGTGAGAAAATTCCCCGGGAGTCTCATTTCAATGGGAAACAGCGGTCTTTCGAGCCTTTCGTCGTCGTGATGCGGTGTTATTCGAACCGTCAGACAACTTCAGTAAGCCCAATCTTCTGACACGGCTGATACACGAACCGGAACCGTGCATGTACGTACGCGGTGGGATGAGTCATTGGGCACACTCCGTCTGCCTAGTCGTTCGAGATAATGAGTGGGTGTCCTGTTTACTTGCCGCACACACGCTTCAAACAAAACAGCATCCCATAATACCTGGGGTTGAGCAAGGCTTCACACAAACATACACGCCAGCACAGAGCCCACATCTTAAGCCCTACGTCAAGCGTTCGCGCAAACAATCGGTGGAATAATTAGAAAATTCCATCAAACACTTCAACGTGGGTAAGCTTCTGAAAGTCTTGGCTGGTAGTAACTCAAGAATGTTCGAGGCCTGAACTCGTCTGAAGTGGTCACAGGTCGTGCGTACTTGTATTGCTGCACAGACATACACAATGTACTAAGAAAGTCCCCTGTTGCAATGCGGGAAACTGGCGTCTTTTGATGAAAGTGCTTGTGAAGTATCCAAAATTAATTTTCACACACCCCCTCGGCTCTTGAGAAGTTTTTCTAGAAATGCCAACGGTGATGTTCTTTTTGGCAGAAGTTTTTGACACTGGTGTCTTGTTAATCCCATTTCACCCACTGATCAGGTCAACAAGGAACGCTATGGAGTTATTGTTATTTTATTCCAAAACGTATTACTTTGGACTCGAATCAGATATTTCACGCCAGATTCTCCAGACATTAGGAGAAATAAAACCGGGTCATTTTGTTCTGTTCCCCTTCTTTTCAATATGAACTGTTCGTGTTGATGTCTGCCCATCGTGCGTTGAGTGGCACTTGATTGCTCAAGTGTGTGAAAATTTGTTTATTTTTCGTACCAAAACTTCGAATGGCTTCTTTCCCCATGTTTTATTTATCCTATTCCATGTGCATCAGCTCCGACCAAGTGTAGACGCGCTTTTGAATGTGCATTCGCTCGTGGGCAACCTTGGTGGGTCGTCAATGATTGAAGCAGAGAGAACGTTTTGTAAGGGTGAAAAACTAAGAATAACAAGTTGGTGATGGATGTGGTTGAAAAGAAAAATCAGGCAATCGCATAGTGCTTTAGGGAGAAAGTGTTGAAATTCTCGTTCAAGTTGGACTGATGCATTTTTAGACAACTGCTGTTGTGGTCTAACACTTGTTGGGTGGTCTTTGATCAATGTTTTGACACGCATTAGTATGTTCTCCCATACATCGGCCTATTGATGTAATAATGTTACCTTTTTTTCTTTTATGGCACTTTAACTTCAAGGGACTTAGGCCTGCCATTTTTGGCTTGCTTGCTTCACATTTAACAGGACAGTTGGTTCTGCTTAATTATACCTTTATCATTACATTGTAATCTTGGGGATCTACTGTAACCTAACTGTTGATCAGTTATAAAACTAAGGCATTGAAGAATTATTGCTTTCGAACTTTGAGCAGTGGTTTTCGAAAAAAAAAACACAAATATACTGCCTAATAAAACCACATAAAGTAACAAATTTGCGTACAACAACTCATCCATAATTTGTTTTTACGTTATGCAAACTGTCCGATTTATTAGACAGTGCTCAACGTCCTTTCAGGGTGTAGTGATTTATGTTCTCATGATTTGATACCAACCAATCAAGATATCTTCACTTTTATCAATATGATACGTTCTGATTTTTATCTGTTTTTGTGTGTACGAAGCACTGAGAGCAATATCTCACCAGGCTCATGGGCGGGCAATAATATTTTTCTCTCATTTTATGGATACTTCATCGGTATCCTCTTGTATAGCGTGCGGTACCAGCTTACTCTCCGGCAGGCTTCTTTTGCCCGTGGGGGTCTGTTAACATATCGCAATCATCACGCATTTGCGCACATCCGGTGTGATAAGTTGAAAAACGATTCCTGTACCATTTTCCTCACCCGTTGCCAACCGACAGCTAACGGATGTAGCGCTTAGCGACAGGCAAAACGAACCCAGCACCATCGGCTACATCCGAGCAAAAATTGCTGAGCGTTTTTATGATTGACCAATAAAAATGCTCCACCCTTGTTGACGATTCCACGAAACGAAGGCGAAAACCGGTGGCACATCATAATGCGTCCTTTTTTACGAATTTGCCAGCGCAAGGACAGATTTTTTTACTTTTTTGCCAGAATTCAGAATTCCTTCCCAGGGTGGAAAACAAAAAAAAGGAAAATAAAATCAAACATTCAGTCGGCCCCAACGCGTCCGTCCGAATGACGGCTTCATAAAAGTTAGGAAAATCATGTGCCCACCGTTCTTTACTTCATGCGGCTGTTGAAGCTACGAAAAAGGACACATCAGAGTTTGGGGCTAAAAAGGCAGAGAAAAAAACACACACAAAATAAACAATGAAAAAGGCAAAACGAAAAGGCATCCCCTCGATATTTTATATCTATTGGTGACACACAATCATGAGGACGGCAACCATCTTCTTTCTGTCTCGGTGCTTTCCCCACGTTGGATCGACGTGGAAAATCTCGTAGGACAAACGCCATGCGTACTGTTATCACGCGCACAAGTTTTGTCCTTCCCATGCCCACCAGAGTGGATGAACCGGAAATGAACACAAGCAAATGTTTCACTTTTTTCTGTGGTAAATGAGTGCGTGTGTGTGCGTTTCGTATCATAGTCAACCATCACTTTACTTTACGCATTTAAAGACGATTCGGAACCACCCGTCAGTGGCTTCAAAATTTGTCTTGCTCATTTTCCTTGTCAAAATTTTCCCGGGTGTAGATTTTTTCCCTCCTTCTGAACCTTATTCTCTCTTCTTTTTTTGACGGTTTTCTGGTGGATACGAGGAAAGATACACGGTAGTTATTATTAGACTACCATACCATGCTGGAAGTTACGGTTTTTCCGTACCGCACTCACTGGAGAAATAAATGGAGTGTCCAAATGTATTTACGGTTCCAGAACGGTAACGACTGTTGACGAGGAAAGTGAAATCGAGAACGGAATCCGAAAACGAGAGTGCAATGAATAAACAGAGATAAAACTTAATTCCTTGCTTGGTTCCGCAATCCCGTACTGTGCGTCCTTTATCCGCACAAAAACAATCCTCGTAAAGAGACAGCCGCAGGAAAAAGGCCAGGATAGTATGCGGTAGCATTACGTGGGGAGACAGTCCCTTAAAATTGTTGGAATATAACATGACTGAAGTGAAACACGACTCGTGTTGTCGAGCCTGTCTGTTCTAGCGACGGTTTACTGATTCGTCACGTTGATGCTTTCTCCCAAGCTGAGTGGGTATGAAGGACACCAATATCTTTGATGTCGCTTTTCGCAAAAGTACAAAACATCAAGCCACTTGTACTTTCATGGCTCGTTTATGATTTATACATTTTTCCCCGTCGCCCAACTTCGTTGCGCTGGGGGTATACTCCCCAAACAAAGGAGCTCATAAACCCACTGCGTCTTTTGGACTGAATATATCTGTCTGCACGAAATATTGGGGCGGCTTCGGAGAAAAGGTAAAACGAGAAAGATTCTCCCCTTCAGTGGAGGATGAAATCAGGGGAATAGCTTAAAATTTTAATTAGACCAAATCGAACGCAGATGTTGCAGTGTCTCGGCTGCTTTTGCGGGATGAAAATGTGTATCATTTATCAAAAAAAAAGAAAAACTTTATTTTGGATGAAGCATTAAGAAGGGCTCTGCTAGGGCTTTGGAAAAAGGTGAACGGGATTCAAAGAACAAACCAAAACAAAACATTAAACAACAAACATCAACCGAACAAGGGGCGATGTTAGCAGAGAGATTAATCAAAACAGAAACCGCAAGAACCAAGAAAACGAAATGAACGTGCCTTTTAATCATTCGGTGGTGTTATTTAATGCGTGAACAGACTAAACCATTATCGTACAATGGAATATAAATAATGAGAACAATTATATTTGACAAATAACAAAACTGTCAGCAAAAAAACAAACAACCGTCTTCTTTCACTTAATTGGTCTGGTTGAAGAGGAAACAAAGAAAAGATGTTTAGTTTTTCAGCTGATGCAGCTATTTTGAGCATTGGTTTTCGAAGTTTCATATTTGCAAAATCGCTTCGTTGGTGCATTTTGACTTTGTATAGCATTTTGTTCTTGGATAAATTTAATACAATCTGCGATTAAAGTCTATTTGAGTGAACATATTTTTATTGGCAACCATTGCCGTCACGATAACATTTTCCGCGCGTTTTCACCGCGAGCAGCGCATTCGGAATGCATTTTCCCATTCTTGCATCGGGCCATGTTCGATTGGCCCGTTGGCGGTTGCATTGCAGTACCATTGCAGCACGTCCGTCATATAGCATTCCAGGCGTGGACAGTGACGGTTACGGGGGAAAATTTTTAACTGCCCCATTTTATCGTGCTTAGAGTATCACTTGGTGGCGTTGATGATGATGATGGGTGCAATGTGCAGGCGAGAGCAGGCGGATTTTTGTACATGAAACGGAGGACGAAGCAAACTGGCACGTTTGCCGACGCGCCATATTTCATTATTCATTACCGCCACTCATAAATAAAGACCGAAGCGATATGCATACTAATTTTCAATTTCATAAATAAATATTAAATAATCGATGACTTTGCATTTCAATCCGATTCCCGGATGGGGAAGAACTTACCCCCTCGCTTCGGCGGCACTGCCCGACTGCATATCGTTCACCATATCGCGACTGTCCCGGGTACGGATTCTGACAGTTTTCAGATATCAGTTCGATATCACCGAAAAGCGCCAACACGGTCGGGTCAAACCAACCAGAAAGCCAACTGAACCGTTTCAAAGCGAAACGTGCGGCCCAATCCCGTCCGAGTCATGTGGTGCGTGTCACGCATCGGTTGCCACACATACACACTTAAACACTTTTGAATGATCCTTTTTTTTACCTTCCCTGCTCACCGGCATCAGATCACGGGCACCTCGCCTGCGCCACATCCTTGGTGACAGTTCAATTTCGTTGATTAATTTTTATTTTCTGCGGTTGACAGATATGAACCAGCCACAACTCCGAAGCGTACCGGGTTATGGTGTGTTTATTGTTTCGGCCATTGTTCTGCTTCGGTGGATTTTGTGCTTTTGCCATGTAGGATAAACCCATGCTCGCAACGCGGTCTATCCTGTTGAAAGCTCTTAAGCTTTTGAATTTGACTTTTATCGTGCTGAAACATTCAGGATAGGGAAGGGAACGGAACAGAGACGAGTGTTTTGTGACGTGTTATGGTTTATTGTACGTACTTATCTATTTTTTTATATTATTTTCTCCTTCGACCTTTGTTTGAATTTGATGGACATAGGTCTATTATTTTTGATCGCACTTTTTAATATTTTCTTTCATGCTCCAAACGGATTTTTTATGCGATTGGGTTGGATGCTTCTTTCGATGAATTATGTTACCCACCTAGGTTTGCATGATCTTTTCAGTCGCATGCTGATAGCATGTAAAAAGTCTGGTTGCCTTTTTCAAGTGAACTTTACACCTGCAACGGGTCGTGGTTCCGAAGGCCAAGTTACCGACATGGCGCTCAACATTAATCATCGACAGTGACACTTTCGGTGGCTTTAATGGTGACGGAACTGTCACCACATTTGCTTCTGTTCTCACGCACCACATCGTACGAACTGGCATAAAAGTTGAGTAAAACACGTACAATTTGGTTGCAATTTGAAGCAAGTGTTCGAACATTTTATTCCATTTTTGTCAAATAAAAAATTAAGTTTTAATCATTTTTTGTCAAACAGCAAGTAATATACTGATAGTTCTAAACATTCTATTGTATAATGTTCCGTATAAATCTCTTAGTGAATTCATTTTTCACATTTAAGCCTCACATGCGAACATTAAAGCTCTAGGTGGATTGATTCATTTACATTCAACCTACCGTGGCGTGAGTTTTATGGCCTGTTTTGCGGTAATGTTAATTTAAAAGCGATATAATAAATATGATAATGAGTTACACCCAATGTACAGTTTTATGATCCTTTCTCCTCAGCTATTCCACCAACGATTCTTTCGCAACTCCCTACCACAAATTTGTGGATTGTAATTATTTTGTAAAATCATGATAAAAACATGGTTTAGGAAGACAAAAGCAATCCTGTTAAACGCACGGTTGTGTATCTTGTATCGCTACCATCACCGTGAACTCTGCTGTGCCTTTACCGTGCAAAGATTAGGGCAAAGCTCGTAAAACAAGTTTGCTTGTTTAATGGCTTTGGAGGAAGGCTATTAAACGAGCATTAAAAAATTTCGTTTGATGGTCTGAAAAATAATGTTTTGTTTTTTCTTCTTTTCTCTTTGCAGGTATGCATTTCACGGTGGATTGGTTTTTAGGGACACCTCTTCCATCAGCAAGGATAATTGATCACTCGTTCGATCAACCGTGTGCGCCAAGAAACGGGAACGTAAAATTAAAAATCTTTTCAAATTTATGCTCAAATCACAAGTGTGAAGCACACCAGTACTGCATCCATCATACCGGGCACACCGACTTGCTGCTGATTGATTACCTTCCATTTACGTTCGCTTTTTCTAGCGTACGCTTGTGGTGGAACGATGAACGAAGTAGCTATGTGGCGTATCATCTCGTTTTCGTCCCAAGCAATGATGACGGACGGTTCCATAATCGGTCAATTACGGGATGATGTTGAGTTTACTGCACACGCGCAAGGACGACGATTTTGCAAGTGGATTCGCATTTTAAAAATGCATCTCCTGCGTCCCTGCAGGCTCGGTGCTATTATCTTTCCACTTTCGAAACGATGATTTATTGTGTGAATATGGGGTTGGTTCCTGTTCTTTCTATGCCAGAAATGACCATTCGGTTGGGATGTTAGAGCACACAGTGAACCATCAGTCGACGGACTGTCCTGCAAGTGTCGTGATAAACTGGAAAGGATACGGAGATCATATGCCGTTGAGGACGTTGAACAACAACACTTTTAGACGGGAAAAGTGATCGATTTTCTTGCAATTTCTTATACACGATTCTCGTTTATTTATCTCTGGATTAGAAGTTGTTAAACTTTCATTTAAGTTATGCATAATATGTCAATCCTTTTCCCATTTAAATCATCTCTTCGACAGAACCTTGTTTTTGTTGGTCTACATTTGGTCCACGTTTGTTTTAAGTTTGAAATTTTTTTGTTGGTTTTATACAAATGCCAAAATGGGAATTGGTACCAGTCCGGATGAGTGAAAATTATGAGGTTAGCTTCCAGTATCATACTTTATTTTTACGTTTCAATCCTTTATTCTTAGTATAGTATTACTGACATAAGAAAAGTTCTTTTGCGGAATAGCTCAGTACAAAAAGTAACTCCTGTCACACCTTAGAAAACAAATTACTCCTTCGGTTCAACTCCTGCTCATCCTGCTGTCAGAGAACAATTGAAAACTTTTTATTTCCATTACAATATTCTCTGTTGCACGAGGAAAAAGCTCGCGGTTTGCCCTGTACCCGACCAGATGTTGTCACTATGTTAGTACCAACAGTTTATTTTGCTCGTCGAACCTCCCCCGTAGGTAGGTGAAACGATCTACCAACAGCGGAAAATCAGCGTTGCGTTTAATCAGCGAAGCATAATGTGTTCGCTCATCCCGCCAACAGCAGACTGGCAACGGCAGTGTGTGCGCAGTGACATTTCCTCCGCACAGTAGCGAAAGTGAACAATAAAAGGCAGCATCTCGGAAAACTTTCTCATTGAAATCGGTAGAATAGCATCATTTGTCTTTGTTCTTCGAGCTGGTTCGATTTTCTTGACTTCCTGCCATTTTCACGTGCAGTAGTTGCCGCACGACAGCTGCGATTGGTGAAAGACAATCACAGACAAAAAAAAGCAGAACCCAAGGTTTGAAGCAGGAACTGTAGATGAGAAATAGTTTAATTAAAATGAGGATAACCCCATCATTACGCAGTAATTCGAAGTATACGATAATCGTATTCAACGTTAATCAAGCGAATGTGGTTGCAGCTCGAACTTGAGCAGTGTTTCGAACACTGCACTTCTTTTCTCGTTTTTTGTTCGCTATATCCTTTGTTATTTTCCTTTCCTCGATGAGAATCAGCTCCAGTGCGTTCGATGAAGTTGCACAATGTAACCATTGCCAGGAATGAGTTTTGCCGATGGGTGTGGGGGTGTGTGTTTGGCTGTGCGGTCAATGCAAGATACCTTATTGTGGAAGTTTTTCTTTTCAATTACTCGCTCTCGGAATCGGTGAATAGTGAGTGCTTCGGTCAAGGGTTATACTCATTGGTATGCTATGAATACAATAGGACACAATAACCATAAACGTAAGGGCTTGATTAGAAATCTTCGATTGGTTTGAGTTGTTATTGTTAACATTTCAATTCCGTTTCCATGTTTGTAGCAATGCAATGTAGGTCATATTCTTTCTCTCGAGTTATGTAGTTCTCTGGTTTATACTATTGCGAAGTTTTATATTCATTTTTATACCTATTTTTATTGCACAACGACAAAACATTCGATCGTCTAATCGATTGTTTCGAGGAACATCTCATGTTTGCTTTCCAATATCCTTTCAAATTGTTAGTACTATTAAAAAGGAATGACGTCTGGCTAGCAATTTTTACATACATGTTGTGAAATCACTTAACTTTGGTAAATGTTTATCATACCCTCAGCTTTTTACCAAGCATAAAGTGCATTCCCATGTCGTTCGTGTCCTCAACCTTATTAGGAAATGCACATTTTCCTCTTTTCTCTGTGCTCGTTCTTTTCGTTGGTTTTCACCAAGCTTCGTAAAATGACATCTGACTAGCTCATCCATTATACCCGATAATCATGTAAATCGTGTACACATTATTGCTGCCGGAATGAACATATGACAGCTCGAAAGCCGAACATGTCTATTTGCCTTTCCCGCATTTACTATTCTGGCAATTGAGGCAACTATCCCATTGATGGCGGCGTGTCGTGATTTTCTGAAGGAAGAAGAAACTCAACTCGCTTTTTGGGAATTCATTTTTCCAACGCTAAATTCAATAAACGCCTGACCTAGGATGGATGGACAACTGAATATTGAACCCGTTTTAGTTTGTTGTGAAACGCGCGATGCTTCACATGAATTCTAGCATCAGATCATGCCGGGGAAAGGGAAAGAGGCAACACCAAAAACGGAACCCCTTTTCTTCGAATGAAGATTGACATAATGGTGGATCATGTTAAGGCTGTCTGTTTTGCATGTCGCTTCACGCACAAGAAGAAGGATCACATGCCCCGCTTTTCATGTTCACAAATTCTATCCATTTTTGGAAATTTCCGAACCGTTTGGAAGTTACTCGTGACGTACGGATTACTCTTCAACTCCGTCTGGCTGGTGCGTCTTTTTGATTCTCATTTCAGAACACGTGCTCGATCACGTTCCATACGTTCGTTGCTTCCCGTACGACATGCTCACAAAAGAATTTAGGTCCACAAGTGGGGAAAAGGGTAGGTTAAAAAGAGAGAAAAAATATGTTACACTCTATTGCCATATATGCATACTATGCGCTTTTGTGGATGTTTGTTTAATTTCTTAAAGTGCATATCTACTCGTTGCTCTTGCTCGTCACGTTGTAGGATTTACGAACCTGGATAGGTACAAACGAACAGGGGTAACGTGCACTTGACAAAGAACACACGAATGAAGAGCGCAAGTACAGCTGTATTGACGCCTAAACTTGAATGAATGATTAACGATTAGGCTGAGTAACAGTCGAAGAGAATTTGAATTGTGATTTCCGAAGCATATGAATGATTGCGTGCGAAACGTTTATGTTGAATTCATCATTTTCCAGTTATTTGGAACTACAATTTACTTTTCTTCCTCAAAAAAATGATAAAAATCCAATCCAAAGAAATCACAGCCTGATACAGTCTGATTGTTATTATCATCCGCATAAATATTTATAACGGATTAAAGCGCAACAATTTTTTGTATCGCAATGTCAGCCCGATTTCCGTTTCAACGTACACTCCTTTTCGGCGGAAAAGGGTGAAATGGCGCCTTAAAACGATAAAAGAAATTATTCAGAAGCAACAACCTACAACGAAGAGAATATCAGCAGATCGATCATACGCATAAACATCCGGGTTTTGCAAAACAGTCACTTCGCGGGTTTTGCAACACATCGACCACGGTGGTTTTCTTATGTAGGCCACAAGTCAATAGAAGCCTTAGAAGTCAAAATGTTCGAATCTAATTTTTTTCCACCCGCTTCGAACCCGTCATGATTTCTTTGTGTGGCTTATTGATTTTCTTGGAATTTTCAACCCACCCTTACTCATGTGGAAAGCTGTATTTCCGATTGTGCTGCAGAAAAGCCTTTTCCCCCAAATTCGACTTCGACGACGCACTTTTGTCTGGTGGAGTGCTGATAATGTATGAGGTACGGATTAGTATTGATATTTTGCGCCATATCCTTCCTTTAGAGTGTTTTCCCTCTTTCGTTCTTTCCGGGTAAAGATTTTCGTGGGGACAACATTCCTGCCGTGATACGAATAGGCAAGGATTAGATTCTTTATCGCACTTTTTCTTCCTGCGAACCGTAAAGCGAAGGACTCCTTTCCTTCGACCCCCTCACGGGTAACAAATCAACCGAACACAGAGGGTGTTCGTCAAGTGTTTGTTTTTTTGCCGCTGCGATAAAGACGGGTATCCTGGTGGTAACTCTCTTTAGGATTATTTAAAAAAAATCCTTTTTTTGCCGTGTGTAGAGATTTGTTGAATGTTTGGCAAATAAGAAAAATGTGTCACATTCCGGAAAACAACATTCTGACTAGGAAAAATCGGCGCTAGCAGAGGTTACACAGGGCTTTGTGCAGAATGTTTTCAGGAGGTTTTCACACTTTATTTGTAGTATGCGATACGGTCAAAATCAGACCTAAATAAAAAATGAAGTTCCCTCTTGAGGATGCTGATTAAATGTTTGATATGTTTGATTTTGCTCGAGAGTGTTTAGCACATATCCTTTCCAGAAAAGGGATTTTATTTATTTAGACAAAAAATGTGAAAAAGGTATGTAGATAAACCCTTTTTCGACATGTGATGTCGAGTTGGTTATATCAATAAAGGACGTTGTGAATCAGGTTTATTACCTAGATCACAAACGGAAATCCGGCCAAAGGAACCAACTAGTGATGAGAAAGTTCCGAAAAAAAAGGAACGGAACGGAACTGGGTTCTTTTGGAAAAGGAACGGAACGGAACTAGTAGG
>KB663943.1:14512577-14529366 GCA_000349025.1 Anopheles minimus | reverse complement strand
TCGTTCCTTCTGGTAGGTTCGTTCCACCAGGTTCGTTCCTTTTGCAAGGTTGCTTCCTTCATGCAGGTTCTTTCCTTTTGGTAGGTTCTTTCTTTCCATGAACCTGGCAGGTTCAAAATTTTGAACCTAGTTCCGGTCGTTCCTTTTAAGGAACGGAACGAACCTACCAGGTTCATTCCGGAACGCGCATCACTAGAACCAAACATATTTGTTTCTAGTTTAATAAACCAGCTTTGAGTTATCATTAATGTCCTCTGTTGTATTTCTTTTACGGCCCGTACGATCGATACCGATACAATCCGAAGACATACCGCTTACCATGAAGGAATAGACGATGTCCATAAATTGGAAATTGCTTTTCGAGGAAAGTCATCGACATTCTATGGAAACTAGTGTAAACAATCATTAAAGAGGATCATTTCATTTATCGCTATCCGCTATCATCAGGGCGGTGAATAAACACCGCCCATTAACTATTATTTAAACAGCGTTCCAATAAAACATACATCCTCCAAACGAAACACCCACTATGCGATTACTTCCTTGCTCTCCAACGTCGACGGTTCACGATATCCGTTACAATTCGTCAACATTTTACGATTCCTTGCAGACGGTTCGAATTTTCCGCGAGACAAAACCTCTCAAACTAATTCCCGGCTCATTAAAACAAACACTTTCCGGCACGTTTTCTCAGCCGTCTTCCGCAAGAAGCTTTGCATCCTCTTCCATCGCGTGTCAGATGGTCTGAATGGAAACAGTTTCGTGTGGGACATTAATTTTACCGAAATCTGGCGCCGGCGGCAACATTTTGTCTTTCGCGTGTCACCACATCAACCGCTAACGAAAATGATTTGCTCCTCGGGTGTTGTTTCTCCGACGGTAGCGCAACGGATCAAGATGTAGCTGATGATGTGGGAAGATGATGCCGAACCGCAAACCAAACGTACTTTCTCCAAAGTGTTAGAACGAATTTAGGCTCAAAGAAGTGAGGCTGTGTATCGAGGAAAAAGCTGAGCCCTTGCACGAGCAACCATTAAGATTGATAATTATGTTTTCAACACGTTTCACTTTATTTCAATTTTACATTTCCTTCGATGCTACGATGGTACGGCACGCAACAAAGCGACTGGTTCACATACGGCTATAGAAGAAGCATCATCAAGAATGTGTCATGGTACGTGGAGGCATTCATTGGCCTGCAGCTCCCGGCACTTTTATGGTCCATTCGTTATGCTGCAATGCGGTTGTGGTTTGTAGCGCCGTCGACAATTGTGCCGGGATGAAAATAAAACTCAACTCGTCGGCCTCCGATCGGGGAATCGATCGTTTGACGACTGGGCCAATCAATTTAATTTATTTCTCAATTTGTTACCTCGCCACTCGTTCGGTCCTGACGATTTTTGGAGGCATGGTCACTGCCCACGTATGCCGTGTGTACGCTTTGGACGATTGTCCGTGTAGTGAGCTGACAGCTGACATGCGGGATCATCGCTCCCTTGAGGTGTGGGTGTGCATGTTTGAGAGGTTCATAAATTATTTAGCTTTATCTTTACCCACAAGTGGCTGGGTTGTCTTCTCATGTGGTCTCTTAAGATAAGTTTATTACATAAATTATTCTAAGAGTTTTATAAATCCTTAACTGTAACATTTTTAATAGACTGTTTAATTAACTTAAATAAAACAAGAAACGTAGAAGTCTTTGTAAAGATTTAAAATATGCTTTAGCTATAATTTTTTTTACAAAATATTAAATAATAAATCTTTCTTCTTCTTTGGCCTAACGACCTACTCGGTCATGCCTGCCATTTCTGGCTTACGAGACTTATTAATACCACGCAGTTGGATAGTCAGTCCTCACTACGGGGGAACGGTCCGGATGGGATTTGAACCCCGGTCCTGCCGTTTAAGACCGGCGCCGCTTATCTCCTCGGCCACCGGACCGCCCAATAAATCTTTATTCTTTTCAATAAAACATAAACTTCCTCTTCCAGCTCACCGACTCCCACTGCACCTTAACGTGCTCATGCAAAATAATAAAAAGAGGTTCATTTGACAATAGCATTCCTTAATGGATGATATCCGCTATCCTTGCTTAGAGTCGGTATCGCGGTAAGCTCGGTCGGCATATGTTCCATCTCCCAGCAGCATTCTTGAAGCTCGACAGACTGGAAAAATTATTGTGTATAACAAACTTGCCTTCGTTTCAGCCTACCGGTTGAAGCAGCGTGCGTGTTTTGCTTGTTTTGTTTCCCTTTGCTTTTGCTTTTAAAAAACCACGAGTGCAAATGCATCTTGAGTGAATTGCTACCGAACTGCAGCGTACCGGATAATGATGACTTCAAGTTTGATGAACGGGAACGGCCTCCAGTTCTGGCAAATGGCATTACGAAAATCGATACAGACACACACGTGTCTGGAAGAATCGACGGCAGAGTGGCACTCATAGTAGAAGGAGACACCGCAGAGGAGCTGATTATATTGCGTTCGGGTAGATATTTGTGTGTGTATGTGCTGAAAACGGGGAATTGGAAGATAGCGGAAACCGGAAGCCGGCTACTTCTCCGGGAAGGAAAAGGTTTGGTACGCGATAGCGTATGACAATGACATCGAATTCAACGCCGTCGTCTTCTCGTTGGAGACAATTGCACACAATCTCATCTTTACCGAACCTGCCATCCTTGCATCCATGACCCCAGCCCAGCCATCTTCAACAACGGTTCTGATCGTTCACACTGATACTTATCATTATTTTCCCGACGCTTTTCCGCTACAGACACACCATGATACTGGGCACGAGGGGGAAGTTCTCCGAGTACAACCCACGAGAACAATGCTCTAAACATTTGGAATCATTTGCCATTTTGTCTCCAGCCTCCATTTCTTGTTTTACTCCGCCTCAACCTCAACCGTCGCTAGCGCAAGGCAAACCGGTGGACAAAAGTCTAGCGACGGGTTTTTGGGCTGGTCGGAAAATATCTAACAATCCGGCAATGTCAACCCAAGGGAGGAGGAAATAAATTGCTGAACGATGTTCAAGCAGACTACTTATCCCGGTCGCTTGTTAAAAGGTGTGTCTGCGCGGTGCGGTCGTGTGAGTGTGTGTGTGGGTACGTTTCTAGGTGCGTTTATGTGACCGAGAAATGGTTTTTCCTAACAAGTCGCCAAAGGATCGGGAGAAGAACACTTCCAAGGGTTTTCCAACCGGTACTAGCAATGTTCTGCCAGATGTTTGAGATGTAAAGCTGGGGTAAATAAAACCGACCATAAGCTATCTTGGTATTTGAGTACTGAAAATGGAGAATCATGCGTGTGTGTGCTGAAGTTTTGCATCAGGTTCATTAGATTATACAATGTTTTAAGTTATTTAGATGAGTGATCTGAAAAATTTGTGATATTGAAAGTAAAGTTCAAGAAAATATCCACTACCAGGTTTTTCTGAATTATTGTGAAATAAATTATTGTAATTTTGTAATTTTTGCTATACTTGTAACTTCAAGCAACGTGTACCATTTGTGAATGTCGGATTTAGTAATACTGGAATAGTTCTCATGTATTGTATGAATAAAAAAGGCTTTTTCATCGATTTTACAAACCATTGCCTTTTGAGATATAAAAAATCCTTTCAAGGACTCAAAAACGAGCTTTTTCAATTGCAATAATCTTTCACACACTGCTTCTCTATTTCGCCATCGCTATGATACCGCGCTACCGAAACAGTGGCCTCAAATTGCTCGATAGTATTCCCAACGATCAGTTCCTCCCTGTATACGTTTGATTAAAAAAGAACGAATCAACCCATCGGAAGAGCACATGAAAAGCGCATTCATTTGTGATGGCCGCTAGTACGACAAATTTTATATACGCACCTGACGAAAATTCCACGCACCGTTAAAACCTTCTGGCTGGTGGATATTCTCTATTTTCGTTTTATCCGTTTTAGTCTGCCATCCACGTTGGACACATTTTTGTATACCATTCCCAATCATCCGTCTCGCTAAACAATTGATACGGGGGAAAGAAATCCATAGGGACGGGAACACACGGTACACGCAGATAGGAAACAAAATTAAATCGAGATATTGGAACATACACGTGTACGGAACGTGGACAACGCACCGGAAGCTCGCGGTGTCCATAAAATGCACAGCCCGTTTCATTAAATCGTTCAGGATCCGATAACCGACTTACCGGTGCTATGCAATATTGCAGTCGGCTATCCTATATTCGAGGTGTGCCGGGATGGTAAGTGGGAGCCTATGCCGATTGATTTTATATCAGTTTCGGCAGTTTAGGGGATTTTTCTGTGTGACCTGTAAAAATAAAGCGATAAGAATGAAGCTTTTGATATTGGTACGGTGATACAAAAGTATCGATCGCTATTTTGAGTGTAAATCGTGTGAACCAATAAAACCTATCACTGTTTAGTTAGCTGAGAGATTTTCTGCAACTATCTGTGTTTAATATAAAAAAGTATTCATTTTTCACTTAATTTCAGCTACTTTTTTGATGAGCGAGGAAAGCAAATATTAAAATTACGCCAACAGTTTAAAAATATTGACAATTTCCTAAAATAAGTTTTGTTTATAAGTTAAGTATAAGTTTATAATTCAATCATCTATTGCATGTGCAATCTGAATTATCTATTGCATTTATTGAATCTGAAGCGGTTCTTTTGCAATACACATATCCAACTTTAGTCACTTAGCCAACAGAAAATAAGAGACAAACATAAACAAATTGAGTACTTTGCAACAGTTTCCTTTCCTTCGTGTCAAGCAGTTCCTGCAATGGACGAGTTAAAAAATATCCCCGAAAAGTTACAAACAAACACTCTCGAACAGCCACCGTGTGTCCAGTGTCTTATTTCGTATCACTCTTCCTATCTCTAACCTCCATCGCAAGAGACGCAAAGTCCATGAAGTGCAAAAGTTCGCCTAAATCTTTAAGCTTCTACTGAACTGTGAAAAACCTTATAAAACTAGTTTCGCTGCTGGCGATGGTTAAAACGAACGACCAGCAAGAACTTCATAAGCTCTTCGTTGTTGCGTTGCGGGAACTTTCGAACGCAAACTAACATTTCGCTTCCCGCTTTAATGCGCCACCAAAGAATGTTTGCTTGTTTAAGAAGCAAAGGGTTTTTGTTTTCTACTCCCGTTGTACTCTGCTTCCTGCCTTTACTTGTCGACCATCAAGGGGTTAAGTATCATCGTTTATTGTGCTTGGTTGTTGGTTAGCAACCTTTCTAGCCGGGTTGCTCCCGACCGACGGAAGCGATCGTTCGGTGCGTCGCTGTTGCCACTTTTTCATTAAGTCTTATTTTCATCAAGAAAAATGGCAATTTTCCACATCCAATGCTTAATCCTGGAGGGCCCCCCGGAAGCTATAGAACGGGAGGAAAGGAATGCGAAGGAATGCATTTTTATGTTTATTCTTATGGAGTTTGTTCCGGGCGTCATTACTTTGCTTTTTACTCGCACTAAATTCTCGGCATCTACTGCGAGAACGTGAAACCGATGTAAAAATACACTAAATTCCTGCTCCAGAAACAACGCGGCAACAATATAAAGCGTGGAACGGTACGAAAGGGAACGATATCGTAACCGTTAACGATATCGTTGCTTATCTCTCGGATGGGTTACTGGTTTGATTAAAGGTTCACTCCAAAGACCATGAGACGCCTACCGGAGGGAGGGTTTAAATTTGTCATTTGTTGGTAAAAACACTTGAACACGTTCGAGAGTAAGGAATAATTTCACCCACCAAACCAGATTGGATGGGAATTAAGGATTACGGCCTGTCTTGTCTTGGATTTATCCTTCCAGAGGAACCCTTTTGTAGGATAAGCTGTGGGAATTGGAAGAAAATTGGGAAACGGGAACTCTCGCAAGCAGTCGTCTTAAAGCCCTTTCTGTAAACGCATCAGTTCAATCTTTATTAGTAGCGTGTACTGTTTAAATTTGTTCACCCTCAGCACAACTTTCCCACAGACAAGAATTTAATTTAAACCCCAACCAAAACGGACACACGACGGTTGACACAATGCCGGTTGCCACTTGAACGGAAATGATTCCAGCGCGTCCCATCCTTGCCGGATGCTGTCCGAAAGCGACTGACCGAAGCGAAATTAACGGCCTCAGTGTCCGTGCTGTCTTTGCCTAAGGACGGCGGCGTACCCACGTCGGATGACATCCGCAAGACCCACGGCAAAGTAATAACCCAATGTTGGCGAAGTGTGCTCATCGTTCTGGCTCATAAATTTTGTTTCCGTTTGCACCAAACTTCTTACTGTCGGTCGGATTTTGGAATTGAGTCGCTAGGATTTGGATTTTTCCCGTAGTAGTAGCTGCTTGGCTTCATCGCGTCCCATCCGCTGTTACATACATAACCCTACGTACTACCGTTTGAAACGAACTCCCTTCTGGAAATATCGCACTGCAAAGCTGACGACGGTTGGATTAGTCGTTGTGTTTGGCATCAATTGCTAATTAAATTTGTACGGTTGCCTGCGCTTTCCGCAGAAATCGGGCCCGGGAATGATGACTCTTGAGAAGTTGCGGGTCTGCGGTGTCTGTTTCGCAATCGGTGCCCGCTGCCAATTGGTATGATTAATTGCACCTTAAACAAGCTCCGATTGCACGCGGCCGCGGGTTTATTGGATGCTTGCGTTCCACCTCGAAAGGCGCGAAATGGTGATTAACACTCGAGTTTAATTAAACCAAGCGGAAATGTCTATTGGGGGGTGAGAGAAAAATTGTGGAAGGAAAGGAGTAAGATACGCGTATTTATAGCGTTAATTCGTTCGATATGGCATGAAATTTTATTATTTCAAAAGATCTTGTCAAAAATTGTAGAGACAACATAAAGCTGTGTTATTGAACAGTGCACAAGCAATTATCCCTTCTTGATGTTAATTAAAATAGCCTTATTTATTTAACAAGCTTTTGAAATAGACGGAGACGGAGAGAATGAATTGGTAAATGAACTTCAGAAGCACGACACGTGCTTTCTACTCCTGCAAATGCTGAAAACAACTAGATATTCAAAGCGTAAATTTTAGGTTTACAGTCCATGTTATTCTTATTTATACATTTGTGTATTTTTGAATAATGTAACTCCATCCCTTATGACACAAAACGTTAATTTATCTTTTATTTGCGCCCAGCGAAGTCGCAGGAATTAATTACATGATTCCAGCAAAATATCCTTTTCAGATATTCGCACCGAACAAGGAAGCTTGTCTATTTTCAAATAAAAGCGAGTCGCTTTTATGATCGTCATTTCATTCATTCATCAAACTAACTCCTGCACAGCCAGTGCAAAGGTCGGAGAAAAATAAAAAGAGTGCACACTCACCCACGGTGGCACGAAAAGTGCATACGAACGGACGTGCATAAGTGGCTGCAGTGCGGCCTGTGAAGGACTATGTTCGTCAGGCACTAATGCCGCCAAACGTACCGACGTTTTATGCCGCCGTAGCTCCTGTACCATCGCGTACGTGCTCTCCTTTTTGCTGTTGCTACGTACCCGGACGCGTTGTAACCGTGTCAGGCAGGAAAATGTAATTATGTTTTCTAATTAAAATCATCTAATAAATCACGGCGAGTGAGCAGCGTACTATTGTGCCGGTGCACTCTGCTTGTGGGCATGGTTTATAAAAGCGAGTTCACCAGACTTTTGAAGACTCGCTCAAATTTGTTCCAACAAGCAGATAATCTATTTTGCTCCCGAGCGCTTTTTGCTCAATCGCTTCGCTTTTGTTTCTAATGGAGCTTTTGGGGGGAGAAGTTTTGAAATTAATTTTCAAGTTCACTGCAATTAGTACTGTTGCTATATAATCTACTAACAAATAGTACAAGCGGGCAGTTACTGTTGTAAGAATTATTTTCTTATGTTATGTTTTTTTTTGAAGTTGCATACAGGTCGGGTGTAGCGGTCTTTAGAAGCCTTCATTAGCACATTGTACCACAAAAACACCATCTTTTGGCATGTTATGGCGTCACGTAGATTAGTTTCATTAAGCTGTACTACATTTCCATTCGCTCACCAGACCCATGGTGCCGTGTGGTTTTGAGCTTTATGGTGTTAAAAGTTGACCACAGCTAAAAACTCTTGCTCCCTTTGATCGTGGTTCTGACCTATTTCCGGCAATGACAGCGACTACTTTGTAATACTTTGCTGCAGGTCCCTACACCATCAACGAGTATTTGTGTAATCGTTGGTTTTACAGGTAGTTTTATAGCGTCGTCAATCTATCCGGGTGTAAATTAGATTATTTTTACTTACCTTTACTTGCTTTTATTCCATCGTTTTAACCATTAAAGTAAGTAGCATTACTTCACTGCTTACAGACTTAAACGTGTTTTTATTGGATAAGATCATGAACATTCACTTAGCTTTGAGAATTCTAACTTGTATCCTGCCATGTTCTTAAGCTTTAAAAATACTGTAGCCATTGTTGAAAAATGAAATCTGCTTGGATAAAGCCATGTCGAATTTTGGAAACATCTTACCTATGTGTACACGTCCTGTACAACAATGCAGCGTTTTCGCAGATACTTTCCACGCTGAAATATGAATTGTCCTTCCCGTTTTTCCTTCGCTTGTGTCAACATCAGGTGAGGCAAGAAAAATGATTTCATTCTTTTTTGTCCCAGTAAGACACAAACCGGTTCCTTGAGCGTTTTCAATTTGGTTCGTCTTTTCAACTCGCTGCTGCTACTCTTGACTTCCGGCAACGCTAGAAGACTTTCTACGTGCAATCGTGCACTCATCTGCAAGTGCCCAAGCGTTGATACACAGACAACCTCCCTAAACAGACACTGAACACGAGACATATCGGATATATGGAACACGGCAAATTGGTGATGATTTGCAACATTCATGAGTTTCAAGGTTTTTTTTTTGCTTAAAAGAATGGTGAGCCAAGGACGCATGAGAAAAATTACGACTTTACCCATCACTTCCTGGATCCGTATGGTACGACGATGGCACACGTTTGATCGTTCCTCGTCCGGGCACGATCCTTGGGTAACGAAAAATAGGAAAGAATGATGATGTGAATAGTGCTAATATTTACTTGGCGTTCCCCTCATTCTTCTCACCAACTATCAGGAGCATCTCAATCAGAAGAGAAGTGTTCGTCGCTTACCGCTTACTGACTTCTTCGGAACACCTTTGCAGGTGAGAAGGGAAAATTTATTTATTCTACTTTGAAGCGCAAAGATGCTTCAATATAATAGTCGTGCATACGGCGGGATATTGGTCTAACCGGAGATGTGCACACATTTGGGGAAGGAAAATTCAATCAATCGATTCCATTTTTGCATTCTCGAATAACTTCCGTGTATTTTTTGTTTTTGTTTGGAAAATGTTCATGATTCCTTTATATACTGTTTGGTATTGCATTGTATTGGTGAGAGACGAGTGGTGAGAGAATGTGTGGTAGAGTTGGTGAAGACTATTGACAGTTATAGTTAGTCTTGTCTTAACATCCCAATAAAACGGACGTGGTCATAAACTGCAGAAAAATTGAGTTCAAGTAAAAAGAAAAAAAAATATATATCACAACGTAGGGAACGATTCCGGTAATGAACATATACTTTCCCAGTTGATCATAGCAAGTGAATTTGTTTAAATAGTAAACGTTAATAACCGCTGTCGTAAAGCATATTTGAAAACGTCTGATCAATTCCTTTAATAATATTAGCTAAAATCGAATATGTTTTCAAATTTGGGGAAAATTTTACAAAACTTTAAAAAAAATTTTTCCAGAAGGGGAAACACCGAAAAGAAAATCTTTAAGAGTTCTTGAACGTAGGGACAAAGCAACAGCGCTAAATGAAATAGAAAAAAACGACATTTGCATAAGAATATGATTTAAATGTTTGCCAAAATTGGCAGCTGCTCGATGATGTTTTGCTTCCGTTTTCGAGCGAAAGCTTCAAATTTATTCTTTTACATTCTGTTTCACAATAGCGGTTTAGCCTTCTGTTCCTTTATACATTATTTCTCCGTGCTCAATAATGGCTAACCGATAGTCAATATTTGATCGACTCCGAATCGATGGAGGCTAGCCTTCGTCAAATGGGTATGACACAGCGGAGAAAGGTCGTTTTTTTTCCTGCATCCGTTTTATGCAACGCGCTACCTCTACCGTTGATCAGTCTTGGTGTCCGAAAGTGATGATGAGCGGTTGACAGCAGCAATAAGGAATCATCTGTATTCGCCAGGAAGGGTTTTTTTGCAACCTTAACTATTTTCTCTTTTCTCTCGTTCTCGTACACTCTGCTCGTTATCCTCCAAGATGGCGAACGGAGAAGTTGAGCTGAATGGGTGGAAAATTATGTAAATTTGATTGGAAAAACGATTTCTCTGTCAATGTTATCGGTGGAGGAGGCTTGACTGGCGTCCAGTTGACGGTTTCTGCACCAACCCTACTAACGGCTGTGGGGAAAAGTTTCAAAAAACATTGAAAAGGGGAATCGTTTAGGTAAAAATCACAAGGCCAAAAGTCGACTAAAAATTCGTCAGTTAGTCGAGGACAAACGGCGCTCTTTGGCGTTTGTATGATTGACAGTTTTCACGACCACGGATGTTTTCCCGGAAGCGGATGAGCTGAGTCGCGAAAACACCTCATTCTGTGTTTACTGGCGCCATTTCAATCGATTTATTGGCGTACCAAGGGGGGGGGGGGTGCAAAACAGGGAAAAATGCCAAAACTCGGTGTCGGTTTTGATGTTGTCGTGTGCTGTTCTGTACAATTTTACATTTTCATTTTCAATAGCGCAACGTTTTTGATGTTTTAGTTGTCAAGGGGCGAGATTTATCATACAGCCAAGGGAAATGGGGTTTTGAAAATGGGTTTTCATTAAAATACAGCCTTCTATCGCTCACCACCGCTGGAATAGTAAATTCCGACCAGTCGCTGCTGCACCAGAGTTTTGCAGCACGGTTGCATAATTTCCATAACAAAATTGCATTCCCCTCGAAAAGACAAATGAAGGTTTGGAGACATTAAAATTCCGTCAGTCTGCATTACGCGCGTGTGGGACGATATCTCCCAATCGCTTATCGCTCGCTTTCCGACTGGCGGGTTTTTCCGAGCGAGAAAATTGTAATGTCTCGTTTTGAGCTGTTGGTATGGGAATTGAGCAGTAACAATTTTGATGTGCATCATTTAGTAAAAGGATATTTTTTATTATTCTGAGATTTTCTATTGGGAATGTATATTAATCATATTATCACGTTTAAATACAATCCAATCCATTTTTCTAAACCTGTATTGAACGATAAAAGAGTTCGTAAGATGCACCGGACGCAGCACCGTGAACAAATGGAGCAATATTTTATTCATAAACTTCGTCATCATTCGTGACCGTACAATCGCTTCACCGTGCTCCACGTGAACAGCGCTCTTCACCTCGCAGTGACAGGTGCCCGGAACAGGAAGAAAAGCAACCTCCTTGTTCCGCGCTAGAGCAGTATTCGATTGGGCGCGACCGATCATTGAATTTTATTTAAACCGGAAACACATTCCACCGATTTGCCTATTTATGCTTGCATGAGTGTTGGGGGGTTAGTATTTTTTTCTCGCGTTTCGAATCGTTTCCGCTCTCCAATGCACAAGGGGTTTCGAACTCGGTTGTTATTACTGCTGTTGGAATTGTTCCGACTGTGCCTGGATGTAGTGTGATTTTATTTGGAGATATGGTTCCAACAGGACATTCTAGCACACCATGCTGTCGATTGTGTCCCCTGGCGAAGCGCATATCCTGGCGAGGGAAACCGGATTTCATCGTCTCGCACGTATAGCTACCGCCTAGTCCTCCCGACGAACGCCTAGTTTCCCGTGCAATGTCATCGGATTGTTGATTCTGTTCGGGTTCCGGTGGTTCTAACTGATGGAAATCAATTTGCATATCGAGCTTATATATTCTCACCGGTGAAGGTGCGCGTTCGAAGCTTTCCGCTTCGTTTTCCACTGTCCGGAATTTTATCGATTCAAACAATCCTCCCTCCCCTTGAATGAAAAAAGAGCAACTACTTTTTTTTACTGTAAAGCGTAGTCGAAATTCCACTGGGATCCGATTCCAACTTTCGTACGACCAATCATTCTTTTTCTTCGTTTGCTTTGTTCTGATAAAGGCCCCAGGTTGCCTCGAGCAAAGAAAAAGAAATCTGTCAAACAACCCCGAAAAGAAAGTTTTATTTTTTTACAAATCGAACCGGATTCATTCGGTGATTGATTGTAATTTTGAACAAAGCAGAACGCTTATCTACAACTGCTCCCGGAAGGACACCCAACCCCCGCCCGCAAGGGAGTAGCATAAAGGCACCCAAAGGACCTGTCGTTTTTTTGACTATCGTTGCTTGATATAAACGACCACTTTTCACACCATGATCTAACGCCACACTGCCATGGATGGAATACGGCCACACTAACAATTCATTCGCCAGTAAAGTTATTCGATTTATTTTTGCGACAAATATAGAAAGTATAACGGCTGCAAAATAATGCATTACGCCCCAACGATTCGCTGGCGTCAGAAAACTTTTCAGCAGTTACCGCTTTTTTCCGCTCATAATTCTTTTTTCGATCAAATTTGGCATGAAATGTTGGTACAAACGGTCGCGAACAGCAATGCAAAACAAAACTATAAATTTCGTTCCGTGTTCTTCCGGTGTTATTTTCGGTGCGAAAATACGGTTAAAAAAACTATCACGCGAACTATTAATTTTAGTGGCGTGGAAGGTTGCCTTTTTCATTTCCAAGATGAACCATCTTTACGATTTATCAATGAGTAAAGGAGAATATAGTAGCCAAACAACAGTGTCGCTAAATGGAATGTATATTTTTGGAAAAAATCATGCGTAAACGCGAAACATTATTTGATGATTATTATATAAAACTTAGATATCAATAAATTGTCCCTTGTCTGTCCCACTATGCATTACAAAATATTCAATCTCTTCGTATTAATTATCCCTCGCTGCTTGTTCTGTTCCATTGAATAATGTTGAATGTAAATATTTTTGCAACAATACTCGCGCACCCTTCCTAATCCTGCAAATTGTACCACAACAAACAGCATGAACCTAAATCAGCTTACCGCACCCGGAACAATCAGCACTAACGAATGTTGTAACGAGATTAATGCCGGAATCGTGCGTTCTGTAAAATGCGTCTTTAAGCATTGTTTTGGTTCACCGCAACAAAGCTTCAAAGTGATTCGACGCACAAATGGGATTGTGTGTATATAAAAAACCCTCAATTAGTAAATAAAGAAACTTACACAGCTAGGGGAATAATCTGAATTTCGAATATTTTTCGAAATCCTTAACCCCTTCAATATTGGAATGTTTTCATCTTTCCTGCCAGCTCAAACCTGTGCGACAGCATAATGGAATCGTATTATGTTTTTAAATTAACATTTTTATGACCACCGGCACGGGTTCGGAGTGCATAGAACAGGTGAATATGGAAAGAGATAAATGAAAAAAAAGTTGAACCCCATGTCGTAAGAGCAGGTCGTGAAGAAATGAGTGTGGGGCGCTAGCCGGTAAGCTAAAGGAGCGAAAATATCCATAATGTCACATCAAATTATACTTTTCACGGGGTTCCACACGCTTTGCCAACGAGACCTGGGTGCATCGTACAGCGGTGAGGTTTATGGTTTGACCAACCATTTGGGATGTGGGATGTTAATGAATAAGTTGTCACGTAAAGCCATCGCCTAACATAATGTCTTGTCGTCTGCGCGTCACCAAGGGGATGCAGCACATGTAGGTGCGGCTGCTGAGCGGCCATAAATGTCGTAAATATTTTACGTTGTATCTGTACCCTGAATGCAGCCGATTTGCGTTTGTTTCTAATGGTTTTATATAGTTAAAATAGTATGAACGAAATAAAATGTTTCATTATAATTAATAATTTGAGTGACACATTTAAATATGTTGTTATGTTTGTTGATTTAGATGAATCGGGCGAGATTACTGTGCAGTATGCCAATTATTTATATTTATTATGATACGCAATCTGAACCACATTAATTTTAACTTTATTTTAAGCGATTCTCCGTGCAAGATGTATTCTTTGTGGGTAGTGCAGTTAAGTGATAAAAGTGATGCACCGGCTGCACTAAAAAGCCATTTTTCAAGCCCGATCTCCCATCGACAAGTGCATGATTTCCCATCCCAGTGCGAGCGTGGAAGCGTTAAAGCAAATCATCAGGACATAGCGGACATTCTTCCAAGGGAAACAGGTCGACTGACACACGGGTTGTGAATTTCCACACAAAAGACACACTCACTTTTCATATTTATACACTGCATGCGCCATACCCTCCTTCGTCTCACTCATACACACGCGCGTACAGTGTGTCACTTTGCATCAGTTGAGCGTTGAAGCGAATACTTTGGCAGGATGATTATAAAAAAAACCGAGAGAAAAGAACACACTGTCCCGGAAATAGAGCATCCACCGGAAGCAAGAAGTCAGGATGTCGGGACGTTCCTCCCTTTACCACTTCGATAAACGTGCGGGAGACGAGAGTCATGTTCATCTAATGTGTAAGCACGTCAGAGTACAGCAGTTTTGATCCCGTTGCCATTGGCGGCACTGTTGGCTTTTGTCTGTTGGTAGCGCTCAAGTGGATTTCAGCGCATCGGAATCGCATGTTCCGATGACACTCGACCTCCGTGTGTTCCTTCGTTTTTCAGACAGTTGCTCTGACCCTTCGCCATGGAGCACGGCGGTTGCAATAAATGACAACCTCCGACTTGACATGGCTTGCGAAAAAGAGTTATGGAGGCGCATAAATAGCTGCCAAGAAAGTATGAACGTTGAGGTTGGTTCATTCTTCGTTCACCATACTCCTCGTCGGTCGCCTTACTTTTCCCTTTTCCATTCCCCCTCTCTTACGGGGTTCATCTGCAGGCTAAGCAAGTCATTTTTCTTGTGCACATTTTCCAAGACCAGGCGCATTCGCACGTTATCTCCCGAACAAACGCAGGGATTTTCCAGGAAAAACCCGCTCGCGCGTTGCATCCATGCTCCCGAATGCACCCGTTGGGTGGTGTCGGTAAAAAGGCTAATTTTAGCGATGCTCTTTCGTGTTCCGTAACGAAAGATGAATGGGAGGCGCAAAATTTTCTGCGAACCTGGTGCGCATCTCATTGCTACTGGTTGGATGCTTGGAAAGGTCGTCTCTTAACAGACGGGTGGCGTCCGCAATATGAATCGCCTATCATTTCTCACTATCGCCGTAGTCGCGTCTGGGAAGATGCAAGGTTTTCCACTCGCGATTTCTGCGAAAACCAGTGAAATGCCGCCTGTCAAGCGGTTGCCCTTTATAAATAGTAACTGAGCGGGAGGTGGTAAATTTGCACATTGTACAAAGATTGACTTAAGTTGTGATTGGATTACTCTACACTTGAGCCAAACATCTGTTAAGCGTATAAATAATGGCTTATTGTTTCAGAAGAGGTTTATGCATCTTCGCCCTTTTTAATGATGGACGTTTGCAATATTTCCATATTTGGAATACATTTTTATCAAACGTTTACATAGATACACCCAAACAGAAACGTTGTTTTATCACCGAACTGTACAACAGTCGTTTAATTACTTTTCGCGCTTCCATGACGCCTTCTCAATCCATACATCGATTTCCAAACGCAATGTCGTGCCGATTATGGCAAAAGCAATTATGATTTACTACACCACATTAACACCATCAGCAATCCACTGCATGGTTTATCTCCACCGGCCATGAACGCGCTGTCATTACCAACAAGGCTGCTTATCATCTGTGCCGAAAAGAATGAAACTTAATTAAAGAATCGGCAACAAAAACGGTCACCGGGTAAGAGGGATGCTTTTATGTGCAGAACCACCGACCACGTAATGTTTCATGTGGCTATCGTCTTGTCTTCGCTTTCGGTCACCAAAGGCATACGACAACTCATTGCCACACGGATCTTGCGTCCGTATTTAATTCAGAACAAATCGATTTTGATCCAATCGCTACAATTACGCTGGGAAATGGTGAGGAAATCACACTGGAGCATAACGATAAGCCGTCACGGGACGAATGAATTTGTGTGGCGGATAAATAATTAACCGAGCAGGAGGGTTTCGGAATGTTCGCGGGACACTATACTTTAGGAAGGAAAAGAAAATGCAACATTTTGGGAAGATACAATTGTGAGGCAAAAATATTTTCTGCACAACAGGATGACGACTTTATTCTCACTTCCTGCTGTGGTCAGCGTCGCAAACAAGATGCAGACGAGTCCACGGTAATGGTGTGCCCGTCTGTCGCCAGTGTACCCCGGAAGGGAAAAATTCAGCCGAACAGCAATGATAATTTTTGTGTTTCTTTATTATACTAAAATATAAATTATAGACAAACGTATTAAAATACGATCACATAGGTAAAACAGGAAAAACGAATACGTCCGTCTTGTACGCCGGTCGGGAGCCAAGAGAGCATTCAGCCACTTGACCCTTTGACGCCAAATGTCAAAGGGGAGTGCTTTGCCTCTGCGCTAGACCAGCTGGTATAATCAGCACAGGGTGCTCCCAACATCCCCCCTCCTTAATTACGCTGGTACGACTCCATCCACTGCGGAGGTCTTCGAACTCGCGAAGATCGGCGTAGAGGTTGTACCGGCGATGAAGATCCGCTATCCGCTGTCTCAAAGCCTGGGGATGTCACCGATGCATGTTTCCCAGTACACATTTCCGACGATGGCGATGATGACGCGCACAATGATGAGTAGGACGAAA
>KB663943.1:14459177-14504928 GCA_000349025.1 Anopheles minimus | reverse complement strand
GGGAGTGCTTTGCCTCTGCGCTAGACCAGCTGGTATAATCAGCACAGGGTGCTCCCAACAATAATAAATTAATTACGGTACGGATATCTTTCACCCCCACTAGGCTCAATCGAGTGAGCGGATCCTGTCCCTTTGTACGAACCAAGGGCGACATTTCACCCCTCGCTGTGAAATGTCCTGCTTATTGCACGAATTTGGCTACGGAAAATCCATTAAAGTGAATCACCTCCTACTGCTGAAACTGACTGCAAAGAAGATGCGTTAGTCGTAGCACTGCACTGATGTGAGCGCTAGGGCCGTTTCGACATTGGGATCACTCGGTAGATGGGTAAAAATTTAATGGGGATTTTCTGCCCGGTTCTGCCCTCTGCAATGCAGTTTTGCACACTGTCACACACCAAGACACAAATCATTAAATCACCAGAAAACACCCTTTTCTCAAACGTTTCCTTCTTTAAATTTGGTCTCGTTTGGTCATTTTTCTATTAGCAGTGAAAGTGTACTGGGGGAAAAAGATAACCCCAGTTGCAGTTCATGACACACGTCACACACGAGACATTGCTTCCGCATTATGAGGGGGATCGACCGACTACTGTTGTCGGGGGTGCCGCTCAGCCAATTATGGTTCGGTGTTTTCCAAACCCGAAAACCTCGTCGGATTTGGGTAAAACCTTGTGCCTGATGCATTTTCGATTGGAACGCGTGAATCGGTTTCGGCATTTCGATCGCTTTGATCTTTTTCCCTTTACCAAGGGTCGGATGAGGGTGAGGTCGATTTTTCCCTAGACAGTTTTGCTGCAAGCGATAAGACAGTGTGGCAAACGAAAATCTTGATCCGAAATGAAAAGTTACTGGAATGGATGGAAACGTTATATAAAGTATCGAAGTTATATTTAGTATCGAATAAATAACTCAAGTAACCTCAGTTTTGGTTAAATGCTTGAGAGAGAACATATTAAAATTAAGAAATAATATGTTTCTGAAAGTTATACAATTAACAAACATGGTTATTTACATGTCCATGTACACAGACTCGTTTACTTCCAAAAGACAATTCGTCTCGCACGAACGATCATTTTTCAAGTGTTGCGATTCTATCAAGCTCGTTATCTGTCCACACATTATCCATACTCTCGACCTCCGTCCCGTCTTTGATGGAAACAAATTGGAAAATATTAGCTGTGAATCGGAACCACCTGTATGTATATTGAACTATCCTCACTTCCGAAAGCCAAGCCGATTCGACATTAAACAGAATTTTTGATATTCGGCTTGTACGTTAGCTCTTCGGCCTAGGCCACATGCCTTCGACAATCGGTACGCTGTTGAGTTTGAGTATTCTCTCATCCTTTCGGGTTTCGGTTAAGTACGCATGTACACAGCAAAGTCGTTTGAAGCTGACAGAAAGGAAATGTAAATTGGATTATCTACCAACGAACCTAGCAGCAGCGTCGAAACGAGCTGCAAATATTTTCGGCACTTTCGGCTGTTTTTTTTTTCGGAAGGCAGCGAAAACGAGCCAAATTGCGTTTGAGACGAATCCCCTTCCGGTTGGGCAATATTCAGTGGGCTGCATAACGAAATAACGCGAGAAGCAAATCGTACTAGCAAGGAGGAATCCAGAATGGGGTGAGGGGCACGTTGGATATGAATTCTGATTGTGTAGGAAAATTGAAAAATTAATATTTATAACACAAATTGATATTCGTGTACGTGAATGGTGTATGGCAGCATTCCGCTAAGGGTAAGAGAAGATACTGTCTGGCGACATGCCTGTTGTTGGGTGCTGAAAAGACGAATATTCGCAACATTTTGTACATTTCCCCCCTCGGTGTGTGGCTGATAGATATGGAAAAGAAAGCTCTTCCTCCCATACAGTGTGCATGTGAAGAGTAAAAAGGCACAGGAAAGCAAAAAAAAAACACAATCCGATGAAGGGAAAAGGGATTTTGTAATGTCGTTAGGATCTTTGGCAAATGTATCGAACTGGTGCTGCCGCCATTGATTTAAATGCTACCGAGTGATTCTGTTATTTACGGTGCAGAATTTTGCCATCGCCCTTCGATTTTTTGCCGCAAGGAAAGGTACAGTGACACTTATTTATTTGTGTCAGGCAGCAACAGCAAGATGCGTTTGATATCTTGACGTCTTAGAACACAGCAACAAGCACGAAAGGGTCTTTGTTTCATGTGATTCTCGTATCGTACGCTTTCCCAATCAAATCAACCTGTCGATAACTGCAAACGAAGCAAAAAAGGCACCCGATTTGTACCGTTTTCGTGATGATATGATGGAATCTTCTTCGCTTTTGCTTGATGTTGACTGCTAACCGTGCGTATGCTGTATTCACTTATTAACAAGAAAGGAATGAAAAATGCGCACAGTATCAAATTCAGATCCTGTTACATGTAATGCGAGAAGAAGACTTAATCAGATTGATTTCTGCCTTTGTTCTTACGGGCAACGATGCCGATTGTATACACTTCGAAGCACATTTATTTTATTTCACCTGATCACCTAATGAGGGTTGATTGAGTTGTGTTGACTGAATTTCACCTGGCTAATGGCTAATGACATGTGTATGTATATATTGCCGTAGGGGGGTTTAAGTAGCAAGGTATTATTTTGTGCTCATTACAGTGAGAGAAGATAGGCCATCTTGTATGTGCGACATAATCCTTCGTAACGTGTATTTAATGAAAGACGAAAACATAAAAGCATTCAAGTGTTTGTAAGAATAGCTTAAAGACTAGCAAAAATACGAATGGTTTATGGTATGCTAGATCTGAAACAACTGTGATAGATACCAAGAGTGAACTTTTGCGCGTTAAGACTGGGGACAACCCCCAAATGTGCGCAAAACCTACACGGTTCATTGCATTTCACTGTGCTGTAGAAAATAAAAGCGTTCCATACCCATCTATTGTCTAGTGAGAAGTCTTTTCGGATGAAAAATGGATTTTTATCGGATCGTGCCTTTCTTCTCTTTCGCTGGCTTGCAATACCTTCAATATCTCAGATTTATGGTCCATTATCGAGTGACCTAGTATGTTTGTGAGTTCCTGCTAACGGGTTCTGAATTTACATTCACACACACGAACACACATTTCTCGATCGACAATGGCTGAGCGTGTTTGTGTTTGGCTGCAATGAAAAATGGTTTGCCGGTCGTCCTACGAGAGAGGGTTGAATGAGTTTTGCTTTCAATTCTTCTTTTTTAAATCATAACAGCCTACACAAAGCATCTTGAAAATCAAGTCACCAAATCCAAATATTTCCATTTATTGAATTGTTTGTTTATTGCACTGCTGGATGGAAGTTTGATGTAGTAAATGTTGCTCCCAGCTGAAGATCATTCCAATTCCGGCATCGGGAAGTCAGTCGGTCGTAAAAGAAGTGTCACCACGAACGACTAATGACTTCCGAAATTATGAAAAGAATTCCAATCCCTCAGGAGTAACTGCACCGGCGAGTGGCGAATGCAAGTTGCATGCCGCAGTCGTTAACTCGATTTACTGGATGATAAATGGGTGCATCGAAGATTAATTGCTGTCGCTGGATTGGTGCATGAGAGGGATGACGCCCTTTTTTGTGGCAGAATATCCAACCAATTTAGGATGGCGTAGTGTGCGACACCGGAGTAGAGTTCTTGGCGAAGCTGAGCGATTAAGAAAAATAAACCAAAACGACACGCTCAACCAGCCGATTGCGTAGGAATGTGTCTCAATTTGGGTTTTGAGAGCCGTTGGAAACGGAAATGTTTTTCTTGGGCGTGAAAATTTCTCTCCAATTTTCCTGTCCCGCTTTCTCGTGCCATTAATCGTTAGCAATGGGTGATTAGTGATAGAAAAATAACCCATTTTTGATGACTACTAATTCTATGTCTTCACTATCTCTTTCTATCTCTCATTCTTTAATGCTAAACTTTTTTTCTGTTTACATCTATTTTCAGGTAAGAAATGGACGCATGTACTAAATCCAGCTCTTAATTACGTCGGGACGACAGTGGATTATTGGCAAGTTCAACAAAAATCGAAGGAAAAATAGTCATAAATAATTTGGGACCAAGGCAGAAAGACGACACGATATTTATGATCAACAAACTGAAGATATACAGAATAGTACATCGTGTCAGAGTCATGCTCGAAATAGCGATTCTACGCTACAGACTCAACAGTTCACGCATAGTTCATTTCCTACAAACTCCATTCCACAAACGGTGATCCTGTCGTTTAATTTTGAAACCGAAATGGCAAGAGTTTATTGGAACTAATTTAAAAGATGTGCTCAAATCAAAACGCAATCAAATTAAACTTTTTACTGCTTGATATAAGTACACTTATCATAAGTTTTAATTACTTACGTCCATTTAGTAGCTCAGCTTTATCGGTCGGTTCTGACGTGTGCATTGATAATTCTTGCACAAACACGTGCATCAGCACGTCGGACAAATTTTGTTCAACTACATGCTGTATACGCTCAAACCATCTACACCATCACCAATAATACCTTTTCCGTTGCCAACACCGGTCGGCAGAGGATTTTTGGGACTTAACCAACAACACGTCCGTAACTGAGGCTATCTCGCCCGTTAAAGCAAGAACATTCACCCTACCATCCTACTGCACCTCGGAATGGTATTATCCAAAAATGGAGCTGATATAAATGTTAAATGTGTTGTAGCGTCCGCGCTCAATGGCTGCCAGGCTCTGCTCCTGGGTACACTCGTACATACCAGCGGTGTTGCGCGCGTGTGTCCTGATCTCCTCTTCCGCATGATTTTTGAGACATGCTCGTACTACACGAGCAGAGGACCGTGCCGTGCTTTGCCGGGGTGAGTTGGTGAAGCTTGTTTGTTTATCATTAACATGTATTTGGTCCGTTTGTTTTTAGATTGCGAAAATCCGACTCCCTCCACACAAGGCTCTGTTGCGTGTTGCATGCATTCTGGCGCCTCACGTTTCACGCCCGCGCTTGTGTGTATGCCCATTGGTTACGTGTGTATTTGTTAAACTTTTCAAACGGCATGAGGAAATCGTTGGGAACGTGGGTCGCAGTACGGAAACAGCACGTGTGTTGCGTAAAATTTATTGCGCACCCCGGAAGTTCCTGTACGAGCCAGACTCGACTCAACCAACGGTCGGCATTCGTTTGCGAACCTGACACGCGCTACCCATTACTCCCGGATCGAATAGATATAGCAATAGATTCTGGAACGGTGTCACCCTAAAACTAGCCTTCAATGGTGGTATCGGCCATGGGTTTATTTTGCAACAGGAGAAAATCCCCCCTCCGATGAGTTCGCATTTGACAGAATGAGCACAGAAGCAGTAGGTGTCTGAACACCAAATTAGGTATCGATTAACACACTGATAGACCTCCCGGACAAAAACACCATTTCATGAACCTAAAACGATTCTACTCCACCAACACAGCGATGTTCACGAATTTACATTTCAATCAAACAAGCTTCCCGCGAATGGATTTAGTTGTAATCGATGCGCAATGCTCGAGAGGGAGTGGAATCACCAATCAATTCCACCAGCGGTAACACTTTCGATTTTCCCTCTTCTTTATTTTTTAGATAATGAATTTTGTCATCAACAGTCACCACCAACGCATCCAGCCGTATGCTGGATCCCCAGAAATGAATTTCCTCACGTAGAAGTGGATTAAATAATTGATTTCTGCGCTTGGTTCTTGCAAGTGTATCACTACGGGTAGCTTTACCTGTACGGACTGGAATTAATGCTGGAGGAAGCTATTAATATTGTACCGAGTCAAATGGGATGAAAATTGATCCGGAATCAAACAAATGAACTGCATCTCTCCGGGTTGGGACGGATAAATGATACGTGCGTAGGAAGGGATTTATTTAATGTCCTGGCAAGCGATGGTCACTTTTATGCATAACATTTTTAATTGCCTTACACCGGAAGGAGGAGATTTTTCTGTTCGCTTGAAATGGAAGTAGATCGATTGAATATATTCCATGCATGATTTATGTATCATTTCTACGGGAAGTGTATTTTATTCACGAGAACTTTTTCTCACACGTATCATAATATTAATGTGCACTGAAAGGAATCGTTTGGATAAATCGATCCAGATAAATTAACCAAAGGCTCTTTATACGCCAATGAATATTGAAGTTGCACACTAAATGGCAAGGAAACCATTTCTATGTTGGCAGGATACCTAAACAAACTCACCAATAAACGTCTGTTTTATGGCTCACATTTGAAAATAGCGTGAGCTTTTGTTAGAATAAACATCCATTACCTTATCTGCATTCCAAAATACACCTGTACATATTTCCCTTCTGGCGATGACGGACTTCGTTTGGCGTGGAAATCTTCCCAAATCGTCACTAAACACAACATACCTCCAATCTCACCCTTTTTAACCCCGTACTAGATAAACAGGTTCTACGGGCACGCCAAATGTCACATCCCTTCACATCTGCAACCCTCGGGGCTAATTAAAATTGCTTCCCACGCGGCAAACTCTGCCAGTACATTTTTGGGAGGTGGAGGCTTTACGCTATTATTGTTCAAAATTCTCATTATACTTTGTGCGGTGATTTAGCCTTCTGCCAAAACCGGCTGGGTATGTTTCCCCCCATTCTCCGGTGGGGTTGTTGGATCCGTGCGTCAAACGCAACAGCCTGCCGATGAAGAGCTTGCAGTCGTTTTTCATTCCTAACCGGTGGAGTTCGGTTTCGATTGCCCTCCATGCAATATAATTTCATTCATCACAATGGACACGCTCGGAATGGTTGGTTTAGGGAATTGCTTTATACGGAGGCCCCGATTGTTATTGGATTCCTGTCCAGCAGGTCGTCGAGAGAAGCCCAGCAAAGGTGATCAATAAAAGCCTTTCCATTTTATGACGCAACTCACGCAGAATCCGCGGATACGGTGATTGGTTTTTCGGAGTTCGCGCTTACGGAACGGGCCGTGGAATAGCACCGAGCGCCTGGAAGGTATGCAGTTCTGCGTACATTGCGTGCTGGATGAAATATGATCGCTATCTTGCCATCATCCGGATCGAACTTTTCACCTCCAGTGTTCCTTTTTTCCATCGTTTCTGGAACGGGCGGAATGCATGATCGGAAGGAAATTACGCAAATGTTGGTCAGCTTTTCACCATGCCGAAATACTGGGAACGTTTACCACTACCAAGAAGGGCCGCAGACGAAAGCGCATAAAACCGTTGATTTGAAAAGGGCGGTTCACGATGGGTGGTGAGAGACTCCACAAAACCGAACGTGCCTGCAAGAATAGTTTTTTTTTCTCTCGCTGTATTTTTTATGCCATGAATGTTCTTTTTACTGCGCTTTTTTTAAATTTCATTTTGCAACCATCATTCTGGCCGCTCGTTTTGTGGGAAATAAATTTTCCTATCCACAAGGTTGTTGGGACTGGTAGTCGGTACTGCTTTGCTTGGTAGAAGCTACACTCTGGTGAATTCTATCGGACACGTTTCCATTCTCAATTGTCAGCTCGTTAGGCTGGCTTTTTTATCGCTTTGCGGTGCGGTTTTTTTGTGCCCCAATGTCGCTACTTCCCTTCGTGCAAATCCTTCTTCTTAGTGTGAAAATCTGGTAACCCACGAATTGTGTGTTAGGGTTTGGACAAATAAAAACGAGCTAAACCGACATGAAAAATATATAGAGTTCAATCTTGAGAGTGATATATTGATGATTGATTTTTTGCTTATAAATTGAATAGAAAACAATCAAAACTTTACACCAAGTATCCATCACTGGTTAGTTTTATTTTATTATCAAGCTTGTATCATATAACTTCAATTTAATCTTTTTTAGGGACCATTATACTAGCCGCAAAGAGTCATTAGTCATTATCGATCACTTAAATACTACTTACGCTGGTAGCTATTCGTCACCTCATCCTTGTCCATCAAACACGTCCATAAAAACCACACAAACCCTCTCATCTCTGTATGAGTTTACCCCGCTCTGTATCTACCAGTCCACTTCCATTCCAATGCTCACGAATCAATGGTGAATATCCGAGCGGATAAAAAAGTACTTATTTTGCCACCCTTAAAAAAAGGACACCATCATCTTCAGCCCCTTGCTGTCACGTGGGGCGTCACTCTTGTAACTGCCACAAACAAACTCTTTGATATGTGTACCGGTAAGAAGCGACCGGCAAAACCCTCTAACGACGTGTTAGTGAACCATTCCACCCTCCGAAACCGTAAAGCAATCTGTCGGCATGCGGTTCCGGTATCGTGTTTTCCAGCGGCAGGCAGAAAAAAACACCGGAAAACAAATGGTCGAAAGAAAATCATAAACATAATGCTTTCGAGCATATAAAATAAATGATGTGAGTTTCTTTGTGCGGAAAAATGGTTGCGCTATTTATCGTTGGACTGTTGCTGGCAAGGTGTGTACCTGTACCTGTGTCCCGTACGCTGCGGTGTGATATGATCCATGTGGTATCCCGTGCTGCTTGAAAAACCTTCTTTTAGGTTAGTGCTAGGGTAAAAGGTTTTCGGAACAGAGTTTTTATTTAAGCTTTGTAAATGTGTATGCTTTTTTTTGTGTCTATACGCCGGACTACATTTCTTCTGCTGCTTACGCGTGCTGTTTTCGGTGTGTTTCAATTCACTCAAAGCGTAGCAAACCCCTTTCCATTGTAATGGCGGCAGTATTTACGCATCCGGACATAAAAGCGCGTCAGAAGCATCACCCATAAACCCGACGATGATGGCCGCTACTAGTTCAACAGCAAAAAAATACGGACTTGGGATGCCTGAAGAGGACTTGGTAGGTTCTTTCCTCGTCCGAAAGGGATGTTTCCTTTTCTGGGATTTTATTTTCACAAGGGGGTACTTCTCGCGCCGATTGGTGGGTATTGTTTGGTCCCTTTTTTTAAAGGATTGTTTTACAAAACAAAGTACTTTTCACACCTGTATAAAAGCAAACACAACGTTTTGTAATGTAGGTATAGTTTTTGAAAATAAAATGCATCAATTACAATTAGCACACTTTGCTATTAGTTTGCTTCTCATGAGCTACTTTAGGGGAAAACATTCGTAAGTTAGAACTACGGAAACGATTTTTCTATTTATAATTCTTTGGGGAAATTTAGGCCTTATCGCACCCCTTTTTATACCTCATTTGCAACAAAACCAAACAGTAGGATAAACAAATTATCAGCATAACTGACACCCTTTATGCTTGGGAATTGAGATACAACACACCGACCTTTAAATTTAATGAAGCATCATGATAGAGATACTTCCGATACCTTTATTTATCCCCCACTACCTACACACTCTGTTACTCAATACATTCCTGCAAATCCCAAGGTATTTTGATGATTTCACCAAAGGTGCAGTATTTTTGAAATTTTAAAGAAACACTCCTTTAACGAACCGCTTCGAATAATCCAGCTCGAGCTTGTGGTTTTTGCCGTACCTTATCCTTGAGCCCTCGGGATTCTCTCGAGACACAAGAATTGAGCACCTGGCATTCGTGTCCCGTGCTAAGTTTGTGATATTCAAACATTTAAAATCTTACCAAAACACACTCGCCCCACGAGAAGTATCTTAAGTTTTCAGTCCTTGCGATAAGGTCGGCAAGGAAAGTTTCAATCGGGAAAAGGGTGTAAAAGTTACTCTTCCTTCCATTCGGTCGAGAAAAACCGGGCTTTACTTTACCTCGACTGTACCCGGGCTAAGCGAGTTGACAAAGAAAGCCAATTATCGGGTCAATTTGGGTCTTGAGGATCTCCTTGATCTCCCGCTCCAATTGCCACCCGGTTCCCAGGAACGCAGAGAGGGTTTTGGGGAAAAATCTGTATCCTTTCTTGTTGCTTAAAGGACGGACAAACCCGTTCTCCTTGAGTAAATTTCGTGGGTATGGCGCTACAAGTTTTGTCCGTGAGTTACTTTTCATCCCATCGTGAAGGGTTAATTTATTCAAATCCAGTGCATTAAACCTATTTTCGGATGAGTGATTTTTTGAACTTGTCTTGTAGGTTCCCCTAGTTCTCCTGGTCCCCGTAGTAAAGGTTAACTGAGAGACCCTTAATGGAACCTGGCTGGTGTGCTGGGAGGTTTCTGCTAAAGTGACCTTCTAAGAGTTTTTGATGCTATTTAAACAGAACAAGCTCACGAAACACGCACCTTATCGAATCGTTAGGATTTTCCTTTTTCTTAAACCATATGGTTTGAATCAAAGTTAAAAGTGTTGACGACCTTCCTACATATTAACTATAATCGGCGAGACACGATGCTGAAGAATTGTTTTTTTTTTTTGTATTTGCTTAAAATAAAAGCGATCTGGTTCATGGGCACCTTTCCAATTACGGAGAATTTCAACTATGGGATGAGAATCAATCCCCCTTTTCGGATCAACAACATGACAAGATTTTAGATGAAAAACATATACTGAAAGATTAAGGCCAACGCCCAAATAAACGGAGGGTTTATTTAGATTTTCCACTGAAAAATATTAATAAATAATTCCCTTCATCCACTATCGCCGTTCGCGTGTGTTGTGACAGACGCATACGCGTGAAAAGGGCAACGTTCTTTTCTTTACAGCGAACCATACACACCCTTTGACACCAACGACGACTATTCGGTGAAAACTTGTTAAAACCACTCTTCTGGAGGGTTCTTCAGTCCCTTTAAATCACGGATTCGTTGTCTTTGTACAAATTGAAATTAAAACGAACCGCTGTAACAGCTGCAAGTAATCTCGCTGGTTTTTTTTATTTTGATTAATATGTTCTAGGAGGTGGAAAAGGTTCTTTTTGTAGAACAAATATCTTATATTTCAGGGTCAAATAGAAAATTTCTGCTATTAAGCTTTGAAAAAGGCAAGTTTTCCTATCTGATTGGAAGTGCTGTAAAATTTTACCATTATCATTATTTAAATTATTTTCTTCTTTTAATGAACACCTTGGTTTATTTAACTAAACTGTACATTGTAAGACATCATAAATAATCCCATAACTTTAACAGTATCACACAGTTGTGCCCCACGATAAGGAAACCGATAATATAACCAAATGCACAGATTATGCTAGCTTATGAATGATTCTATAATTTACATCACGTGCAACCGTACACCACAAGGGAAAGAAAAGATTAGCTAGTCAGCAATTGCTCTTTTGCTTGCGCGATTGAATGATGTCATGGGTTAACAGTGTGCCTTAAGCCTTCTTTTCGCTCTCATTGGAGGATCTGTAAGGACAAACTAACCCTTGCACGAATGCTGATCTGCGAAGGGAATTAATCGAGATGCTGAACCATATCACTGGTTGCGCTAGAAGCGGAAAAAATGCACGCGTATGGTATCGGTTCTCCCATACCTAATGTAGTGCTGGAGCAGAAAAGAGGATTCACGATTGGAAATGGATCTGGTTCGATGTTTTATGAAGCGCAGATTATGCTGAACATGATAGGGCTGATGAGATGCAACTGAATGAAGAAAGCGAAACAAAAAAAAGGGGGAAAGAGACTTTCACCGTCAGAAAAAAATCCTATCACTAACAACAAAGTGCGTTTCGGGGATTAGTTTAAATTGATTCAATTCCCAGTCTTGGTCCGTATAAGGATGAAAAAATAACACACACCCTGAAAAAGTAACCACGTGGAAGTACAACTGGCAACCGTACATACATCCATTGCAATGATGCATGTTGCATCGGACGGGATTGAACGATCGAGTACAGGGGAAGCAGAAAATAGACATAAAATCCACCTTTCACTATTAACCCCTCACACGAGACCATTTGGTGTACGGGGGAACCAGAACGCGTTCGAAACAAACTGATGGTAAACCCTTAAAATAAAAAAAAGATCAATTACCCAGTGTGGGATGGTTCGTACGAATTGGTAGGGCATCCGTTTTTAACCGGGGCCCTGCGCGTGCCAAATTAAGCCGTATCAATTTCAATTGCACCGACTTTTCCGGTTATTCGATGCAAACAAAAACGGATTTCCGGGTGATGATGGTTTGGATTTTTTCGTGGCGTTATTGTTGCAGTTTCAGATACGCTAGGGTGGTAAGAATTAAAAAATGCACGTGCTCTTCTGGAGGCGTTGTTGCAAATTTGTGCCAGATTAAGTGCAAAACTTTAGGGTCGTTGTTTGTGTGAAAGACATTGCTTCCTTGGCTTTGAAGAAAGTAATATCTATACCTGTAATGAGAATGTTTAAAACAGACCAAAAGAAGTTAACATAAAGTTTTAACATTAGTCCATTACAGAATTGGAAAGAACAAATATTCGCCCTTTCTATATAGACACCGCACACACATCCGGAAACAGTAATATAAGACATTTTCTATTTTTAGCATGAATGAATGGTATACGAATACCGCATCGACCACCCATTCTCGGGTTAACGCATCCGGTACACTTCGCCGTACTTAAAAGTTGTTTTGTCGGTCGATCTTTGACGGCGGCAAAACCATCCTTTGATCGAACGTCACATGAACCGACACTGTACACATAAACCGGATCGTGTCCAAGATCCAACTTCCCTGACAGTTTTCTTTCGCACGCCTTTATGATTTGCTAGTTTTACTACCGTAAAACGCTTAGTGTGTTCCGCTCCTAGAGATTCATAATTCACTCATTTTCTTCACAGATTGTGATGTCTGTCATGTGATTTTTTACTCTTTTACTAGCGTATTTCTGCATTTCATTTGAAGCCGAGGTTATACGGATGTTGTCAATTGCTTTATGAACTCTTTTACCATGGTTAATGTGGCTTACCATCGAGATGAAAGATTAACAGCAGCATTCGCTAAGTATCGCCACCATTTTTGTCCTCTTGTAATTTGAAAACCACATACAGCCAAAGCAAATGGACAGATGGATGGGTAATAAAATTTGTTAGTCATTAGTGTAGTGCCAATATGACACAACCGCACACACACACGCTAACCTGGTGTGTGAAAACTACAGTCACTCTTGTCCCCATAGGGTCATTTTCATTTGCACTCTGGTTGGTGTAGCCACTGATGAGCTGCTGGGAAGGATATGTCGCCTTTTTATCTTTATTCAACCTTTCTCTGGTGCGACATGCTGCTGCGGTTCTGGGGAAAAATTCAGCAAAACCATTCGCGTGCACTCGTCCTACAGAAGAAAAAGGGATCGCGGTGGAATGAAAAATCCCAACAGACGACAAAACGGTTTCGCTTTCGGTTCGGTTTGCCAGCATCGTTATCTTTTAAATGGAATCATCCATTTTCCAAAACCACAAAACCGTCCACTGGGACTGGTACTCTTTTCCTTGTTTCTTTTTTCCCTATTTTGCCATTATATTGTTGCTTACCCGTATTTATGACAAATGACATTGTCATTTTCTTTCCACCTCGTATAACATCCAAACCAAACACACACACACAGGCTCCAGTTCCCGGTGGAGCAGGGAAAAATGCGCACCGTTGAATTGTTCCGTAGGGTGGATGGACCAAAACCAAAAATGCAAACACGAAACCAAATTAGAGATACGATGCCTGGCGTGCTTTTCTTTGGCACGTTGCATTCTTTGGCAGCAGAATGCTTTCGTTGTCAGGGTTTGACATTGGTCCTAGTTGGATGTATTTTCGTTGTTAGCAGTGGAGCAATAAAAACAAGGTGGGTTATTTTTGGTAGCACATTGAATTTCTGAATCTTCAAGTCTGGTTGTAATTTAGATATATATGAAATATATTACTTTGAATAATATTTTTATGAAACGGCTCTTTCGAATTCCAGTTTGAAAATGATGGTATATTTCTTTATACAGAACATGCTGAACAGTTGGATGATACATCATTTTAGGAATTGGGGATCGCTCAACATCAACAAAATGTTTCTTTTTTTATTTCTTCCTTGTTTCACCCCCACCAGCAACATGAAACTTCACCATATGCTAAATTCCCAGCAGACCGCAAACCAACGGTGGACAATCTTTTCATTTCTTTAACCTTTCCCAATCCATCTTTCCCCGGTGGTCACCTTTTCCAGGCCGTGAGGAAAAGGCAAAAGCTTTAATGCGGTGGAGCCTTTTGCTCAATCTTTCATTTCATTCATTGTCCACTTCCGCGCTGGATTAAAAAAAGTCCCTTTTTTCTGTTGGTATTTCCCCTTGCCTGCGGCCCATGATGAGACTTTCCATGGGTTCTCAGTTCTTGTGAAAGGTCTGTTTTGGGAGCGTATTTTTTTGTTGTTGACCGGATTTGATTTGCTTGCTATTTTGCTTTCGTTTTTCAAGTGCCATTTCCGGAGTGTTGCCGAAAACGAAACAGGGGAAAAAATTGTAGCATGATTTTCGTGAATATAACACAAAAAATAGAAGCTGGATGATGAAGATTCGGATGAAGTATTTGCCACAGATAGTAGGATGTATATTTAAAAGCAAAAAAAGACACACACACACACACCATGTGAGAATAATTAAAATTCTGTCTCCTGGAGTGAAAGTGAGATTTTGAGATGGTTCGGCAGGATATGCGGATTCATTTTTGTTGACTTCTTATGCTCTCGTGGTTTGAATCGAAAACGAAAATCCATTTCGAAATGTTCAAAAAGCAATTGCAGTGCGCCACAAAAGAAGCAGGATGAACTTGCGACAAAAATGATTAAGTTTGTCATTTGAATATCCTAGTATTCGATCACAGTTTTTTTTTTTCGTTTTCATGTTGTACGCTTCCAATTTAATATCGAATCAGTGTTTATGGGCTTTTTTTAAATGTTCCCTTTTTTTCTCCACGGGACAACAAGCCGGATGGGATTGTCACGTAAGCCACCAGGCTGCTCCATCTGTATTTTTACTTTGGTTTTGATAGTCATATTCAGTATTCCTTTGTGATATCATGTTCCTATTATCTTATATCCGTTGCTACAACATTTTTACAGAAATGTTTCATACATTTTAAAAATTTCAATTGATATTTAACAGTTTTACTAATACACACATCATTAATATTCCTCTGAAACCCTGGAACATTTCTTTGCATGTTCCTAGCACTTTGCCCAATGTGTTGCCTGTTGCTGCAGGGATGGATTTTACATCTTGCCATTTTTTAATGCACTTCAAACAGTTTCCTTAAATTGCTATTTCAATCCGAAAGCATAGCGAAAGAAATAAACGCAAAAGTTGGGCAGATTTCAATAAAAATGGCTTATTTACTTAGCGCTTGCCCTGCACTCTCATGAAAATTCATTGCAATGACCACGGCTTACCGGAAGCTGAAGACTCTTTGCGATAATGCTGGTATGAAGGAATTGTGTGTGTGTGTTTCTCTTTTTCTCTTTTTACTCGCTGTCGTTTAACACTCGTTTGGGAATGAAGTCATAAAAACCGTTTTGTCGAATGAAAATCACGCCGTGGTTGTGCTGGGGTGGTGCAGTGAGCAAGAGCTTCGGAGCTGAAAGTTTAACAAGCTGTAAGAATAGAAGAAAACAAGCGTACAAAAATACACTCCAGAAAGCAGAGGCAATAACCACCCACCTGCCATCGAGGTTAAATGGGTGGAAAAAGTTTTCTACCCACTGAGCCTTTTAAACCTCCTTCTGGGTTTCAGCTGCCTGGGTCCTCTCTTCCGGGTGGTTTCAAACATAACCCGCCCATACTCTCGCGTGGGGGGCCACTAACCGGTCCCACATTGGTTGCTTTTTATTGTAACATTTTTATTTTACTTTCTAGCGGTGCCGGAGCGCATTACCTGAGGTCCTGGCATCGTTCATGGTGGAGGGACACCGTGCGAGTAAGTTTACTCAGCTGGTTGTTTGTGTCTCTCCCCCCCCCCTCCTCCCCTCCCACCGCAACTAAGAACGTTGCTGAAAGCTTCAAGAAAGTGGAAAAGGCACTTTTTCGACCCTTAAAACTTCAATTGTTCTAACGCTGCGTATGTGTGTACATGTTGCCCTATACTCACCTTTCAAGAACGTTTCGTAAACCGATGATAAAAACACCCTATTTCCCGGATGTCCTCTTTGCACGAGCGCTTCCGAACGACGATATGAGCAAACTTTCCACCAAAGAAGTATTCCTTTCGCGCTTCTTATTCGACACCATCCAACATCGTCAATCTACATTCCTGCTGACTATGGTTCTTTGCTCTGCCATCTCATTGCTTTCGAAATGGCGTACAATGCTGACATATAAAGGAAAAGAAGGAAAATATAAAAAAAAAACACTCGAAACGGGGTAGAATCCTGGTCACAGCACCACACCGGTAAAGCGAAACGCTGTCATTTATCTAGCAGTAAAATACGTAGCGTGGATGTGAAATTTTTGCACGTCAAATTGATAATAGATGAATCTTCCACCAGGTATGTCGTGTTGGTGACGTGAAGAAATGGAGATTGATGCATCTGAAATTGCTATTATTCAAAAACGTGCTGGAAAAGATTTTTGTCGGCAAGTATAGTGCCGTTGATTGATATTTGCTGTTGACAATGGGGGTTGACAAAATATTAAAATTTGTTGGTAGTAAGTGTGTTCTTGTCTCGAGCATCTGGCGGAACATCTCAATTATCCATAACAGAGTTTTTTTTACTCCAAGGTACTTATGAAAGCGCTTAAAATATAATATAAATTGCACATTATATCATATTTTAGTATCATACTCGTATGACTTCTTTTGACGTTTACATTCATCACTTTTGCTTACAATGGTTAAATTTATTTAAAACACAGACAACATAATACTCCCCGTGCAACTATTGCTCGCAGGGACAGGCAAACATATTTTCTAGCGTCTTTTGTCTGTGGAGGAAAGTCCTTGTCTTGCTGGCAATTCTGGCAAAAAACACCAAGTAGAACAGCAGAGAGAAATGGCGATGGAGTGTTTTAGAATCATTACTGTGCTAACACAGCAAAACGCTGGACCATCCCGACACCGAAAGGACAGCATCTTCCGTTGCAGATGCATGGATTCGGTTCGAAGAAACACTCGGCACAATCAGTTAAACAAATAGGTTGGCAAATAAAAAGAGGGGGAACAGCTCCTGGCCGACTGTGTGAGAATGCTGACTACTGGTCGTTGGTACATCCTGCCACTACCATTCGTCGATTGGAAATGGACGTAAGATTGCACATATTGCCGGCTGGCAAAAACTCCTCTTTCGTGATGCACTCCGCACAACAACAGTATACTTAGTTGTGTGCAACGTAAGCAACCTTCGTAAAGCTTGTGTGTGCATACACGACAGCTTTTAGCGATTTGTCGTGCTGTGCATGCCGGTGTGCGATGCTAACAAAATGGGAAAACAAGATTTATTTACATGTTTTAAATTAGATTTAAATATATTTCAATGCCGCCATTGTCTGTTGATAGAGAAGGTATGGCTGTATGTTTTTCGGGCAGAGGAAGTACAAAGCATGGAAAATCTCTTTTTCTGAAAGAATACAACTCGCTCGCGTGATCACATTTGCAACGAAAGGGGGCAACATACAAAACGAGAAAGTTTCGGATAGAAGTCTCCATTTTGTGCTGTCCATTATTGTTATGGCTGGCGCTGATGGAGCTTTTCTATTTGGGGGAAAATTTGTATTGAATTGTATGAATCCCAGTCAACCCCATGTTTGGCAAACACACTTGTCCACGCACGTTTGGAAAAGCCTATTTTTGCTGCAAGTTATTCCGATTTAGCTTACTTTCTCGTTTCATCGTTCTTCGCGATACTACTTCGCATCCATCTTTTTTCCCTTTCATGCACGACATTTTGACAATCGAATCAACTTAAATCGAATTGAATTGAACTGTTTTGCAAGTTTTGGGAAGGTTCTTTCCTTCCGATGTCGTCCGGCTTTTCTTAGCCGTCCGAAGCGCTTCATGCAACGGATGGCATTAAATTTGCAAATCACTACGCCACCAGCAGGCATTCGATACGCAAGGGACTAAATTGAATTGAAATAGGTTGGAGTAAGAGATTAAAGACAGGGGAAAACAACTAAATTTTCAAACAAGTAGTCAAATCAAAACGATTATTTATTCAAAAACAAAAATACTACGTAAATTTACAAAAATACTACGTTTATGTTGTAGGCATTTTATCCTTACTGTCCTCTCCTAACTCTTTCGTTCCTAAATCTATTAATGTCTTAAAGCTAATAAAAATTAAATGGTTAGTTTATATAACGTCCATTTGTTTTTGTGATAAATGTCACTAGTTTTCAGCCGTTTGTATTAATCGTAACATATGGAGTCATTTGTGAAAGGGTTCAATTTATGCATATTCCAATATTAATACCAATCCCAACGGCAGATCAATGCACTTCGAAGACTAGGCAATATTTCTCCCACGAGACTCGTTTGAAATTGATTGAAAATTGTCCCTGCCTAACTAACATTCACACCACCCATTCTACAGTCAATCAGTCGATCCAATGGAAATTCAGCTCTAATATTTCCCAATCCCTCCCTTAAAGTCACCCGTCATTCCAAACTCTCTGGCCTTTTCTAGTAAGTAAACGAATCAGCTTCTCTTTTCCATGCTGCACGTACCGAGTGTACAGATCAATTGCATTTATATTCCTCCCTGTCTAGTAGACACTCTTGTTAACATAAACATCATCCACCCGAAGTGTTCATAATGGCATAAAGCGATGCAAAACTGCGTTTCAGTCGTCGTTGCCGGTGACAGGATCACGCAAATCCGTAGCACCTGTCCATCTTGTGTCGTTGAATGATTCATTTCCGGATCATCTTTTCCGCAGAGCCGCAGTCGATCGTGTTGCATCGCGAATTTTCGCGCAGAAAAGCACGATCCCCACTCATTACAAATGAAAATGAGCGTTGATAATAATCGAATGAATTATGGCTGCTGCAGGTGAACTAGCACACGATGGATCAAACCTCCAAGTGCAAAGAGTTTGCTGTTCAACGAGAAAGCAACGGTACGAAAGAATGATGACCTCTTGTGTGACGGACTACGCTTTTGATTATTATGCTGCTGCAATCGAATCGTGAAATATTCCATACGGAACGGGTTTCTGGAAGCTGTGACAGGTCATTATGTCAGCAGATGCCGACAGATGACATGGCATCTATTTCCCAGCGAAAAATGCTGGTGCTACTCCGGGTTTGGGTTGGTTTTTGTGTCGGAAATGATAAGGATTATCTGTTCTCGTTCGTGTCTGACCTTGCTTCTCTGAAAGCTGAAAGGAAATTAACTTCATTTACCGATGTCATACACACCTAGGGGGTCGAATTTGGGGAGTTTAACTTTTGGCCCACAACATAATGGTAGCAAGATACCGTCGGGAGTAATCTGAGGCTGATTAATCAAGTTTTACTTGTGTGATTATTCTGCAGAACTTATGATGAACCAACATTACCACATTTCTAGTTGAAAGAGTTTTTCTCAAGCATTTTAACTTATCCTGAATTTAAGCACCTCCAAAAATAAAGTTAACTGTGCCGAATGTCTGTATTAATCAGCTCAATTTTCCTTCTTAACTGCTGTTCATAGACCAGAAGCAATGTATCAAACGAGCTCAGCAAAATAACCTTATCGTAATAAGCTTATCACGCAAAAAAGAAAACCCACACAACGGCCAAACGATGCCACTAACAAACAGTGACCGTTTGCCCAGTTGAGGATCGATTTCTTTGCTTCTTTTTCGTTGCTGTTGCCTCCATCGAGCCCGGTTGACTTTCGCTGTTTTCCGATTGGAATTGAATTACTACAATCATACCGTTTGACATCATCGTCTGTGGGTGCGCGTACCGTCTGTCGCTGTGATTGGATTTCATTTCCGATTCGGAAGACGAATGCCAAAGAATCCGTGTTTTTTCCTTCCTTTTTTGCCTTCTAACAAACTTCAATTGAAGAGGAATTTTCGGGGGTTTCCAAGATAAGGAACTTCCTGCAAAGGAATGCTTTTGTGCAGTTGGTAAAGCTTGTTATACGGTCATAACATAGTTGTTCGCCATTGTGACCGCAATGGATCGCGTTTTGTGTTTTATTCGATCGATTTGTAGTTTCGTTTTTTTGTTTTTGCTTTCATTTCGTGTGCTTATCTTGTTAAGTTTTTCTTATTATTTCTTTTCGAAGAATTTCTTAACTGTTTTTTCCAGCTTATCATGTCATGTGCTTCCTGGGGGATCTTTCTTTGGAAGGATTTTTTCTTGGTTGGGAAATGAAACTGGATATAAAGATAAATAAGACATCGCCAACATTAGCTCCTCAAGACAGCAACTTGTTTCGCCCGTCTACTTATGCAACCGTACTTATCTTCCCAAGTAAATAAGTTACTCAAGTCGGCCGTAGAGTTTCACCCGAGCTACTCGTCAAAAACTAGTCAACCAAAGACAAAGCACACATCTCCTTCAAACACCTAACGCATACCAGTACGGATGAAAAGTTCGCCTTTGCACCCGATGTACCTTCACAAAATCTTACCGCATGAGAAGGATTATCCTTCTTGCGGAAGGAAACTCAAACATCCAAAAATCATTCGACCGGAAGACTCAAACTTTTTCGATACTACCTTTGCCTGCGGACAATATTACTCGGAAACGGAAACGGAACATGCACCTTTGTCAGGAAGAACGCGAAAATTTCGGACTTGATGAAAGAAGTACCGTCCAGTGGAAAGTTCTGCCACACTGCGGTTCAGGGTTGATCCTATTGTATGTGGTTTTGCTTTGCTGAAGTGGTAATTTAAGCGAATGGGAAGCAGCATAAGGTTAAGATTATTTTCTTAACGGAAAAACTGAACTTTATTTAGTAATTACCAGAGAGTTTAATGAGGTAAAATATGTGTATAACAGGATATACGAAAATATCAAACCTTAACCGCTTCCAAATAATGTGCTGACATACTTCCGCAAATATCAATAAGTTATTTAATTGCTATGCAAGAACTTTGATTTCTAACTAGGGCATAATTTTCACTGGAGAAACTGAATCCGTTGACCGATAAAATTGTTGAGCTGAACAGCTGAATCATTTATTCACTTAGTGATGTTTGACCTTCCTTGAATTTCGTTCACATTTTCTTTTGTTTTCTCTGTTTGTTTGAATGCCAATCCTTTCTCCGTTGGTCGCTGGAAAACTCATTTCAAAACACCTACTCCGCCACAGTGGAAATATTTATAAGACTCAGCTGTGTGTTGATCCGAACACGGTACTGTGCTTTAACCAACGCAACCGTACCTGAAATTATACAAACAAAAACAGATGCTGTTCAATGCGAAATCAGGCAACAAACCGCCGTTAAAATAAAACACAAACGAAGGAAACAAAGAACCACCGTCGTCGAGAGTACGAGGTTGAATCTAAAGTTTCCACAAAGTGAGCTTTAACGCCTCTCCATTATGCTGCCGGTCCCGGAATGGATGGTAGAAAATTTGGCAAACAAAATACACCCACATAAGGCAAACGAAAAACAAATAGAAGCTATGCTTTTGCTACGAACTCACCTGGTCCACCTGGACGGCCAGTTATGAATAATTTAATCTTAACCGTAGCCTTTTCGTCAAGTAATGTTTTACAAAAAAATAAACCAATAATGGGAATTTTTTGTTCCAGGCAAATTTGAACCCTTTTTCCAGCAATTCAAAAAACGGATGGTACTAAAGGGTTGACTTTTAACCATACCATCTTGCAAGCAGTACCTTTTTCTAGTTTAATTTATGAGTGTTTCCGAGGGTAGAAATAGCGGGGGGAAGTGAAATGAATTCATTGTAGTTGCTAGCATCAAACAGAGCTTTAAGCGAACTTCGGTTTAGATACTTTACGATCCTTAACAAACTGATGAATTATTTATGGAAGAATTCCTCAGAAGGTTCATCAAAGAGGTAATTTCAATAGGGAATATCTCATTTTATACATACCGAGAGGAGTACAATATGCTGATTGTACTGACTTCGTCATAATTAATTGAACCTTTCATCATGAAATGAGATAAAATATACGGATAATTCAAAGAATCAAATTGGTCATGATCTCATATGAATAAAGTTCCCAATCCCAGGGAATCCCATATCAAAAATAACCCTTTCTCGGGTTGAACGTAGCTAGAATCATGTCAAAGTGCCAAAAAGCGCGGCAAGTTAGTTATCGGTTATCGATAAAAACATCAATTCTAGTCAAATAAGAGAAATTTCAACATGCACGTTATACCAGTTATAGAAACCAGATCATTCGTTCTACACGAACTATATGATATTTCCAACAAAATGCCAGGAATGATTCGATGAAAAGATTTATGGCATCTTATTGAATCACTTTTGTGATGCCTGTGAAACGCAGAAAATCATCGTTTTTCCTATTTTACCTATAATTTATCAATTTACTCGTACACGTATAAGTATACAGGTGTAGGAACGATTGTTCCATGCCTAAAATTTGTGGCTTCAATCACGCAAAGTTCTAAAGTCCTCCCAATACGGTGGTCGCAATAGGTTTTGATCATGACGAAGGATTCTCCCTCAGTCATCGTTTTGCCAGAACTTATTTGTACAGCAATCGCACGATAATCCATCGTTTGCACATCGATGCCGATATGCTCACATTCCTGTAACACCGTATCTCGGTCGTCGGCTGCGGTAAACTTGTTCTCCATGTAAAACCTGGTAATGTACACCGGCGATGTGCATTGTAAAATCGAATCGCAAGCCTTCACACGAATCGTAACTGTGTTTGTAATTAATTCCGAAGCGTGCTGTACATGGTGGGCTTTGTTTGCGGAGTGCACGTGTATGTGAGATTGTGCGCTTGTTTTCCAAATTTTCCACCCGACAGAAAGGTGGGAAACATTGGAGCATCCGAGCGTTCCCAGTTTGATAACGATGTGAATTGTAAACTAATTCAATTTCCTCGCCAAATCTGCGGTTTTTGAGCCGCTAATAGCCAAATACTATTCGGGCAAAGGACGACAGAATGACGGTACAAAGCCCTAAACAATTTTAATGCAAACTCAGCGTTTGTTTAACTTCAATCAGGTGACAATCTTCACACGGAAGTTTACTACGAATACTCATGCATTTGATTTAGAATCGATCAGCCATTTATTGAAAACAAGCTGTATTAATCAGTTTTCTTACGTATCTGTCTTTGTAAAACTGTTGGCTATGTCTTATCTTTTGTTTTATAAATAGTAATCACATATACCCAAAGCAATAAAGTTTTGCATTCGAGCTTGGGTATACCAATTCATTTGTAACTGACAACTTCAAGTACATTTTCATGATAATGTTGTCATAGGGTTAATTCCATTCAGCATGGGAATGCATTTAATGGGAAGTTATGGTAAATTTATTCCTCCAAAATACACAGCGTCCCTAACATTTGCCCAAAAAAGTGCTTTGCTTTGCAGTACATTTATTTTATTTCGTAAAATGGGTTTAATTTCCATACAGCAAAAAACAGCACATTGCAGCGCGAAACTGTCAGCAAAGTCATAATGGAGGCCCATTTTTTGCGATTAAGAGATACTTAAAACGAAGGACCATATGTCTCGTAAGCGTCCTCCTACGCCAGCGAAACCATTTTCGCACAAAGCTGCTTATACAAACGAGCATTTGATATTCATTTGCAGCATTTGGCGCCTGAATGTAGGCAATCCGATAAACAGACAGCCTACATGTGCTTTCCCGAAAAGAAAGCACGACGCAACGCTGCTTCGCCATGAAGTAACAGATTGATGTTAATTTTTCACTATTAGCTCACGGTTCCGTAAACAACACCGAGGAAGGGGAAGCGTCTGCATCGGTAGACGACCCAGTTCTATCAATATCGAATTCCGGTTGCCGAGATTCGCCCGATGAGAAATTAATGAGCGAAAACGATACCTTCCGCAGCGCAAATCCGAAACCCAGCGGAATGATGAATCTAATGAACGGCGGACGGTGTCGATGGTGATGTTTATGAGCCTTCGTCTCTCCGTTCTGGAGAAATTGCAGGACCCCAAACCCAAGGGATACGACCGCACGATTAGTCGATGAAGCATAATGATGAATTACTGGCGACCTCGCAAACCGCCGCACCGGATAGGAACTGGAGGGGCTCGTCCAGCTTCAGTTGCTTCAGTGATTTGTGAATCAATAAATCTGTTATCAATAAGTAAGGCGGCAAGGAAATGCTTCCAACCAGATACTGGCTTCCCGGGAGAAGTACGCTTCATTGGTTGTGTGTCTGCTACCACCACCTGTCCCGGGTTTTGAGGTTCCCCGTCCGGTCCATTATCCTTCAAAGGAGCGTCCCAAAACGGAACGAGTCAATTGCTTCATTTGTAAACATGATTGAAACGGTTCCGGAGTGGTTTTGCTTTGTTGGAGCTCTTCTGGCGGTTTGTAAAATCGAGTGCAAAACCTAATGCCTTCGTTCATTTTCACTGGGTGGATCTCGATTGGGGACGAGTGGAAAGAAGGATGAAAGCTAACGAGTGGCTGATAAATATTTATTCCCCCGGACATACGGTACCAAAGGCAAGCGGAAGTCCGTCGTTGGCCCATTAGCGTTAGTTGAAGGCCGCTGCTCGCTGTTCGCTAAATGCCGGCATGAAAGTGGGATTTGTTATGCAAATTTTCGCATTGATTGAATTTTGTGGTTGAAAGAAAGAGGCGAAGGGATGTGCTACAGGAGAAAGGGGGCTTTCCGTACAAGAAGCAGCTACTTCCGGTGCCCGTTGTTGAAGAGCGTCAAGCAAGCGCCTCTGGTACTCTGGTAGTTACTTAAAGTGTGTGAAAATATTTGCTGAGTGGTTTATTTTCCAACGCTGGCACAGTTATGAATTTTCTTTGTTGATCAAAAGAAGAGCATCGGTTGTTTATGGTGGGTTGTTTTCCTACCTTCTTTCTGCAGGGAACATAAATTGTCGTGATGGATTAGTTGGCCCTTTCTATTCGTAGAAAGATAAAGTACAGAGAAAAACGATCATTCTTTCCATGATTTGCTTTCTATATATCACTAAAAATCCATCAGATATGCTCGATTAGCTTTTCCTCCCAATTTGCCAGTGCTGGCATCGAAAATCTGTTCCTCGCATCGACGATCCTTCGCTCGGACGGTGTGTGTGCAAGACCAGGAGCCTCCATCGGTCAAATGTGATGGGAAAAATAATAAAGATAATAGGCCAACCGAGCCAAATATGCCACCCTCGGATGGCGCAAACATCAGCAGGGCGAACAAACAATCGTTGCAAACATAATGAAACATTCATCTTCGTTCTGCTTCGAAGGATGTTAGAATAATCGAGGAAATAATTGGTTCTTGCCCAAGATGGAATGGTCCAACTGAATGGTGTGTTTGTGATAAGGCGAAGGATTAGGCAGGAAGTCAAATTTATGATGATCCTCTGTCTGTATTCGTTCGATCGATGGAGCTTGCAATATAAAAGCTTTCGTAATTGCCGAAAAGGTGGAACAATTTTAAAACATATATGTATTTTCAAATTAAATGTAAAACAATTACTACGCCTCAAAAAAGAATTGTAAATACTAAGCTATCAAACTCAATGTGTATACAACAACAAAAAATCACCATGCAATTTATACCAAATGGGTTATGAGTAGCTTCCGGGTGATTTGTTCGCCAGAAGCGCATACTCGAAGATTAAAAATCCCCATTACCACCAGTTTGATCAGAATTTTTCTTCATGGAATAAACGGTCAATAAGAAAGATGAGTGTTTAATGAAATGATTGCATTATGTTCGCACGCGATAATGCATTTATCGACTTGGCCAATCTGTTCCGATCTTTCTTTTCAAAACCGTACCTCGGTACGGTCAACTTCATGGCGCAGACAAATGAAAGTGCAAAAAACTAACCAAATACATTTCTTCCAATGCTCAAGCTCAAGAAGCTTTTCTTGCTTTTCTGTATGTTCTCGACTCTTTCCATAACTTTCAGCACGCTTCGGTCCGTGTTCGTTTTGTGTCCATTTCTCTTTCCTCTCTCCACCCCCCGTGTGCGAATAGACAATTCCTTTTGTTTTCCGACACTCATATCCATTTTGGGGTGCCAAATGTGGAAAAAATATGTTCCCACCCTGAACGCTTTTCAACAGTTTTTGGTTCGTTAGCCATTGGAGCTTGTCCAGCTCTGTTCAAAGCGAACGGGACGAAAGTCTATAATTCACCACTCATCGCTGGCACTATCTTGAGTGTATTTTTTACCGTTCAAACCATCACCACCTCACTTCCTTACTACTCTTTCTTTGTTTGTTTGTTCCTCCTGGCTAAGGGAAAGCGCTCAGCACACACACACCGTACCATTCTTGGTGAAATAATTGTACGGATTGGTTCGTTTCACTTTTTGGCAATGTTCCATTGCATACTTTTTCTTCCGCCAAAGGTTGTCTTCGTTGGCTCCCGGCAGAGCGCATTCCGATGTAAATCTTTCATGTACCGACCGCACCAACCACGGAAATCCATTTCCGATTGCGTACTGACCCCGATAATGTGCGCTCGTCAGGGCGGGAAAACGCCGGCGAAAATTCTCGGCGTGCCGGAAAACAATATTTATTGCAAGAGTGCATCAGTGGTTTTTTTTCGGTGTGAATATTCTTTGCACGTCTAAGAAAGCACGGTTAGCTTCTTGGCACACGACTTTCCAATGGGAGTGGCCAGCTCTTCCTGTTGAATGATTTAGATCGCTTTTCGTTCGTCTGCAAATTGTTTTATCTAGCACAAAATATGTGAATAAAGCTATGAATTTTATGCTGTGAAATGTGCAATTTATAATAAAATGTCTTTGCTTTAAACTTTTTTATCTTAACGCGAAATAATTGTCAATAAAATCGGGTAACATTCCAAAAATAGGGTTTTTAGCAGAAACACAGAACAAAACAGAAAGAGTTGTAAAATTCAAACAGTTGGACCATTTATTTGTCCTGAGACTAATCCGAGTTCGATATTAACATCCATGTGCATGATACGGTCAGATCCGATAGGCAGACTGCACACAAGTTCGTCTGTTTGTCGAGCGCCCTCTTTAGAATGTAAGAAAACACTCTTACTCCAGCAAAATAAATAAGTTCCCGGTGCCACTAGCCTGCGGCGTTAATCCTTTTATCCTATCAGCCATTCCCGGCACGTCCTTCCTGTTTCCCTTCAGCGTACCTACCAGACAAGAAGCCGCGCCGTTCCCCGCTGATCAGCAAAATAAACATAATCAAACAAGTATGCGAAGAATGGGTAATAGTCCTTTCCGACTGGGACAAGAGCACTGGACCCGTGTGTGGCCTTGGACACAACGCCATAAGGTGAAAAAGGTCCATTCCTTTTTTCGTGTTTTTTTTTCAGCTCATCGCCGTAGGTGTATGTACCATGATGATGAGAAATCCATTTCCTCGTTTACGTTTCGCACCACCCTGTGTAAAGAGTTCAAATGAAAAGGGGCACGACGCAGCAGTACGAAAGAACAAAAATCGATATCACCTCGGCCATGCACTTTTATGCTAACGTTTTCAGCAGGCGCATTTCCGGACGATCCTTTACCCAGTGCCGTGATCGTGGGTGTGGCTTTAATTTACCCCCCGTTCTGGTGGGTAACGAAAAAGAAAACCATCATCGTCAGCTTAATTACCCCTATGTATGCAGACTCACCGGGAACAGGCCGGGGTCTGTCTGCCTAATGCAGTGTTTTCCCGTGTTCTGTTTGATTCTATGTCTCGACTGCTGGCTGTGTCAGAGACGAATTCGCAAACGAATGTGTTTCATTTTCACTTTCAACCGATGTGGACAAGGCGGTCCCACCGAGATACCCTCAGGGAGTTCAGAGTGACATAATGCACGGGGATGGGTGGGGTTAGAGAATCTTCTCCGCCAAATGGGACGAAATGAAAGGAAAAAAGGGAAAAGTACGAAATCGTTGTCGAACCTCTGGATACAGCCCGCATGTTTTAATGGCCCGTAGTGAGCTGTGCAAGTGAATCAAGTCTGGAAGAGGATTAGTTTTGCTTTGAATTGCCAGCTGGATCATCTGCTTTAAAGAGTAGAGACAGTGTTATTTAATTCCTGAAATAAAACTTTGAACGCACTTGTAGAAATAAATCGTTTCACAACGATTAACCCGTAATCATGAGATTTTTATTCCACTGGGAATTGTCCTGGATAAATGCTACCTGAATTCCCTTAGAGTAGAAAGTCTAAAGTGAAGTGAATCACCATTTGAACCGAGGGCTCATTTTAAAACTGTTCGTTTTTGGTTTCTTGTACATTTACATCAAATTAAACTTTGGGTAACATCCAGAATCTACAATCCTCATTCCCATGGGTTTTCCTTCCTTATTTGGGTTTATTTTCCTCTCCATAAATATCATATTCCTCAATGTCTGTTCAAGAAACTGGACAAAGGGGGCCAAGTATGTTGGGTTTAAAATGCGTACTCCCAGTAAATGTCCGAAAATTGGTATTGTTAGCCGTACGTGATTCAAATTGACAGATCCACAACGCAGAACAGGCCAAGCATATGTATTTCGAAGCGTTGTCGTGTTATGTACTGTTTGACCGCACACAAGCACACAACCACCATACAAGAGTGTGTAGATTTGATCCAAATCCATTTTAGGAGGCAGAGTGGCTTGCTTACACCGAACCGGCTGAGAACCCATTCAGAAGAGCGAGACGTTTTAACGCTTGAAATATATTTGATTTACGGTAAAAGCTCTGAACAGCTCTTGACCACCGAAATGCCATGGAAGAGAAAACCTCAGGTGGTAGACTGAGACGTTGGAACTTACATGGATATCACGTAGTACATCCAACATTGGTCAGTCAACCGATTAGAGGCTTACCTAACCTTTTGCTCCTTAGCTCGGTTCTCAGGGAGTGTGATTCCAAGTGCCCGAAGTTGCTCCAGTGCTGATGTTAGAATTCCTGTACCTTCACACGTAGAAAAGTATGTATACCCAGGTGACTTTCGAATTTGTCCCGAACCATTGTTAGAGGTTCCCCGGTCTCGCAAACTCATACACACTTTGCGTCACACAGGACTCAATAAGAATGATTTTCCCACGAGCCAAAGGACCGTGTTTGAGATGCGAGTTTTCCTACACCAACACAGCATCGCATGCCATGTTCAAAAGTCTCAAACCGAAACCTCTGAGTGACGCATACGACGGACGGTGATTATCATGCAATAATTCATTGTTGCCGATGCTGCTGGGAAAAGAACCGGCATGAAATTATTCCAGTGCTGGGGCAAAAGTGGCTGCTCTTCCACCAGTTGGTCACTGTGACTCTTAAATTTCCCACAAGCATGAAGCACAATTTTGGATGGCAAAATACACGAGTATGAGCTCCCGTGTCGTGCAAGACGAAGCCTTCAACCATGTTGGTGCTACAAGAGACGACTTCTCCAATCAAACGCTTCGGTGGACATCTGCTCCGAGTAGCTGGTAACCGAGCCGGAGGGGTTTTATGTTAAGCAAACACATAAGTTATGCCCTGATTGGACCACATTTTTCAATCACTTCTCGGACGTTGGTTCTTGTTCTTCCACCCCCCTAGCAGTAGCAGCAGCGACAGCGTCGTTCTCGCTTTTGTGGAGAAAACTTCACTCGATGAAAATGGCCGAAATCAATCAACAAGCCTTTCGGGCATTCTTGAAGAAATCAATCAAGCCCAACCGAGAACGCAAGGATCGCTGGTATTGCCCTTTGGAGGTGGTGGGTAAATTATTGAATAGCTTATTGAGCAGCAATATGCTCGAAACGACAAAAGAGACTAGTATGAAGACTTGTAGTGAACGATTTCTCTCACAGCGGTGAATATTTTATATTTCTAGTCTAGTGGTCAAGTGGTGAAGATTTTTTGTGGAAACGTTAATATTGGGTGGCTATGGGGTATTTTGAACGGGACATAGTATTTTCATTGAAACAACAAAATATGATAGATTAATTGAAAATGCTATTAAGAAAATATTTAGATTTCATTATTGGCTAGCTTTTCCATCTTAACTTGGAAGCTTTCTACAATCATTCGAAAAATATACCTTCTCTCTCAAGAAAGAATTATTTTTATTTATTTTTATTATCGCATCAACTCAATATAGTTGCACTTTCTAGGAGAGGTTCTTTTCCAATCATATTTTACAAATGACTATGCAGAATGTTTGACATTTTCATAAAAGACAATGACGGTGAATTTATTTCCTAGCGCTAACGTGGTGAACTCGTAAGATTGAGCGTCATCGCCACAACGACCGTTGCAGCGCAGCCGAAGGCAAACGACAGCTTTGCGCTAAGATTAACTTTGCATGGCAGCGTCTTCTTCTAGTACAATGGCATAAACGGAAAGGCCGTCGTCCCTTGGGGATGGTAGCGAAAATTAATCACCGGTAGCCTCAATTCTTCCTTTGTCCCGGTGTCTGTCAAGCTTTTGTCAACCTGTACTTAACACGGCACTTTGGAATTCAATCGTGTCTTCCGGACGTATGATTAAATATCCGATTCTGCAAAAGATGTTCGAACGAAAAAGGACAAATTCTTCCCCTGTCGTGTTGTAATCGAACACCAGGTGAATGTCGGGATGGTGCGTTTGGTGAAGCACCGAAAAACCGACCATTCGTATAATGATAATCCTTTTGGCAAAAATTTGTCCTCTTTCTTCTTTCATAAACGCCATGATTCAACCAAAGGCCAAAACGAGGAATGCTATAAAAGAAAAAGAAACAAAGTACAAACGGATGGAAAATAATGATCTACCCGTCTAGCATTGCTTGAAAGTGCTGACTTTAATGTTTTTGTGGTTGTATTGAAGTATTTTATGTATTGAATACATTGAAAAGTGTTGTCCTTTATTTTTTTTTGTATCATATCGTACTTATCATATCATACACTTTAATGGAATATTTTATTATCAAACTAAACAGACCACCTCTTCATGGGTTATGCATTCTTTTCGAAGCAATTACATTAGCAATTAATGCAATCACTCTCATGTGTCAATCAACGCAATATTGTATTGATTGCATCTATTAGAATCGAATCGATAATTGCGAGATAAAAACCACTACACAAACGACCATCTGTAAAGCACGACGACAAAGCAAAACAATTGGATGCAACTAATCACCTTGTCAGCCAACGATGACTTACTAGAGAGCAGATCTTTCCCGATACGAAAGCAATCACAAGAAACTCGCTCAACTCGATATCCGAAGTTTTTTTTTCCTCGAACCATCATCACCGATTGCTTCGAATCGTTCACAAACGATTGCGATCGATTGCAGTCGAGCAGCGATGGAGCGATCCTTTCAAGTCAGGAGCAAGGCAAAAGCCTCTTGCCAAGGGGATTGCTTTCAGAGTAAACATTTGCCGTTCAATTTTCCGTCCGAAAGAAACCGTCCAACCCGAACCAGGTTTGAGGCGTCTAGACAGGGCTATGAAATTTGCATTACCATCGGAATGCGAATGTACCGGAAATGGTAGTGGAAGCACCAGTTCCCATCAGGGTTGCCTGAAACCAAGCAAACAGAAAGCTGGGAAATGGAATTGTTTGAACTCGCTGGAACTCGTTTTCTTGCCCTGCCGACGACCACACGATCCTTCGAGTGGGCGAGGTGGGAATTTTTACCATTTCTCGAAGGAGTTCGATGGAAAACTATTTTTCACTTTCACACCGCATACGTTAGAGAACGAGCTGCAGACTCCAAACGGTTCAAGCGATCATTTGTCATCATTCGAGAGTTGACATTTTTGCCGCATTTTTGTCATCACTGCTTGGGGCAAGAGCAAATTGGTGACCCACGGATGGGTACAGCGCGTGTCTCTCATGAAGAAGTAAAACCCCTGCAGAAGCAAAAAAAAAAACGGTGACTCCAGCCAACGACTTTTACTCTTTGTTCGCTCCACCACCATCCACAGCCAAGTTGATAGTTTCAATTAATTTAATTAGTTTTACTTTTAATTTCCTTCTCCCCGGAGCTCGGATGGAGCAGCGGATAATCACCACAACCGACACCGCAACATCGACGGTGTGTTGATGTCGTTCGTATGTGTCTACCGGTGGGGCGGGAAAAACGGCTTTTCCTCATAAATGCGAAATGCATCCTACCGGAAAAGAGCTCGAACGGCTGCGCACAATAATTAAGGCGACATCAGTTATTTTCTCGGGTGCGATTTATCTCTTCAGCCCGTGCATCCGTGGGTCCCCTTAATGGGAATTTGGAGACGTATATTTTCCCAACGGTCGCAACTACCCGTCGTTGTACGTGTGCTCGGCGAAGAAACACGCTACCTGTACGTGTGCCGTATGTATGTGTACCTCGTGTCTCTGGTAAAAGGATTGGCCGCTTACGAAAATGGATTTACGGACTAGAGCAGTACAGGTATGATAACTGCATCCCTTACGGGAACCTTCCGGTGCTCTGCAATAGTTGAAAAATCATTCGGAAGAAGTATTCGCTGATTCGCTATTTTGGGAGCTAAAAACTCACACACACATACACATACGTATCTTTTGCGACAAGATCAGCTACCACAAAACGTGTTTAATCTAAAAACACATCACATCTCAACGCGAGCTTCCCGTGCTCTTGCTTCTTTGCTGGCTGCCTTGTGACGGATGCACCTTGGAGATGCGAAGTTTTAGTACGTTCTAACAGAAAGCACAGCATTCACCTGGTCTTGCTGTGCCTTTTGCAATTCCTTCTGGCTGTTATCGGTATTTTGAAATCTTTACTTTATCACTAAAATGCATTAAATTTAATGAAAATATATTTCTTTCCTTATGCCTTCCGCGGTACTTGCCGTGGTGGATGCTTTTGTTATTGGTAGCACGATGCGCTATCGTTTACAAAAGTGTTGTCGTGTTGTTTTTATGATATATAAAAAGCATCTCACTTGTTTGGAACTGTGACTGCAATAAGAACGTTTTGAAGAAAAAAAAACATCGCTCTTGAATGCGATAAAGTTAAAGGTTATTGAGAAACGCTTTACTAACGGGGCATATTCCTGATGGGATTTGATACTGGTCCTGTTGAGTGTAAGACTCATGCATCCTTCCATACAACTCAACATTTCATGCCACATGATAATAGCGATCAATTTATGACACGCATAAAAGAGCGTCAATCGTGTTCACTTTTCTGATGAAAAATGTCTGTTAAAACCTTTTCAATTGCTTCATTTATCAAAAGACGAAATGTGCGATGAATTTAAACACGCAGCTCACGGGACGTATGCAATCCATCAGCTTATTTGCCGGTGCGGTGCCATTTTCTCCTCGCATATGCTTAAAAGGCCACGTTAAACAATTTGGGATGGCGTGGGAAATAAATTTTTAAAATACGACAGCTTCAAGTTACTTTTTTTGTAGCGTCCGTATACCAGCACACAGTAGAAAGGATAAAAATACCAACAGAAAACCGTTTCAATAAATAATTCATGTACGTAATCCGTTCTGTTCTCCCTTCAGCAATTCTGTGATTGGCGGTATCCCTGTTGACGGTGGACGGTAGTGGCCCGTTCTCCATCATCAGCATTTTATTGTTTGTAATTTGCTCTCTGTCGTGCTTGGCCAGACGAAACTTTTGTGCGGGGATATTTCCGGTCGAAAGCGGTGGCAGGGAAAAACCTCAAACGTCGTCAGAAACTTCGTCACCATTCTGGTGGGAGGATGGAAGCGGATCCAACCCTGTTCTCCCGACAGCTAATAGTTGCTAAAAGTTTAACAATCAATTTAATTGGATTTATGGTGTCTCCGGGATGAAATGAGTCCCCTACTCCATGCGCAGGGTAACGACGACTGGCCATTTTTTTCATAAGCTAACCGAAGGGGGATCCATGTCGTTAAAGTTCTTCATTATGAACGGTTGACCATCGGATGGGAGAGTTAAAATTTAAAAAAACGAGACCAACGGCTACGTAATTGTCATCAAGCCGATTGTCCGAAAAAGTTGTCCTCTGTTTACGTACCATACCATCCACACCTAGCCGGAAAATGAGGAAAAATTTGCTTGTCCCTTCCCATACTACACCCAACCCGTAACGGGAATTAGCATTTTCCCGAAACAAAGTGAATGTTTTGCCATCAAAAGGTGTGACGGGCTAGCACGTGCATGCCACCACTAGAACAAGTTGCGACCGAAACCGAGTGGTACTGGCAACATTCAATTAGGAATGTTATTCAACGGTATCGCGAAAGGGAGAATATTAAGCAAAGACAGGACTGCACCGAAATGGAAATGAGTTCTAAGGACTTTTGCTTAAGGTGACAGCTGCATTCATGGCAGCAAAATTAAAAACCAAACTGTGTTGGAAATTGTGGCGAAAAAGAAGAGATAAAACTGTTTTCCTTTGCATTGAAATTAAATAATCCTCTTGGTAATAGGGCGGTGCACGGAACCGTGCAACTGACAGAAAATTTAATAATAAAAAAGTTAGTGGAATTGGTTTTGTGCTGAATCGTTTCCTAGATGAAAATTTTTATTCTTCCTGAATAATACTTTCTGATAAAATGTAACAAAACACCAGATTTTTTGTATAACTTGAAAAGTTTTGAATCCAAACACCATTGCCCAATAATTCAAAAGTATCATCTGTCTTCCTAGCTGCTTTTTAGTCATCCATCCTCCACAGTATTCCAAGCGACCAAACAACAGACTTTGCCTATTATCGGCAAAGCAAGAAACGAAATCACCTCCAGCTATCGAACTCCTTAAAATCAACATCTTTCCCTTCGACAAAAACCACAGTACTGATGGCCGGAAAATTGATTATCTCCGGGAGAAAAACATCTGCTACAACTTCCGACCGTACCCACCACCACTGAGTTCACCGATCGAGCGGTGGAGTCTTCTTTTTTTTGTATTTGGATTCCCTTTCAAGTAGGTCCTTTACAGCCCTGAAGGGATAAAACACTTCCCGGTTTGTTTGAACTTCCTTCCACCAAACAGATCGACCGTTTGGTAAATGTTTTTCCGGCACATGGCGTTCCTTTTTTTTTGTTGTTGTGCGGCAAGTAGTTTTAAAATCGAAAAACGAAAGCTTTACTTAAAGTTCACGGTGCTTACTGACAGGCAAAAATGTAGTCTTGAGGCTCAACTGTTTTCATTTGCTACGTTGATGCTGTTTTGCAACACGCAAAGTTTGCTTTTCTGCTTCCCGAGTCTGCCGAACAAAACTTCGATTTGGTATACAAAAAGCTTCTACAAGGCTGGGTGATTGCCACTGGCCAGAAAAAGCATCCACCGACCACCTCCAGAGAAGATGATAAATGATGATAATGATAACAAATTGATAACGGTGCGTAAACAGTGCTGAATCGTTCCCGGTTTCAGGTTAGGCCATACAAAAGGAGCTCCCTACCGTCTAGCAGGGTTGCACGATGTTGAAGAGAACAGCTTTTTCGGTTTGACCAAAATTCTACAAACGCACGCTGGCAGAAAAAAAGCATTCGGAAAACAACCCGCGGGTGATTTTCCATTCTCTACGCAGAATGTGAGCAAAGGTTAACCGTGCATTTTGCTCCTTTCTGTTTCAATTCGCTTTGGGTGACGGCGATTTCCAGGATCTCGAGGTCATGCACTCTGGGAAAACCGCCTGAAGGTACCATAAACCATATACTTAACGTCAGACCACAGCTACAGAGTCCTGCGAACAATTTGGCCTACCCGAATGGCTTCATTCTCACCAGAGAACGAGTCCAAAGCGACAAGGTTCCATGTCGTTTGCAAACGGCCAATGTTTCAACGTACCTTTAGCAACTCTCCGGTGGTCAGTACACCATACTGACGATGATGATGATGATGATTATAATTGTGGTGTGTTGTGGAATTGAACACTGCGCATTAATGTGCATGCTCCGATTGCAGCTTGATGTGTAGGGTGCCATCAGCATCCAGTGAAGGTGGTGATACTGTACGGATCTCTTCATTCCGAGAATTCCGTGCAAGCTTTTACCTCACACCAAGATTCGCATAAGCCCAGGAATGCACTGTTTCACTTCTCCGTGCCGGAAGGCGAACTACGTACGTGTGATTTCACAACGCTGACCTATGCAAAGCATGCAACCCAGGGAATGCAACCCGAACCACCACAACGTCATGCGTTCGCTGGAATCGCTAACAAGAGCTTAACGAGAGTAATGAAACACGTTGCGAAAGGGTGTGACCAAATCGGTCATAATGCCATCCAGACAACATTGTTAAACACCAAAGCTGTAGCGCATAGATAGAATGATTGGTGGAGCGAGACAAGAGCAGACAACAAAACATTCGTTTGTGTCTTGTGAACTAAAATAGCAACTAAGCTTAAAATACCACCAACGTGGAACATGGAATCGGTTTGAATTCTCCTCCTTTTCAATGCATGATTTATACGTAGGTGGGGAAGAAAATTAGCCACACGGATATAATATCTCGCCTGTCAATCAACTGCACCGGCGAAGTGCTACCGTTTTGCGGTTGCTATTCATCCATTGATCTTCGCGTCACGCTTGGTGTAAAGTAATTTTCATTTTTGATTGAATATGACGGAAGTTAATTGTTTCTTTATGGATGGAGAGTCAGCATCTTATAGACGATTCCTCCGGGTGGACCAAAAGTTCCGCGCCAGGGCTTTTGGCGCACGTGCACAGCCCACTTACTTCCCCAGAGGGCAGGCTACGCTTCCAAAACACGCACGCGAATTGAATGTGCTGATACGAAGGGGGAAGCATAGGAAATTATGCCTAACGAAAGAGGAAACCTCCAGACACAAAGCTCAAAGGATCTCGCATCGCTTCGGGCAGTCGGTGCGTACCGAAGTCTTTCAGTTGCAGAGAGAACGTGTCCAGCGTGTTGAGTTGGTATATGTGCACCGCTGTGCACGTTATCCGGATATCTTCTCCATCGGTTTCCTTGTTAGCACAAAATCTACCCCCGAAGCAATCAGCGTAGTTAGTTCGTGTTTGTGTTTGATTCCGTCCCAGTGCGCATCAAGTCAACACAGCTTGTGCTAATACTTGTGTTCTTTTGCCATCTTTGCTTTTTCCACTCAGATTGCCTTCATCTGCAGCTGTACCGGGACTCGAAGGATCGCTACAAAAATGGCCAAACAAAGGCGTCACTGTCGCTACAGCATTTTCTCGGTGTGGAGTCTGGCTTTACGCTGGACAAGGAGTCCAACACGATAGCAATCATCTGCCAGGATGTGATCGTCGTCCTGGCCTTCGATACCCGCGAAAGACTGATACAATGGCAGGTAAGTTCTGGCAAAGCGTGTTTGTTATTGTTCGTATAAATTGCACCTTTTCTATAATCAAACAATCAACCAGGTAAAAATATCCAACAACCTCGGGGATGATCTCCAGTACCTGGTTCTGGTTTCGTCGGCTCCACCAAAAGCGAAACTATCCACCGGACCCGCCCGTATGCATATTCAGGATCATCGCTTCTGTCTCACAACGGGCGTCCCCCCGCGGTTGACAGGGCTATGGCAAATCGAGCATTTAAGGTGAATACTCATTAGAGGAATGGACATCAATTCCGATTAGCGATAATGTTTTCCACTTGCATTGATCATTTCATTCCCAACAGACGGTACGGTGTGGTGGAGAATCGGTTTTGCTTCGAGGGCGGCTCAAGTTGTGGGAAAGGCGAAGGACTGTACGTTTTCGTGACGGATTTAGGCGAGGAGATTACGCATACCTTCAAGTTGGCATCGCAGGGTAAGCTTGCTAGTAAAAAGCGAGCCACGGCGAGAAAAATTGCAGGTAAGTAGCCTCGTCATTTGTTTTGATTTGAATGATTACTTTCACTTTCTTGTGTTATGATACGATTGACGGATACATTTTATACGCGTTCGCATGTATTTCAGCACTTGACAGTCCACGCAAGGGTGCGGAATCACGCTCGACAAACTATAACGACGAGATATGTACAGTGCATATCGAAAACTCGAGCTGTACCTGTCGGAACTCGTACTGGCCGTCAACCGAATCACGCGATCTGGACAGCAACTATGGTTGTGGTGATACGGCATCCGTTTCCGAATGTCATGACAGTATCAACGATTTAGACTCGTTTCCACGGTAAGTGTATTTTGACGCTTGAAATTTTTTTCAAATCTTAATACATACCACGTTTATTGAATTTTTACCACATGTTTGTAAAGTCAATTAAACTAATTTTTATGTTCATGATCAAATAAACTATACTTTATCGTTTACACAGAAGTACGGTGGCCAATCTAGAGCGTTGTATGAGTTGTATATCGAAGCTTGGAGCACCTTCCATGTCACGCAGCTCCACTGTTACGGGAACACCTGGCGCTGTCGCTCCGCTTCCAGCATGGCACATGTTAACCGAACACAACAATCACATCAACCAAACACATAAGCTTCCTACACCACAACTAGCCCTCGATCGGATGTCGCTCTGTTCACATGGCAGCAGCAACAACTCCGAGTACTCCATCCCTCGACAGACATGTGGTGCAGGCGAATCAAGCTGGTACGAAAAGGCTCCAAGCCAACAGGCAGCACCCATCTGTAGTCATCATCTTCGCTCCACGTCCCCTTGCAGTTGCAACTGTCCCTCGCTGCCCTGTCGTCCTCCGAAACCGAGGGACATGTCACTGCATATTACGGCTCCCTTACATACCGCCATCAGTATGTCCACCGGTAAGACCCTGCACCAGCAACAACATAGTGTCGGTCCGTATGAGAATTATGACGTGCCGAAAACCCCAATCGCTATTGAAGGTTCATCCTCAGCTTGCACACCGGGCGAAAATTACGATACACCGAAAAAAATACAAGAGTACCTGGCGAAGGAAGGCAAAGATGCGGTTGACGGTGGTAATAGTTACGGCAACTACGATATGCCGATGTCACTAACTAAAGCAGTATGCAGTTGTTTGTCGGGTGGCGGCAATGGAGAAGCACCGGCGCAACCTCCGATGAAGGGGTTCGAACGGGTAGACTGTACCTGTCATCGTGTGATGTCGTGGGCAGATAATTGGATCTCTCTGCCGCTGTGTAAGCGTGGCAACGGTATCGAAAACACTACCGTTCAGGTGAACAAAGTAAAGCTGAGCGGTGAAGGTAAGATGCCCGTCATGGACGCCAGTGGTGCTGGTGATGGCGGTGGTGCCATTTATGCGACTGTAGATATGACCAAAAAGATTCGAAAGAAGCTGGAACAAGCGTGTGCGTGTGATGAACCCCTTGTGACGCAACCACAGGCTAGCGGTCCTAAGCAACTGCCGGCTAGCTGTTACGATAACTACGAAGATGTTGAAATCAAACCAGAGACTGCGGCCAACTATGCGAATCTTGAGTTCGAGAGATCTCTCGAAAACTATGAAAATTCCAAAGAGGTGTTGCAAAGGGCCGGACTCTGTCTAGCAGGAGCTCCCAGTGAAGAGGAAGAACTTCGCGTCTGTCACAAGTGTGGTCACCCGAGTGCGAAAACTCCCGATACTGAAGAAAACAGTCGACCGGAAGGTGGTGAACAAACTTCGGTGGACGATAAGCAGGAAAATTACATGATGATGGAACCGGGGAACAAGAAGTCCAAATTTCCCGGATATATCCCAATGTCTCCGGCTGCTCCATCGGGTGCCAGTGGTCCCGAACCGCTTGACGGGACCACATCTCCGACCGCACCTCCACTTCCCTCAAAATCAGAACTTTTGAAGCAACGCATGAGTCGCATCATCGGTGAAAAATCGGCAAGCAATCCTAGCCTATCTGGGCCAGCAGTGGACCGCAGTCGGAAGCGGATAGACGACGAATCACGCGTTCCGGGCAGTGCAATGTTGCGAGCCACCCTCGCTAGTCCGTACGCCCGCAAGCAGCTCATGGATAGTAGCGACCTGCTACCGACATGTGGTGCAGAGAACCGACTGTCCCCACGGAAACGTTCGGCATCCGCAGAATCTTCCCGTTTCCTGGACGCTGAAGGTGAAGAGATCGAAAGTCCTCTCAGTGGGACGACTTCTCCAAGTACGGAGACGCTGCTACGTAAGACACCTACTCCAAGCTCTACTACGGCACTGCGACGATCTTCATCCCCGTGCGTACATCAGGAGATGGAGTCCAATGAAAAGACGGTTACAGTGGCAGAACCTGAAGACGACCTATCCGCATCGACTAATCCAGCCTCGAGTCAGACCTCGCAGTCCGTTTACATACGACGATCAGAGAGTGTACCCTGCAAGGCTCAGAATCGAGATAGTTCGAGTTCTAATGATTCTGGCGTGTCTACTGGATCGTTACGGCAACGTGGTACCGATTTTACTGACTTTGAGCTTCCACTTACGACCGCCATGTCTGCCAGACGCCATCAACGACACATACTTCCGACACAAAACTGTGTCCATGCGTCCTTACCACGTCGTTCCAAATCGTTCGATCCACTGCGAGAGCTATCCTTCCAATTCCAAAAGGTACGCGTGCCAGAAAAAAGTACATCCGCCGAAGCAGAAGTACCCGTTTGTCCACCTAAGGCTAAAGATGTAATGGCAGGTGTGCCTGGAGCACCGTACATCGACTCACGAAGCACCAGTAGTGGCACGTCCGATATGTCCGACTACATCGAGACACTTTCCCTCTCTAGTCACAGTTCCTCCGATACGCCTGAAGGCATGAGGTGAGTAAACCCAGCAAGTAAACGGCTTTTAGTGTTGCTAACTCAATATCATATATCGTACTGTCTTTTTCCAAAAGGCACATTCGGCAAGCAACCTCCACGTTGAGGCCACGCTCTGGTAAAGAGTATCAAAATATCGATCGTTCGATACTTTCGCTAACACAAGCGAGTACGGACGCTATGAAGGTATCAGGCACACCGTCTCAACTGCGTGGACTACTTTCTTGTTCGGCAAACTATGCCAACATCACGCCCGTGCCAGAGAATGCCGAATCGCCTAGTCCCGGCTATCAGAGTGGTACATCTCCGCAGGACGCACAGGGTCAACATTTTATGTTTAAGGTAATTGTCCAACAGTAATCAACCATACTGTGTTTTGGTTCATAAATATGATTTTGTTATAAGGATCCTAAGAGATTATATTAATAATGTTAAATGTTCTACTGCTCATTACAGAATTCCTCATAAAACCAAAAACGGAAACTACATCATTAAGGTACTGTACAGTTTATTTCATTATTTTAAGGATTGATAACTCACTGCAAAGTGACTTAAGAAAGAGGGAATAGTCATATAGCGATAAAGCGCAAAAAGTAAAAAAACAAATGAACGACAAAACAAAACAACATTCAATGAAAGCAATAACATTACTATGCATAAATATTGTTTTGTAAGTTAGACTATATATACATGGTAAATGGAAACTAGAAAATCAAAAATATACCCGACCCCAAGAAAATATTGAGACCGTTCTCGGTAGTTGTACAGCTTTAGTTGCCACATATTTTCGTCTAAAGGAATTTGCCGCTGTAAAAGTATGGGGCAATATCGTTGCCTAATACCGAAACTCCTTCTGCACACATGCTCCCCTATTCCGGATAACTAACGAGTAAACCTCTTCATGTAACGCTAAAGTGGCGTTGTAAAGACAGAAAAGACATAAAAATTGATCGCTTACATTTCAAGTAAACCCGGGCACATGATGATGTCAACGGGAGTTGGAACAGAGCACACACAAAAAAAACTGAAACGGAAAGAAAACGCCCGGAAAAGAATGAATTGCAGTTGGAACTGTTGTTTGGCTTCTGGCGGTCTTTTCTGCTGTGTCTGTGTTTGATTGTAATTATTTAACCTTCCGATCCTCGAAGGCATCACTCTTGTCTTCTTCCTTCTGGGTTACCTGTGCAATGTTTGCAGTTGTACCGTGAGGGCGTTTTTCCTTTTCCTTATTGTCATCACCGCTGCTCAATGATGAAGCGCAAACAATGGAACATCCCTACACTCCAAGTGTTTAAGTTTCCCAAATTTCCGGACAACGGAAGAAGGGACAAAAATGACACAAAATGGAGACAATGAAGCGCAAGAATTGCTTCCTTGTAAGCAATGTTGCTCGAAAGAAGCAATAATAAGTTTCCGATAAGCGTGTGTTGGGTGGCACGTCCCCATGAAATGGATACAAAATGGAGAAATGCGATAGACTTTCTTCATCTAAACGATAAAATGCTACACTCACATTGGTAAATAACATATTTTCCTCATGGTTGTACCTTCGTGACAAAACTTTTGAAATTGAACAAAACAATCGATAGATCGCTATTTGAAAAAATAAAAACAACAGAGGCTATTCGCTGTAATGATGGCTTCATGTGATTCTTTCTGTGTAGGTGAACATATTTTTGTAGATTAAAACAAACATAACACAGTGGTGTACGGTACTGACTGGGATTTTCTACCTGATTGTTTGTGTCGATAATGTGAAGATGGAATGTGTCTTGACATATTGGCTATTATTTCAATATTTGAACGTTACTCAGTTCGCTGACAGTTTTTTTGTACAAATACAAGAAACGATGAGATTGGGGTGATACAAAAATACAAGAAGAAAGGGAAAATACTTACAAATCATAAAAGCGGACACATCATGAAAAGTTTATTTGAAACCGTAAGCGATCGAATCTGTAAATACAAATCAGGACAAGCAAAAGCAAACATGACAGTAGCAGAACAAATCACAAGAAAAAACACCGATTCCAACAAACAAACATCTCAAAGCTGAAAGAGAAAAAACTGACAGAGAAAACATGCCAAAAATATAAACAAAAGTAAACAAAGCGAAAGGCGAGTTGTATGTAAAAATATAAACACATATAAAAGTATGTAGAAAAAAGAAAAGAACTTGTTACGCGAAACAACGGGAAAGAGATACAAAAAGACATACCGAAACTCAAGTATGACAGGTAATTTTCGTTGTAATCGATAGAGATAAAAAACGTGCAATGTAGATAAACGAAATATTCACAGGCCGCATCAGCTTCATCTCATCTCAGCTTCGCAGATTACGATCTATTCATTTCAATATTATCTTCCGCCTCTCACACAGTTACACTTACATCGTAAAGTATTAGTTTTTTTTACATAAACTAATCATTTTTCATCGGATACTACTCATGAAATGACTGACATCACTCATACATAATTCAACTGCACTGTTCTCAAACACTCAAGTATTTTCCATTTCTTAACCATCAGCCTCCACATAATTCGCTCATTCGCTCGAATAACAAAACAAAAGAATATGCCTTAAATATTATTCCTGTTCGAAGATCACCTTCGGGTTCAGTTATTCGAACATAATTCGAGATTATTGCCGAACCATTGTTCATTTTTCTCATCTCCGACGACATTTGGTAAAGAAAAATCCTTGTATGAGGCACGCAAATACATGGTATCCTGTAATATATGACCATCCGCCAAACCGCCCCTCTCTCCCAGCCTAACAACACCCTATCACAAACAGTAACGGAAATAACATAACAAGTAAATAGTCCCTTATTTAGTGTTACTTGAAAAAAAAGGGAGAACTGCTGTAAACCAAAGTTAGCACAATTTTATCGTCACATGAAACAACAAAACTAACAAACTTCCGACTGCTCCCGAGCATCCTGCCCGTGAAGCTTCTGATTGAAGGCATCCTGACCGTAGCTCCGACCGTGCGGTGTGAAATGTTGATTTTTACAAACTTTCACAAACCCACATCGTTTGGAAAGCACGTATTTACGTGTGTAAACGATACAAACGACAAATGAAAAATAGAATACATTTCGAGCGAAGCGTTTAAAAATAACAAAACGGAAAATAAAATAAGAAATATTGCAGTAGATCAAAGATTTCAACACAGTAAAACGCAAGTGTTGCACTAACACTAGCATGCTCGGCCAGGCAGGAGTGAGGAGTGGCCCGATTTAGGGTTGTATATTTCGAACAAGGTTCTTTCTTTTTTCTACGAATATATGTACACGTATATTCTATACAGGGAAACGCAGATTAAAAAGAACGACAGAAAGAGTGAGAAGAAGGAAAATAATACATTCAAAATCAAATCGGTAGTCAAATTGAAAGTCAACGGGATATGTATTGTCCTGCATAATGTCAAGAGTTAAAGAAATCGTTCAATGAGACAAGATGAGAAAGAGGCGCAAGAACGATTCAATCGATGATAAACAAGTCTTAGTTTAGAAGTACCATTTTTTCTACCAATTTTACACATGAAAGAAACCCGAGCTTGCATCGGCAAACAAAACAAAAACCATAAATCAGAAATTCATCGGCAAAAATCGCATACCAACATTTATTGACGACAGAAAAATGGAAAAGAATGGATTGGGGAGAACCTCTCTATGTTTTAAGGTGATTGATGTAGCATTACAAAACACAAAAGAATTACGAATCGGTTTTGCTAAAGACATTTTTGTGTGTGTTGCGTTTATGCTGGGATGTTTTATTCCCGGCAGAGTTTTCTCAAAAGATTTATACGATAATTTTCAATTATTTGCATTCATATCCCTCTTAAAGCGAACGTAAACAAAACGAATGAAACAAAGATACAGCGAGTGTGGCTCACCGCACCCGTTTGCCGCTTTCATTTACGGTATGCAAGAGCGTGTGTGAGTGTTGTAAATAGGAACTACGTAAAACCGAACGGCATCTATATTATCACTATTTGAGTATTTATTGGATTATTCAAATACTAAAAAAACACGCAAGCAGCAGCAACATATATGAGAGAAAAACGTGGCAAGCGCTCCTGCTGCTTGGCCGAATTGGATACAGAAGATTCCCTAACATTTACGGGTGCAGCAACTCTGAATACACCAAATCTGGTAAACGCGTCTGGTGGGCAGTGGCCCAATGTCGTGGCGCGCATGCAAAACAGTCCATTTACCATTTTACCCGGAGCTAATTTTTACTTCGTTCCACACTTACTCGGAATACACAAATTGGCAACGATGGCTACAGACAGCAGAATGGCCGGAAACGCCAAATGGAAACCCCGGTAGAAACCGGGGATGCGAAGACATCAGATACCGCTACTACAGTCGAAAGGAAGGGAGAGGTAAAGAAGGAAGAAAAAATAAGCAAAGTCCAAAAATAAAGTTTAACGACACTTTCATGAAACATAAATCAGCACTGGCAACAGCCAGCTAGTGGATTAAGCGAAAGAAAAATAGATGCGTAAAAAATGTCCGGAAAAAAGGTAAGGTTTGTGATGCCATAAATAGACAGCTTAGCGGTAAGCCTTTTAACATCAATCCGCACCTAATCAGGTTGTATGTTTTAGTTACAATTAATTTGCTTCCTCACTGCACTGATATCGCATGACGCAAGAAAGTAATTAATCTTACTTTAAATATTTTGTTTAGTATAACGAATTTCTTTCTCTAGTCGTGCTGGTATTGCAAGTTCATGCTTAATCAGTGTTGTCCATTCCCCTCATTAGTATGTACACATTTTTCAAAAAGCTTTCTTTAGTGGTTTTGTTTTTTTTTCGTAATATCAATTGCGATGGTTGGACTAGCATGTTGCAGTGGCGGATCAACCTAGGAGCGAAGGGAGCGGCCGTTCGGGGCCTCGCCGGTTATGGTGGCCTCGCCCCCTCCCCCTTGTCAGTCTTTGCATTGGAATCCACACACAGGATCGATCGTCTACGGATCGGGACGGGTCGAAGCGTATTGCGACACGTGATTGAACACAGCTGCCAAGGACCAACCCACCAGTTGAAGGGACACGGATCATCATTGCAATCGCGCACGATCGGTTCGTGGCGTTTGCCGAACGCATGGCGCAGGCAAAGTTCCTCCTTGGTTACTCCTTTTCCCAGATGATAGCAGCTCGACTCGTGGAGCTGATTCCCACCGCCACATGTGGCAGAACAGACGGACCAATCCGTCAGCTTCCA
>KB663943.1:14171425-14456033 GCA_000349025.1 Anopheles minimus | reverse complement strand
CGGCCGTTCAGGGTCTGGCCGCTCAAGGGGGCCTCGCAGATGAGTGAAGTTCCCAGCAACAATAGTAATTTGACAATATCTGCGTAACGGGTCAACCATACAGGGGCCTCCACTGGCATGTTGTTTTATGATGCATTATATCTTCAATATTCATTGTAAGAAACGTATGTATTTTCTGTTTTAAAATTAAACCCATCAACGAAAGCACAGAATGTCCAAGGGCTAACCATTTGTGAAATATAAAATTGGTGTGAACAGCCGTAAAATGGAGCCATATTTACACCTCCTAAAGTGCTATCGGACGATAGTGATATTGGTTGTGAACATTCGCAAGTTTATGCGAAAGCTAAATTTATTCGACCAAAAACCCAAGATAAAAAAAAAACCACAATCAAGCTTCTCCGTCGGTTCACCAACAGTTGTACCCTGGTTAGAAAAAGAAAACTATCTATATTGGTAAATGTAGATAGTAGAATAAAAAATAGTACCATTCCTATACCGAAACCGTTGCTTATCGTTTGCTAGCTCTCGAAACAAAGCACACCAACGGTACGCGCAAAGGTTTATGCTCGGGTATCGCCCCAGGCTTATGTTGCTACATATGCATACAGAGATAAAATGGCCCTCCCGTTTTTCCACAGCCGTTGGTCTGATTATCCGTAGAGGAGGAGGCACGATTGCTATTTATTTACGCCTACTATATCGACAGCTGGAACACCATCACACGGCCGTAGCCCAAGGGAAGCTTTGGAGCACAGGAAACAAAGCACTAAGAAAGTGCGCTACTCATGTACGAACGTGTATATTGTCGAGAGGGGGAATGGACGGTTCAAATCAACGTTGATTGCATGGTTGATTGGGATGGATTAGCCCGGGATCGACGGGCAGTCAGCTTCCGACAACACCTTCCAGAGTGTTACGGATTGTAGGCAATGTAAACACAGGGTATTTCAAGAAATACAAAGTGTGCATAAATTGTGAGCCTATCTACGGCATACGGATGTTTTAAATTTGCCACAGGCGTGTCTGTTCATCGTGGTAAACCTGAGTAATGGTGCGTTCATTATCATTGAGACACGTGTTCCATACCATTTTCTGGATAGTATCATTTACAAACATTTGTTTGATGCACAAAAATAATGTGTTTTTCTCATATAAAGACGATATATTTAAATAATACGGTATCATTACACAAAACCGAAAAAAAACAAAAATTACTGATTGTGTAATATTACAAAAATCACGCCAGCAGTCACAATATCACACAAATCTGTATAAGCTATTGGGAATTTTAACCGCATTTCGAGAATGGGATGATGTTGGTTTCGAGGTCCAAAGGATACATCGTTTCACCGTCAGAACATTTCAAAAATTCATTCTCATTCTTCCTGGTGCATAATAAAAATTAAGTAGATATCACTCATGAATAAAAAAATGTTGATAAATGTTCGAAGCATGTTTATCACCTGTTTTATAAAAGAATCAGATGGAGACGCCGTGTATCTTGTATCTTGGTTCAGATTGTGATGGAGACGCCTTGCACCTCGTACATTAAATGACTTCACATCATTACTTTTGAACTGTGATAATTTCCAAAGTTCAATTTACCGAAGCACTTAATTGAAAATTCGAAAACGGATGCTGAATTAACGTTTCCCGGAAAGTAAAATGAATACCGACACATGCAGAAAACTCTTTTCTTGACATTAGTTTCTCCCAACAAAAACACAACCCATTAGATGATTTCGTTTCGACAGCAAAGATTTGCTGAACAATTTGTTTTGTCACTTTTCCATTCACCCACACTCACGAGCAATTCAAGTTCGAACACAAATCATGAGAAAAAAAATATAGCTGCCACCGTTTTCGGTAATCTTGTTTTCCGTTTCTACGTACCCCAGGTGTAGGTGGAAAATCGGTTAAGCTGTAGAGATTTTCCTTCCAATGTACTTCAGTTTGTCGAAAACGTTGAAATGCGATTTTAATTTCCAACATACTCACCTTTATCACTGCGCTTCCTCTGACGAAACATCCTACGGAAGGCGAAACCCGTTGCGATAGAAAGAATTGTAAGCCTTTTCTGTCCTCACCTCCAAATGGGACGCTGCCGTTACTGTTTTGTCGCCACTTGCGTGTGTATTTGCTCGTCAAGGAAAAAGTTGCATCACTGCAGCAACTGCCAACAATGGCTTGAGATGCCTCAATCACTCACACTGGTTCAGGGCATTGACAAAGTCGAATGCGAAACGGAACACCCGAAGCACATTATCAACTCAACAGCAGCTGCAGCGGCAGTTACGTGCTTCCCTGTAAAAGACTTTCCCCCCGCAAACGAAATTCGAGCAAAAAGCACATTCTGCAGACAGCAGGTGCAGGATTCTGAGCTTTCCAACAGCCCGTCGCCCCATCATTTTCATCTTCCACTGCAATGCATCGAAATCGAATTGTGAAATGGGGAGAAAATGAATTTCACTCGAAATAAGATCAGGTATTTGTGCCGGGAATTGATGATGTGTAATGGAGAAAATTGAATTTCTCACCTTTACGAAAGGGAGAAGGGAGTTTGCAAAAGGGTTGACGTTCCGGGCCAAGTCGTTTTATCGTAGCCACTGTTCATGGAATTGAGTGTTGTGCGCAAGATAGAACTCAAAATAGTACCTGCTTAGTGCTATGTTATTTAGTTTACTGAAACTATAAATTTGATATTTTTTCATAATCGTTTCATATAAAAATATATCTTTTTAAATACAATTATTGTTTAATTTGTATAAAAAGAACTCATATTACACGGCTACAGATTCCATTCAGTTGTGGAAAGATGACACACTCTGAGAGAATCCTTTTGTGGAACACGGTTTCCAATTTCTTCTCATTCCAGGTGACATCCTTTCATTTATCAAAAGCCCTGGTCTAACAACCTGGCGACATTGTCTATAATGGAATACAGTAACTACTGCTCGTATCTACCCGGTTCAGAAATCGATAAAGAGAGGAAAGGATAAGCAAATGGTAAATTAAGACGTCCGTTCTAATCCGATCAGAAACGCTTGTCCTCGACTACCGGTTGTACCGGGTGTTAATCTTCGAAATCTCGTTAGGAATTCAATTGTTCTGTCCTGCCGATGCAGAAGGATGCAATTAGAGGGTGGCAATGTCTAAGGTGAAAGCTGAAGCTATACCACCCACGAACTCCGTTTTCCGTTAGCAATGGGTTCGAATAATGCCGTGCTGCTCTCGGCCAGTTTTGGTTTGATTGGATGAAAATGTTCCTCAGAGCAGAGGATTAATAACTTTTGCCCGTATTATCGATTATAAAATGGTGCAATTATTTGGAAGAAGATGTAATTTTCGCCTTAGATGAATACGTAATTGGATACCATGATAACGGTAGAAAATGTTTTCTAATTAATCTTCATAAAAATAACCAGAAACAGCTCAATTTGGCAGAGTTATTGAATTATGCATGTATTTATGATTGAAGAAAACAATATATTTACTAATTGCTTATGAACTTTTATATAAAACAAAAATGGTTTACATTACAATCTAACGAAATTATTAAAAATATTATGTCAAAAATAACGTAAAAATAAAAACACTCAAAAATCAAGAAAAGAATTCTAATAAATTGTAACAATTCGTGTCACTTCTTAACCTTCTATATTCGTGTTTTTGTGTGTAATTACAAGCGCCATACAATTTGTGTTTTGTTTTTTTTCGAAATCGTTGGCTTCAGATTACTCCCTGCAAAGTCTTTGATCCTAACGCATAGTTTGCATGGTAGCGTCAATTGAATAGGAATTCCCTTTTAACCGGTAGAACACGATCCTTTTTGGAAGCACCAAAGCAGAAAATACGAATGCAATCCGGGGCATAGTGTGACGTTCCGTGATGCTTTAACACCTCTTCAAGCAGCTCTTCATTGCTCTCCGTGTGAAACCTTCCAGACTGATGTCAGACGCATGGCTTTGGTGTGTGTGAAAGAAAAACGAGTGTACAGTTCATTCTTTTTTTTATTTCAAATAAATTCTTCAACCTTTGCTTCGGCTAGAGGAAACAGATGTCTTTGAAATAATTATGCAGTCACTCCCGGGCATGGCCGCGTGTCGTTGGTTTTTACATTCCGTGCTCAGGCTCTCCTTCCGCACCTACAGCAAAGGGGTAAACGATCAGCCCAACCGACGTGCTCTTGTTACTTTACCATGTCCTGATTATGTGCCGGACTTGCTAATGGCGTACGGCATTTGCTTTCATCGCTTTTCGCCAAAGTGCTATGAAGTTCACTCTCGTGTGCTCTTCGGTACGAACGTTTACAAGGGAGTGCGGTGTCCAATGGAAGAAATAAATGAACACACCGTTGATAATCATCCGGCTTGTGTAAAAAAAACCAACACAAGCACAATACGGCTAAATCTGATGCGCTGTGTCATCATTAAACGGGCAACCAGAGCTAAAGGATCCCCGTCCACGCGCTGTACGGGGAGATCCAACGGACACAATAATTAAATAAAAGACGTTAAATAATTAACCTCATTAACGTTTCCGCTACCGTTATGCTGCTACTTAGCGGCACCTACCGGGCCGTGCGAAAAGTGGCTACAATGATGGTACCCCATTTGTACGGCGACAAATTCTCCCGAGCAAGATGGTACACCTGTCCAGCAGCAAGAAAAGCATAAGGGCGGATCCTTAATGAAACGTTTTTACACAATGAATAGAACTGGCTTTCTTGTCGTTTGAAATTAAACACCTTTAAGGGATCTTTAAATTGGCATAAAAAAAAATCTAAGAAAAGGAACGTTTTGCTACAATTAATTATAGAATCTCCTTTTATATTACACATACTTAAAAACCATTGTAATACTCTTGAAGACTTCTGATTCTAGCTGACTTTATAATGGAAGTTTTAATGATTCAGACTACCCAAACCTCTAAATATTTATAGTGAAATATTTCCTTATTTTAATCAATATTGTGAAAGAAAACTAATATTATAAAATCTATTTCTACTATAAATTATATTTCCATTAATTTTGGAGCAAAATACAAAGTTTTTCTTTGTTATAAATAGCGAAACAAATAACATATGACTTGCAGAATTTCCTTTCGTCTAAACACACTAGAACATACACCTCTTCCGAACCAAATAACTTCCTCACTTCAAGCGATTTGAGTTTCATTCATCGTGTCTTCTTGCGTACAAACGATCTGCACTATTCACCCATAATTTCCCACCTCATCTTGGCCCCAACGTGTAGGAAATCCAACCCGAATGATACAAAATATGAAACTCAAACGGGAACTCGATCTCATATTTACCTAGCGGCTAGAGGGAGTTGGGAAGGCGAGACGAAGCATCCCCATTCTGACACAGTTTTCACAGCTGCTACTAAAGCCTTCATGAGGTAGTAACACATACACACAGAAAACATGGGCCCTCTGTAACACCCACCACCCGACGCGCGCTTTGAACGAACGAAGTGCAAAAAGCTCTCAAACAAACTGCTAACTACGGGTGTTCGAAACACTCTCAAAGACCTGGAAGATCTCTGCACGGTTGTGATGGAGGTTCAGGTCTTCAGGAGTTTCGGAAAAACTATCATCTCACCCACAACAGTAGTCAGGGTTCGTTAGAAAGTTGCGAATTGTTTCCCGGATGTTGTTCCCGTTGTTTTACCATAAAACTACGCTACAAACTAAGCGAACCATTCATGTTCCTCCAATCAGAAACACGCCGAAACACTTGAAACAGTGCGGGGAACCTACTACTTCAAATTACTACCACTACATTCGGGCGATGAGCATCAGTGAGCGTTTTTGTTAATTAAAGTGCTTCCGATACCAAAACCCCGAATTCGAACAGATGATGTTGCGCTACGCACATAATTTCTATAGTTCGCTTTTTAAACTAAGTCACCAACAGACACGGAATGTGTACCGGGATGAATATTATTGATTGGTTCTATCTCCAGGTGTTCGACAGCCAGCACTTTCTTGCCCTCATCAAGGCAGTCAATTTCTTGCCCAATTCAATTATGGAAATAAGGCAAGCTGTAGGGAGAATAGACGCGACCATTGACGAAAGGCATACACGCCGCGGGACCATGGAATATGTGTGTCAATATTTTGCTAGTGTTGAATTTTGCTTCCCTTCACCAACACACACGTACCGCGCAAAAAAAAATGGACTAACGTTTCGCCTAAACTTTCGCTAGGCGAGAGCACCTTTACAGCATGGAGATGCACAACATGTGGAGGCGAATTCAATTTATCGTAAAATGTATGCAAATTTAATGCCGACTACCCATTTTGCAGTCGATGAGGATGATGATGATGATGGTGATGGCTTTGTCATTGCAGTCGCAATCGGTTGTCGAATCTCCCTTGTACGCTGTATCGAAAAACTGATCCTTGCTCTCTGACCAATCGCTTGCTAACGAAAGAATCAGTATCGAGGCTACTGAGTCACCTGCTGCTAACTAACCTATCGATTGAATATCTGATGTATGTGTATCTACACGCTAAATCATAAAAGAATGCCCCCACAAAAATATAGATGAATAAACGGTACAGGTAACAGCTGTGTGCACACGGAAGACCAATTCAGCATAGTGTCATACTGAGGCAAGTTCGTTGTGATCATCTTGAGTGATGAGTAATTTTTAGGTAAAACACTTAAAGTGCTGCCTGTCTCTGGAGCTATTTCTTCCCTGCGCAAAAGTTCCCAAATTTAAACACAACCGAAAGGAGAGCTTAAGACGAACAGTAACCTTTTTTGCTAATCTGAGAAAGTTGACAGATTGTTTATCTTGCGCATTTGTTGTGCGACACATTCGCAAAGTGTGAGTGATGTGCTAGACTGTTGATGAAATTGTGGCACGGATAGGTTGTTAAATCTCCACTTTTCTTCATCACACAGATGCGATTTGATGGTTGCGGGTGCATAATTTTTCCATACTTTATCTCACCATCAAATTGGACCAGGAACGTCACATGGTTCCACTACCAAAATGTCTTCTGAGAAGAAATATTTTGAAAGACGAATAAATGGTGCGAGGTGTATGTTATGCCTATTTTATATTTAAATCAAATTTATAATTTTTATGTATATTTATTATTATACTGTTAATATTATCACATGAAACAACATGAACAATTGAAGAAGTTATGAAAACTGAAAAAATAATCGTATAAAATAATTTTAATAAGCGAAAACTAGAGGCATGTATACCTTGCTCAGCAAGACTTTCGTTCCCTTAACAGTAAGATCATGTACTCCAAAGAGATCCTCTCCCTTCTATGCCTTCTTCCCTTTTCCCTTTTAAAAGTTACGGATAAGCTCGTAATGAAAAACTGATTAAAAAGCTTACAAAAATACTTGTGACGTGGATTTTGCATTAAATCCATCCGGCGAATGAATGAATAACGACCAAAACGACACACACACACATTAAAGAAACAATCCCTCAGACAGCCACAGATTCACAGACTAGAATAAGAGCAAAGACAAAAAATAACACAAAAACTGCTCAAAAAAAAAAGAACACGAGAACAACGAACAAAAACATGCAAAAACTGGCACCGGGTATGAATTGTAAAAGTTATGAATATGCATGCCGTTTTGTCATTTCCCATTGCCGATCTTCCCTCAGTCGACGGACTTCACTGCAGCAGATTTTCCGGCCATACAACGAACAACCTCACAACTGTTTCCCTTCCTCTCTTTCACACACACACACCACACACCACACACTCACACGAGCGAGCCTGGTTGCATTTAATGAAGTTATGCAAATTTGTCTACAATTTATCTCACCCGTTTGCCACCCATCTGCACACCGCACATCTTTAGCCACAACACTTCAGTGAAGCTGGAATTCCGCCTCCCAAATGCCACGGCATGTGATGCTGTAATCCGATGGAAACACAATGGGGCTCAGGGCTAGCAGGCAGCCAGAAGGAATTGTTTCTCGCTTTTGTAAGAAATGGTAGCCGGAAGTAGCAAAGGATTAAGATCTTCTTGCTTCGGGTGGGGGCGAAGGAAGAGTCGTACCTCAGCGAGGCCGTTCATAGAACGGAAGGAAAAATCCAATGAATCACGTGGAAAGTGAAATGCGGAAAAAAGGTTGCAAGTTTCCGATTCTCTAACAAATTTTGTGCAAATTTTCAAAAGGTGAATTGAAACTATTGAAACAAAAAACGGTTATTCTGTAATTGCTTAGATAGACAGAGACGGTTATTAAACTGTGAAATATCAAATTCCAATCCAAAATTTAATCAATATAATGAGTGCTCTTGTTTATTAGGAAATGTTTTAACTAACAATACATTAGTTAAACACATCCATGAAAGATCTTTCAAAAGACATTCAGTACGATATGACTGTCAAACATGTCTTCACGTTTTACTATGAAAGCTTTTTCTAGTACGATGGCATCAGCATTTCCTTGAGATAACGTTTTTATATGGAATAATTCTCATATAGTAAACCCGATTGAATCAAAACCATTACTTTTGAGTTATGCTTTCATTCATATTGAATTCTAGTGCCCAACTGCACCAACCACCATTCTATCGACATATTTTATCTCAGTTTGAGCAATTTGGATAACATAAAACTCTTCGATCAGGAAGGAAATCTTCGATCAGAGTTCAGGTTACCTTTGAATGCAAGCGATTACTTATGGGTGGTCAAAGTTTTAACGGTTCCGCTTACGATGAGGATAATGCGTTTTCCATGAAGTTTACGGCTGGTGCAGATGGTTCTTCCTTGTTATGAAGTTATGAAACTATCGATTTCGTATTCACCGGATTTCGATTAGTAATGTTAGTTTAATATTTTTTATCGTTTGAATTTCTATCAAGAAGCAGTTTATAAAACGATGTTGATATACTTAATTGTCTAAGAAAAATTATAAATCTTTTTAGAGAACCTTCAGCAGTAGAAACAAGTAAAATGGGGAATAAAATTCCAAAGAAAAAACGTATCACAAGTTGCCAACTGGCTAACGGCACTTAACGGAAAGAAGGCCTCCAAGTGACATGAAAACCGGAGAAAAAAAAGCTTCCCGGAAACAACATCACCACGCAGATCCCGTTTATTAATGGACACTGTTTGATTAATGAATGCTTCCTCTCCCGCAGTGCCTGCACAACCCGTGTCTTTATATGCTTCCTCGGAAAAGCCCATTAGAGAGCGCTGTTGGTCATGTAACAAATTTGCAGCCTGTCTGAAAAGCTCGAATGTATTTCCGAGTCCTGAGCAGCTTAAATTGTCACTAGCTGGGCGGTACAATGTCCGATAGCGTGCAATGTTGCTCCATCAGGGATGCACGCTGCCAAGGTTCGTGAGAGACACGAGTGGAGTACGAGTAGTAAACATGACATTTTAGATCCATTTCCCGTTCTTTTTCTGCGGGAACAACCTGCCGAGTTTTGTCCACATACCGCGCACACAAAGAAACATCCGGTTTTGCACAGATTCCTTGTTTTGTCGTTTGCTTTCGTTCACTTTCACTCCACTTCGTGCTTCTGATTGAATCGTCCAAACGCACAACACAGCATCGTAATGTCCAAGAAACGTTCTGTTCATTTTACCATCGGAACTGGTATCCGGAGTTCCCGGGTGGATGTTTGCTAAATAACTGTTCCATCTTCCGAGTAAAAGCGATGTCGTATCGGAACCGACAGATACTAGCCACAGAGTGGCATTGCGACCTACCTATCGAATATAGGAGAAAACCAAAGGGGACAACACAGACAAATGTGACTGAAGTTTTTCGTTTTTCACCTTGACACTGTACAAGTAGTTACTGTACGTAGGGCAGAGAAGATGCTTCCTTGAAATACTGACAGCAAATTAATGACCTATTGCACTAGAATGGATAAGGAATTTTCCTGCACTCCAACATTCTTACGATGCACATCTTCACCCCACACACCGGCGTTGGTCTGTGGTTGAATAGCTTTTCTGCTGGAATTGTGTTCCAGAAACAAACGTTAAATCATTACCTACGTATATGGTAACATAGTTAAAAGAAAACATTAATTATAGAATTTTCTGTGGGTTTGATCTAATTCAAACACGGGCAAGCAGAGAATTTTCATTTTTCCCACCGTATAAACATATTACGTTTTAAATGGAGCAAAATTGCAAACGAAAGAAATATAGCCAAACCGCCCGACTCTCAGTGCCGGTACACTTAGAAATAAACGCTCCGTGCTGTTTCTTTTCAGGAAGGCGAACGTGAAAAAGTAAGCAAAAAGTACACGCCAAAGTTTTCCTTTTCCATTCATAATTAATTTATGCGAAAACACAATTATAATGCTTTGATGTTTTTTGGTGCAGTTTGTCCCAGCCAGTTTGTTCCGTTTTTAACAGTTGACTCAGGAAAGTGTGTTCACTTTGGTCGGTAAAATGCTTGTCACACTAAAGCCACACTTCTTACTTCTCGTGTGTATGAGGGGGTATATTTTTTGGTGAAATCTACTGTGAAATAGTCATTCGAAATTAATCAGTTTTTCGCTGCCCTGCAGTGCTGAAACAGTTGGGGGTAAATTTATACACCACAAAGTAAATATTCAGAATTGGGTCAACATCGGTCGTTCACGGAAATCGTTTAGTAGGAAGATCTTCATCAAGTGAAAAATAAACCTAAACAACTGCGAGTGATGCCAGAATCAACAAGGTCCAACACAAAACGACATTGTGCTTAACCAGAACACTATCAAACTCCAACTCAACACACCGATAGGGACATAGTTTTGCATTCGTTTCGCCTAATGGCGCACATGTGTCTCGTACAGCAGCACCGGGAGAGGCTGCCGCTCTGTAGCATTGACCTTGCGTAACAGCTCAATAGTAGCATTGATGTCTTATCAATCGCAATAGGGCTGCACGAGTAGCTCGCTCGCTCACAACGCGCACTCCACAAACGCCTTACCCTCCGTCCGGTTCTTGCATTGTGATCACCAGCATTAAGATTATGCGCTTATAAACCATGACGACGCGGTATATCAACAGTTCCGAATGTACGTCCGCCTAGTTCGGTTGGATTTTTCATAGGTTGACGCAAACGAAGCGGAAGTGATGATCTCGCTACTCGTGATCGCTAGTTTGACACTCGGCTTAGTTGTGGCAGTTCCTACGGAAGTTATCGATCAACCGATCACTCCATGTTCGATTCATTTCAGCGATAAAGCTACAGCGAATGGTGTCTACAACAGAACCTTCAACGATGTGCCATACTGTGCATTCCTTGGCGTACCGTACGCCAAGCCTCCCGTAGGAGAGTTACGCTTTGCCGTGAGTGTCGACTGTCAGATTGATGTGGTGATGTAACACTAACATGAACTTCTCCTCATAACAGAACCCAGTGCAGGCCGATCCCGAAGGGCATCAAAACTACACGTCGTACGGAAGTATTTGCTCACAGTTTGATAACATCAACCGGCAAGAAAACATAGTGGGAGATGAAGATTGTCTTTACTTGAACATTTTTGCTCCGCTGCTAGAACCGAAAACTGAACCCAGCGTACAGACCGCTAAGTACCCGGTGTTGGTATTCATACACGGCGGAAGCTTTGTAGCTGGCTCAGGAGACATTCATGGCGCGGATCTACTTGTGGAAAATGTGTGTATAATCTGGCTGCTTCTTGTGATGAATTCATAATCACCATTGACCTTTTCCCTTTCAGGAGCTGATCGTGATCACACTCAACTATCGTTTAGGAGTTTTAGGGTTTTTGAAATACGAACGCCAGAACATCACTGGTAACTACGGATTGAAGGATCAGATTGCCGCTTTGCAATGGATAAACCGCAATGTGCATCATTTCGGTGGTGATCCAGAGCGTATTACACTTATGGGACACAGTGCCGGTGCTGCAGCGGTAACTCATCATTTGTACCACGAACAGGCTCGTGGCCTCTTCCACAATCTGATCGTGTTGAGTGGATCTATGCTTGCACCGTGGGCAATTCTCTACGACTACTCACGGTGTTTGGATAACTTCATACAGGATATGGATGTAACTACTCTGGACGAGTTTCGGGAGCTAGACTTCCGGAGCTTCTTTATCCAGGATCGCAGACTGCGACACACCTTCGCGTTCTCTAGCATGTTCTATACATGTTTTATTCCAACGCTCGAGAATCGTACCGAAGACGTGGACGCTTACTTCACGCGACCACCGCACGAGACAGTTCGGGTGCAAACACCACCTCAAATGCCGATACTTATTAGCGAAACTGCTACCGAGTTTGAGTTGCTACTGCCGCATGTATTTGACTTTTGGATGAGTACGAACTATCTGAACCAGCGCAACCCAATGCTAAGGCGACAGATCGGTGACATTTTGGACAATGTTAGCAAATGGGTAGTGGCACAAGGGCTAGAACCGACGCAGCAACAGTTCTATCAAAAGATGGCTAATATGGCTAACATTTTCTGTCCCATCCGACAATTACTGCACGAGCTTGGCAAAGACCCGGGCAATGAGCAGCTGTACTATCTGCGCTTCGAGTTCGATGGAGCGTTTGGCGAGTATAAGAAAAAGGTATACGCTGCCATCCTGAATACGGATAAGTACGGTGCCTTACATGGCGATGAGTTGGGATACATCTTCAGCCCATACAACCTGCGGGACGCACTGGCAAATCGGACACAGTACCGTCGCGAATTATCAGTGCACATTAAAACCGTTGAATTGATTGCAAATTTTGTGAAATATGGGTAAGAAAATATGACAACAGAACAATGACAGCACACTGACAACTTGTTTGGTTTTTCCAGCAATCCAACTCCCAAACGTAGCAAACTTTCGGATATTGTGTGGCCATCTTACAGGGAAGCGATTAACCGTACCGAATACCTAAACATAGACGAGGAGTTCACACTGCGGCAAGTCGATGATCGGCGTAATCTTTACTCCATGATTTGGCAAATTGTGTACGAATGTTTGTACTACTCGCGCTGCGAGCTCATCCCGGAACTGGAACTGCTGGCGGAACAGTACGGTGGGATGATAGACGTGCAGGATAATGGTTTTGAGCAGTTGAATGAAGATATCATAAATAATATAACTTAGTTGGACGCTGTTACAAACGTGCGAGACAATTACCAATATCTAGCATTTGTGTTCAGCTTAATATAAGTTAAAGAAACGAGTTAAAGCTGAGGTCCTTAAAGCTTAAAGACCTTTACATTTTCATCTGATAAACGTTATCTATTTATGAGTTTGGAAAACTGTGGCTCTTTGACTCGTGTTGTTCCCAAGAGACCGTTGATAAGACTGCCTACTTCTTTCCATTATCAGCCCTATCGCTAGAAATACATTTCTGTAGACTCACCCGAAACTTTGTCTGGTTTGATAGACACGAATGCATAATGGCGGAATCCCATCCCGAAGGAATCGCACTGGAAGTAATGCTTCGGAACCCCTCCAGGGATGTTCACGTGGATGAAGCTGAATTTTACATTTTCTTTTCGGTTTTGGTTTCGGGTAGGAGGAGAATGTTGAAGTAAATTTTCTTTCTCGTTTCACGTTTTCAAAAGAACGCAAAATCATCCAAAAGAAGCTTCCGCACCCGAGGAAGTGCCTCCTCGACGCACCGGAATGCGTCCGCTTTCGGATTTGGTTCTTTAATTCCAACCTTACAATCATTCAGATGGACATTTTTGCTGCCCTGGCCATTTGCAGATTTGACAGAATCTTGAAATTCCTCCCGGGAAATCCTTAGCCACTCCGTCTGGGGAATGAAATCAGTAACTGCAAACTTACCTTACCTTTACCTGCAACCCACCGCCAAATATAGACGGCTCACTAGAACATTCCTTCCACCCATACCCATTCGAACTCACTACGGGTCACAATGTTTTCCATTCTTATCTTCCCCTGCTTCACAGCTCATGCCCGACGCCTATTTTTGTTGAAATTCTTTTCCCTATCTTTTGCTTCTCCCTTTCCCGTTCAATAGATATCCGGAAGTGAAGCATCAGAAAAAGAGTACCGCATGGAAATAATTCCGCTTGAAGCGAAAGAAATCCTTCTCCAACCTTAACAAAGCCCTCCAACCTTTTTCAAACACTAATTCTGGAAATGTTTCTTCCCCCCAAGTGCATTACCATAAACCCAATCCAAAGACCTCTTGAGTTTATTTTCTGTAACAATACGTCCGATTTTTTCAAACTGGCTTTTTTTGTGTATGTTTTAAAGTTTTCAACCAAATGTAGTCCGTGCTCATCTTCCAAGAAGTTTTTGTCCGTTGCATCTGGCCGAAAAGGAATTTGATGATTCGTAACACCGTCTCACTCGTCGTGAATCCGTTTCTTGCTCGCACTTGAAATCCTTCGAAAGCACCGATAAAATATGAATGCTCTTCATTCTTATCGGATGCGGTACAGTTCGGTTCCGTTGAAGTACGCAAATGGAGTGGATTGTACTGCTACTTTCATCATCATCATGCTGCACGGGAACGTACGTGCCGGTAAGAGAATGTAGTATGCGTTCTGTGTACCATTCGTGACGTACCTTTACTGCTTGCCGAAGCTTCTGCCAGCGTTGTGCAATAATTATAAACATACCGGTGTGTTGGGAGAAGAAATTCAAAATGGATTAAAATATTCATTGATTTCCGGTAAAGTCTACCATTGAGTGGTTCCATTCGCTCTGCATACGTGAGATCACGATGGGGTGATTGTTTGAGTACTTGAATTCGATGATATATTTTTAATAAGCAGATGCTGTATGATTTATCTGTTCAATCAATCTATCTACGTACACAAGCTTTTCCCATAAGGTGCTTAAGATACAATTAATCAAAAAGGAAACAAAGTTAAGAAAGTGCTATAACTATTTTTCACATGTTAAACGAATTAAAACTCAAGGCGCCAAAATGTTACCAAACATTTTTACCAGAACCTTTTCTCCAAACACCTTCTCCTGCTTAACCACGTCACGACCTCGGTCTTATCCGAACTGGTTGTGCCCGGCTACAAATCCAACTGTCCATGTTGTCCGATGCTGTTTATCCTTCCCGGCTCATTAATTATCGTTTCGCCGTTTTTCCGGTGTCATTATCATTTTTATCATGGCACAGGAAGAAGCACCAAGCGGAGAGAAATTACCACCGCGTAGGCTTGATCCGTTCCCGAGCGGCCATTGTCGCTTGTGCAAAGCAAACAGAAAAAAATGGCCCACAGATTATCTTTGTAGCGTGCCAAAATGGCGTTCGTTAGATTAGTGGAAGAAAAATATGCGTGCCCCAGATAGTTGCCATTATGTATCGGCTTTCTTCTGTCTTTGCCTGAATGGGAAGATGGGGAAGTGTGTATGTGCGTAAATCGGAAAGAATAGTTTTTTTTATTTCGGAAGTATGTGGTTGAGCAGAAAATAGCGTTGGTTTACTACCCAAATAAATGCCATATGGGAAAAGATCATATCAAACTCGTTATGTTACTGCTTTACTTGTGTATTGTAGCATGAAGGATAAGGATTATCATTCGTTTATTGTACATAGTTTGAGAACCGTTGAGAAGAAAACCGTTGAACAGATTTGCAACATTTTCAAGTTTTCAATTAACAATGAAACACAAGCTGTGTGGAACTAGTAGTATGTTCAACAGTCTTGTTTATTAATTTATATAAAAACTTCTCTATATTTTCTATATTATTTTTCTTTACTTATTAAAGTCGGGTTTGGAAAAAACAAATCGCATTACAAATTTCATATTATTAGTGTCATTCATTCAACCTCTCGAACAACCTTTTGCGCCCCTTCCCAAATGTACCGAGTTTTCACTACCAATTAATCTTATCTGGCGAAGCAAACACTTTTTAACATGTAAAGCTTGTGCCCGTGTCCTGCTCGCATGAACCGGAAAACCACAGACGAATGCTCTGTGCACATCCGTAGCCACACTTCGATGCCATTTCCGGACCACCCACTTTTCAATCAACGAAACACGGGTGAAAGGACACACACGATGCACCGTCCGAGACCGCCTTGCGGTAGGACTTTTCGAAATTCGACCAATTTATTCAACCACATAAAGGGATAGGCAAGGAATAGTGTAACAGAAATATTCGCCATATTTCACCCTGTTATGATAGGAAACCGTACATTTTTTACGCTTTTCATCGGATGCACAATCGGATAGCAGTGTACTCGCCCTTTTTTCCGACCTCCTTTTTTTCTATTCTATATAGAACACTCTCGTAACCTCACCGGTACACCAACTTCTGCTTCTGCTCCAATTGCGTTTGGCTTTTTGGGAGAGATGTATTTTTTGTTGTATAACTGTGTCCTACCTTACACTTGGCAATTCCGTCGAATCATTCTAAAAACGGTTGCCAAAAAACCCCCCCCACTGGGTACTCTATCAGAGTATAAGCAGACCGAAGAAAAAAAATTACTAAACTCCGGATGAACGGTGAGTGAGTGTGACTCGCACTCGATGGCAAGAAATCTAAATAAAATAAAAGAAACGCTACTGCACGCTTACCAAACGAGCTGTGAAGCTGTCTTCCGCTGGGGCTAACCGACAGGAACGGGAATGCGTTTTTTCGGTTCGCTGGACGACAAGTTCGGCGATTGAAATTGTCAAAAAAGTGAATACTGGCTTACGCACGGGTTAACGTTTTATCATTTATGAGCGAAGGGATTTATTGGAGTTAAAATTGCAGTTGGAAGTTTATTGCAATCAGGTAGTGTTTGTGGCAGTTGGAAGGTTTTCTTTTCATAACTTTGTTCGTTATTGAAGTGAATGGATACGCTAGCCGTACAACTTTAATTTATTATTTATAATTTTTATATGGATTTTTATATTTTCGTAACCTTTTCATAACAACCTCTCTTTTTTGTTTCTTGAAAAATAATTTAACTTAGAACATAGCATAAATAAAACAAATAAAATCATATGCATAGCAACTTATTACTTGTAAATACTGATACGAGCCAACACATTCACTTACAGCCCAGTATAAGCCGAAATGCATGCAAAACTTTTGTTTTTCTGCATGCGCAGCACAATATTTTCGCATGATTCCCTATTTAAAACCATTGAACCGTGCGATGCTGGGCGTTCATGTGTCTGGAGCCCGCAGGTACACACTTCTACATGCTTGCTGCCTGCCAATTCTTCCACCCAGCTACACTATTCTTCTTGACAAACAGCTGAAGCCATAAGCCAAACAAAGTCCCCTCCCTCGAGTTCCATTTCCACTTGGGGAGATCGGTGCAACGAAGAGATTTACGCCGTACGCGCCGAGTCAAGCGTTGCATTGCGTGGCATCCTTCCATCCGGTTGCATCCCATGGCCGTCGAAAGAACCGAAACCGTTGCAAAGCTATCCCGGAGGCTCCAACATTTTTGGCACCGGAAGTCTGTGGCGCCTCTCTGCAGGATGTGCCAGTGTGTGTGTGTGAGTGCGACTGTGTGGTAGAATTGATTCCAAACTTTCCCAACCACTTGCCGGACAAGGGTGCGCATGGAATTCAGATTGACCGTGCTGGCTCGTCCATCAACATTTGTGGAAATCGGAATCGTTAATCCGGAGCGAAACCACAACCCCTAGGCCCCGGCATTTCGAACGAACTGAGCGAAACTGATGCTTTACCGCGGTCCACATCGTGTTGAAGGTACGATCAAACGAACGAACCTTTCGCCAGCTTCATACTGGATACCTACGGAGTGAGCGAAGTGGTGGAATGATGGAAAACTTGCTTTATTAATTAAAAATTTTCACCCAACCAACCACATCCATACACCCGGTGCAAGTGCGGAAACTCATCGCGCATTCGACATTCGACAGTGAAAACCCACTTGAGCTTGAAACAAATGATGATGTTCCGTCGAGTGGCTATCGTGGAGTTTTGGAGCGATTGCAACCTTTCCGAAGTGGCTACTTGTACCGCGTGTGCTTTGTTGTGGGTTCAATTGGCTGCACAAATCGAGAGTGAGGTTTTCCTTCGCTACCATGTGTCTGAGAACAGGTTAACCGGATTAGATGAGTTTTTAAGAATTAATCAAGGTCGGGCGAATGAATGGAAAGTTCAGTGTGGTTTTTATTGGATCTATAGATGAAATGTTGGAAAGGATACGAGCATCAACGATAAATAGTAGAAGTTACATTATATTTCTGTATGATTATCATTGTGAATATCTTTAAGAGTTAATACCAGAATATAACTAATTAATATATTTGGAAGGAAACTTTTATTGTTTGAATACGGGATTAAATAAGTTTCGTTCGTGTGAAGTGACATTAATTTATTGTATAATTTATAATAACATCGCTTATATCATATATTTGTTATTTTTTATATAATATCCATTCTATCCTAAAAACTACTAAAAGGTAGTGATTATGACAGATCTCGTTGAGGTAACATACTTCTCTGTGGCGATTCCTTCAATATTTGCCAACGGATTTTATTACAGACACGACCAGATCATACACTTGGTTCAAGATGCAGAAGTCAGACGTCAGAGCACACAGCAGGCACACCGATAAACCCGGATTGTTGGTTACACTTCGTCAATCTGCACGATGAAAATGAAAGGAAAACTTTCAATATCTCATCCTGTGCTTGCCGTTCCTGTTGCTTTTTTTTCTTCTGTTCCTTACTTTCAGTTCCTATATCTGACGGTAACTCCACTTAATATGCAACCTTCGAACGGAAGTACATTGGCTTTTATCCAACCAAGAACCGACCTTCTACGGTTAGGAGCAGTGGAGTTTTGATGAGTACCGGGACAGAAAAAAAGCATACCCACACACACACAAGCTAACCCCGGGTCGTTTGGAGTGTTTGCCCATGCTGGATGAGACATCGACGTCGACGACGATGATGATGTTGACTTTGACGTGAACGTAGCTTGAGCTAAATCGAGGGTGGCCTTGGTGACGATACCGGGTGTCCAAAACGATTTAACGATACCTGTGCAGTGTTCCTGCGCGCCGAAAAAGGACAACCGGTACCCGCTTGCTGCAGGTTCTTGCGCCAGTGCAAAGAGGAAAAAATCACACCCTGTGTTGAGGGAAAGCCTGATGGTCGGAAAAGGTAAATATTTGACAAAATCTGCTCATTTGCCCGGATTGGAAGCGCCTGGATCGTAATTTGCTGTTGTGGTTGTAATTTCATTTTATTAACCCCATGGACTGATTGACTTGCGGTCATTTAGTGCGGGTGACTTCGGTTTGTGTGTATGTTCAGGAAAGAACCAAAGAGAAACTGTGTAAGTTCTGCTAATACTTTTCAAGACACACATGTACTCAGATCGTACTGGCCGGTTCATTTGCTAATTGAACTGGGCACGAGACTTTTGATGAAAGCGTGAAAAACACTTGCATCCTTGCATCTTTTACTCAAGAAAATCATGTCTTTTTACATTTCAGTATATTCTGTTTATTCCTTTTCCTAACAAATCATGTATTCCCGTTTTCTTTTCCCCGTTTAGGATTTATTCAAGCATCTACGTTTTAATTTAATATCCTTCCTGCCTTCACCACAACCTTGAATTACCAGTAGCAAGCTTACGGCATATGGAGCTTTTCACGCACGTTTTCACTGCAGTGTAATTTTTCTTCTCCATTCTCACTTCGCGACGCATTAGCGTAAACTTTCACTTTCAAACTTAACACTTACGTACCCAGACTCGCCGGAACAACAAATAAAGATTTGTCGTGTTGGAAGCCACGTGGAAAAGGTGGTTAGGGGGCTGGGGTTTTTTTTTAAAGGTTAAGCAGAAGTTATTTCAACTCCCCCAAACGTCGTCTGGTTGGCTAAAGGGTTCTGCGCGCTTAGAGCGCTTTCGTGCTTTCGAAAATATTCAAATGGAAGAAAGTGAAACATAAACTCTGAGGGATTATTGGTGCATACACTAACATGGCAGAACCTGAACGCTTCTGGGTGGTTATTGAGCTTAAATCTTATTCTTACTATTTCCCGCACGTCTGTGAAAGTTAATGTAGCGCCATCTAACGTCTGCTTAACATTCTTCCCGAGTTGTGAACGAAGAAACTTTTAGCGCTGTGCGTTTGTTCACATACAAATTTACGACGCCGACGGATTACAGCCGTATAAAAGTGTGGGCATAATTTCCCGACAAAAATATTGGGTAGAGAGAAATTTACATGGACAAGACGCAAGAAAGAAACATCGCTTCATGCAATTTTAATCACCCAAAATAAGCCTTAGGTCGTAGGATTTTACAATTCCTGCTAGAAACTGGCGAAACAATAATTTCGGTGTCGGACGCTCACTTAAAGGAGAGGATGCACATGTACGCATTATTATAAAACAAATTAAAAGCGAATAACCTCAAGGGATGTTGCGAAAAGTTTCACTTCCAGCGACGAAGTTTCAAATCAGCCCGCATTTTCAACGGCACATCCGTGTTGGAAAGTTTTCCGAATCGAATTCCTGTACTGTAGCCGTCTCCCCACTTTTCAGCCCAATGGAAGCTGTGTGTGTGTGTTGGTGTGTGGGCTGTGGTTTTCACGGTCACAGCTGCGACACGATGCGTTCGGCAATGCAAATTTAACAATCGTCTCACTGCACCTTGGCATTGGCTTGCTTACCCTGGGCCCTGGAGAAGTTAAGGTCGCATCCAATGGTACAATTATAATAATTTCCTGTGTGGCCATAAATTTGAATATAATTTAATTCACAGACAAATTTATTATTCGAATGATACATGAGGTGGAAAATCGTGTATGGTTGTGGTTCATTTTGCCTCGGGAAGAATTTCTGCTGGTGTTTATTCAGTTGTAATCGTTACTCATGAGGAAATGTCTTTTTTTGTACCGTGAATTAAGAGCGCGAGAATTAGTAAAAGACAACGGTTCGATTTTCACACCATGATTACACATTCGTATGGTTCAAAACCTTCTCGAAAACAATTTAAGCAAATTATCAACCATCACACACGATATAAGAAACTTTCATCAGCTGCCACTAGTTAGTGTCGTTCGAGGTTTTGCTAGTGGTAAGAAAAACCTTCCAACCAGGCAGGCAGAACACCATGAATAATCATTTATTAATTATCACACTGCAAAGTTTCGGTGGAACTGGCCCTCGCGATACCACTTCTGGTCTGGATGGTATTCGTGCATGCACCGAATACTTGCCGGTGCTTGGTTGAGATTTTATGGAAATTCTTCCACTCCTTGCTCTTGCAGAACAGCCGCCCTCCCAGTACGCCAACTTTGCATGTCGACGTTGTGTTACTGATTTTTGGATAAAAGCCTCTAGACTCTTGGCGCGTTCGGTGGAGACGGCTAAACCGGTGTATGTTGCCTTCAAACGTACGAGCCCATTTTTCGCCGTCCGTTCTCAAAGTGTCACCGGCACGGAGGAAATCTTTACCTCCAGCATCACCAGGTTGCATTACACTCGGGGAACCCGTAGCAGAACTTGGCCTATTGCAACTCAGAAAACATAACCTTACAAAGTCCACTACAGCAGCAACAGAAGCAACCGAATCCATCGTGGTCGGATGGTTCGTTGGTTCGTTTTGGGGCCAGTTTTTCGGAGCCCGCATTAGCTGAGCTTTGTTGTTTGCTTGCTGGCAGTATCAGTACACTCGCTCCAAACGATCCCTCCGGACATCAGGTTTTTCACCTGGCACTTTGGAACCGCTTTCCACACCATAATGGATGGCAGCTTTTTCCACTTCCCGGAGAGATTCGCCGACGGCTTTCACAACCGCTCCTGTTTGAGTTCACTCACTTACGTTGAGTTTGTAATTAAATTAGCCGAAATGTTAATTTTCCCTTCAGTTAGTAGCACTGCAGCAGGAACCTTCGAAGCCTTCACAGTTCCGACAGGCAGTGAGCAAAAGTTTTGGTCGAAAAACTTCGGGATCCCCCTCGGTGAGGCCATCTCGACTGCTACTGCTGGCGCTACGTATGCTACTTTCAGGTGCTTTTAGTCAAATTGATCTTTTATGCCTTTTTTGGATGCCACTCTTCCACTCGTTCCATGTCGGTGGAATGACTTTTGGAGCATCGTACATTACACGATCGCAGGTATATGGGCCCGTGCCCAGCGTACTGAAACTGAACATTTGCCAAACAACCTAAAACTATGCCATCCTACCTTTATCGAGGCAGAACTGTTCGAAGGTAAATTTGAGGTACACTCGGCTTCACTGTGCACGTTGATACTACTATCCATTACAATGGGGGTGCTGGAATCTGTTTTACCAAAGTATTCATCAGCAAATTGGTAGTCTCTTGGCTTGCTTCCGTGAAAATCGTGATAGGTGGCGAAAATGGTACAACAAGCCTCCGATAAAATCAAATATTTTTCCGATGAAAAAAGAAAACAGTCAGCTAATTAGTGTAAGCTTAATTAGATTCGATTCGGTTCGATTGCTTCGTAAACAAGATGCTTTACCAAAAGTTGTTTCAAGCGTGTTCATAGTATCTTAAAAATCTTCTTTTTTTCTTAGACAGTTTGTGAAAGTAAATAAATTAGAGCAATGTAATGTACAAAAGTATTACACATGTTATTGCAAATAAAGCATTTGTTTATGGAAAACAAATTAAAACTTAATGTGGATTGGATAATAATTTTCCACACGATTAATCTTAATCTTTAATGTTTATGAAAGGTATGTATTACATGCGTTACACTACTTTGACACGCACACAAGTTACAAGACTAATCAAATGCTCGTACACTGAAACTCCAAGCAGTGGTTTCCACTTTCCATTTGAAACAGTTATGAAGAAAAGCATTTAGTAGTCCCAGCAATACTGGTGCCACCATTTCCACTAAAGTATTCATTAGAAACGCGTATTCCCCAGCTAGCGTTGTTCCGTGTTTTTATGTGTCACCTCTCTGCCAAGATTATACATACTGCACTAAATGATGATGAGCATGCCATTCTTCTTCCCATGTTCAGTTCAGCATATTTTTTCCATGTTGCTTTCACCCCAAAACAACAGCAAGTACAAGTGCTTCGCCAAAATTACTGAGGCGTGAAAAACTTGCTCTTTCGCGGGTACCTCCCCGATGCCGCTGTCTGCGTTAATATGCAAAAGTTTTTTAATTATCTCATTTTAAGTATGCTAATACTCGTGGCCCTTCCCTACCGCCATGGTTCTTTCCCACACTCGTGCGGAGTCGGAGCTGCTATTTTGTTTCACTTCACGCCGTAGTATCTGGATGCTGCGTTTCCTTCTCTTTGCATGTTCTTATGTTTTATTTTTTGATTTTCACAACCACGTGGGAGTAAAAGAAAAGACCCCAAACACGTTCTGCTCGAGAAGTGTAACCTTAACGAACCTAGAAGACTCCTTCCTTGTCGAACGGCATACATGCAGCGCACCGGAATGAATATGCTTGTTCATCACGTTCACCCGGCGAATAAATTGGCTGCCGGAAGAGACTGGAAATGAGGCTTAGCTTTGAGATGCTTGGGTTTACATTCACTTGTCATCGGGCGTTGGTTGGTAGCTTTGGAATTGAAATTTATTCGAAAATCTTTATCTAAAACTTCTGTTTTATGTAAGATACAAATTTACTTTTATAATAATTATAATGGTTTAATTTTTTAACTTAAATTCTCCTGTTCCCCAGCGGCATTAAAGCTAAGCGGAAGCATACGTCCCCATCGCTTTACAACACAGCAATATGGCGAAATCAACGGTAACAATCAGACAAAGTGACACAGAAATCGTATTAAACTTCTGTGTTGTAATAACATCGTTGACAGATTTTCGACTCCATTCGTTTGTCCCCGTATTGGAATGACCGCTTTTTATCGGATAAAAACTCGCGACAAGCTTTATGATTACTCGTGGCGGATTTTTGTGTGATGTTAGTTTTCGTCTGTTACCAATGTGCCTGTCGCTTGGGGATCGACCCCGATCGACTCGTATTCCCTCGCCTGTTTGTGTTTCATTTTATTCACATTCGCACTTCCAATCCGGACACGACGCCCGGACATGTCGAGCGGGAAGAACATTGGAAAAAGATGAATAAATAAATAACACCGAATACACATACCGGACAATAGAGAAAAAATAACCACCAACCGTTTGGCAGATCGAGAGAGAGACGAAAAAAGGTTGTCCCTTTTCGAATATCTGTTTTCGTTGTTCAATTTGCTACGCATTTCGAACGCAGCGAAAAGTGTGTCGTCTACTACCAGCGCAGTGTGTTGGGAATGCAAATGCATCGGAGTTTTATTGTTGTTGAAGGCTATTTTTATTTGACAATTTATGATAGTATTTTTGTTCACCGAGCACACGACCATTTTTTTTTGTGTCTTAAGCTGTATCTGAATCCCAGTGCTTGGTCGCAATGGTTTGTTATGATGATGGCGATCAAATGGTTATGTCGAAACAGTGCTTGGAATGAAAGGAAAACAATTCCCCAAGCTGGACAAATTATAACGTTGTCAACACGGTACCACCGGGCAGACCGGGTGCAAATAATGCTTTTGCTTTGTTTCCCTTCAATCCTGATCGTGCTCCGATCGCATATTTGTCACGCGTTATAATTCACACGGCATTATCATTCAAATCCTTAACTATGCTATTTGTAAAATATTGCAACAAATAATTCGAAAAATTACCCTAAATCAAGGTTTTTTTGGTGCAAATTTATTCCCTCCTGGGTTTGGTTGCGAAAACTCAAACTCTTAACATCCGTCAAAGACTAACGAAAAAGATTTTTTTGGGGTCTCGTTGGAACCCGTAAATCCCTGTGTTAAGCAAACGCCCAATCGTTAATCTTATTTTAAACTTTCCATTTTTTCTATGCTCAGTTTGCTGCAGACTCTTGGACGGTTAACCGTGCTTAAGTTTTTTTAAAGCCCATCCCGTATCTTAAAAAATCATCGTTGTGCAATATTTTCCTTCACATTTCTTCTCTACTGTATGAAATATTGCCAAAAGGCAAACATTAATTGAAAGTTTTTCATCGCCTCTCGGTCCCCGTGGGGCAAGTTGGAGTAATAATTTTGCCCCAGCGCTATGCACGGTGGGATGTTTCTAACAGATTTCGTTTCCCCAGTTCGGTTTACATTTCCTTTTTCTTCCGTTTTCCTTTATTCCGTGTGTCTTTGATGCTAGATACACGAAGGGGAAACACTTTCACAAGACCATCCGCAGAAATCCCGGATGGATCAAATCACCCACAGGCTTATATTGTGCTGCTGCTAAACTTCCTAGTGACTATCGATGAGCGTTACATGCGATGCTACTTAGGAGGTGTTTAAAAACTTTTCACAGAGAAAAAAAATATTTTGCAAATAATATGGCAAGAAGCGCTTCGAGCATTTTTGTTCTATGTATTCATTTGTATACTTTCATAGGATTTTTTTTCAATAGTATTCAAATATCTTATGATGCAAGTATTAAAACAAAATGGTTTACTACAAAACAATTCACGCAACATTAAGTGTCTAAATAACCGTATCGAGCGTTTTAATTATTGAAAAGTATTAAAACAAGAGTTAACGATCTTGCTAACTTCAAGCTTCACTAAAGGAGATGTGCTCCATCAGAGTGCATTCTGCAGCTCTACGAAAACTAATCCTAAAATGCACCACTTTATCATTACATTTCCGGAAATGGTTGATTACAGCTTGTTCCTTGCAAAACCTCCTCGAAAACATTACCATTACAGAATGCCACACCATTCCGCTGTATACACATGAGGGTAATTTAAATAAATTTACTTCTTTGATCGCTGCTCCACCAGCGCTGCGGCACGCGAAATTGTACCAAAACCCGGTGTTACACTCGCGAATCCCGTGATAAGCTACACACTGCCAACACGCAAGTGAAACAATTCCGGCAAACATCAACGCCGCTTGAGTCCTCCGTCCGTTCACTCGGTCGGTTGTTATTTTGTTGATCTACTCCAATGATATTTAGCACACGGGCAGATAAATTGCTCCATTTCGCTTCGCTTTCGCACGGAACCGTGCAGGCAAATTCCACCACATGGAACACGAAATGCTCCCGGGCAGGAAGGCAAAAAAAACAATTGCAATTGCACTTGTACTGTGGTGCATTTGTTTAGTGAGCGCTTTGGAAACGCTGCACGAAGCGCGATTCCTTACCATGGAGAAAAGCGTACGGCCATAATGAAGATTCGGGCGCATCCATCTTTGTCTCGTTGTTGCAACCATTTCCGTGTGACGATGGGGTGAATGGTGGGCACACGGGAACGTTTCCGGGCGCTGATCAAGCTTTCCACAAGCGCGCTCACACGCTTATGCGTACGACGATGTGTAACATAATGTTGCAGCATAAATTGTGCCTGCTGGGCAGGGCAACCGTGCACACAAACACCCAATTTTCGGATGGCGATTCTTCGGTTGGAAGCGTCCGAGCGTTGGTTAAGCATCTTGGCACAACCATTCCGTGCAACGGCCGAGTGCGGCAAATTTCCTGCTTTGCTGTTGAAGAGAAATATTGTTTCCATTTCCCGCCGGAGATTTCCGTTTGCCATTTTACACTGATTTCTGGTTGAGGCATTTTTCGGCCACAGGAATGAGTCCAACGGCCAATTGAATTCTGGTAAGAATCGTAACAAGAATCACTCAGCGGGAGACCATTTCATTATGGTTTGGATAACTGGGGACACCTAGCAGGACAACATTCCAAACCATTTACCCAGGGATTGCTTGTACGGTTAACATAAGTGTTTGGAAAACAATTATTGTATAGTTTTACAGAATTGTGAACACTATTCCAAGGACGATGATGATCGTAGTTTATGTTCTATAATGTAGTATGTGTCTATCGTAAGTGTCTCTTTTACATTTCTACAGTTTTTTTATAAATTTCTTACAAAATTTTATTTTATTCTCATTTTCTTCATTTTACAACGATTGTCATTTGCACTCAAACTTATGCCATGTTACTTTATCTTAGTCTTTACACAACCTCAAATGTAACACACAAATTCTACATAAATACGCACCGTTCATCTGCATGAAAACTTCATTTCCATCGTACTGGATCAAACTCTCTGCCGTCGTGCTGTGCTGAAGAACGAAATGAAATGGAATGTAAACAGAATATAAAATAATGATAAGACATCAACAACACGATTAGCTTCTTCCCAGCTCGTCTCCAGTCTAACCGAACAATCAGAACGAATCGCACCGTCTGAAGACGTCGCTTCCGTGACGTCTCAAACACCAAAGTCTCCGGTCTCCTCCCGGGTTAAGACGTGTTTGTCAAAGTGTTTCCATGTTTACACGAACGCCAGGATCTTATGACCGTGTGTCCAACATCATCATTCCAGCTCATCATTGGCACCGACAATTGCATTCTCATTCTGCTGATATGTTGCTGCGCAGTGCAACGACTGCAATATACGATATCACTGCATTTTCGGAGACGGTTTGGAGTGTTTACCTTGTGCCTGCTTTTGCATTGTACCCGTACAAACAATGGGTTCGTCAATTCCGTAACGCTCTGTGTCTGTTGTTTCTCTCCCATTGTCGGTTGGTGTAATTTGTCACGAACCGTACTGTATGCATACAAATCCTCCCTATTCCTACATGCACGATACAGACTAGGTGCAATTGGAATCTGCTTGATTGAAATCACATTTTCAAACACTCATTTTAACGACCATTACCGTAGGTAATAACTAACCTGTAAAATACCCATCCATTAACTGATCACAAAAACGCTTTAGCTGGTTTCCTCACGGGTACTAAGGTTCGAGTTAAAGTTTAGTAGCTTGTGTAATAAAACTGTCATAACATCCCAACGGAGGATTCCTGCAGGATGCTTTATGTAGGTCATTCTAATAATTTACTGCCTCAACTTTTAACGAGTAACACCGTTTAGTGACAACCCTACCCCCAAGAAGAACATGATCATAATAGACAAACGCACAAAGGATATTGTCGAAAAAATAGAATCACCTTGGACACCGGGTTCTTTCCTTCCAGACAACAGAGAATCAATATGAGTTGTAGTGTTTTCCATTGAGAAGTTATTCGCCAATCAGGATCACGTAAAGACGCATTCTTTTCTGACGTTCTACAATCTGGACCCTACCCTCTGCACACTTAGCATTAGGTTATATATGATCCATCGAACGCTGCTATACGTAATGGTTGGTGATGGAATACTTGGGATGGATTGTGATGACGAACGCGTCTCTCGGGACGCCATAAATGCAAGCAAATGGACAGCTTTTATGATTGCAGGGAATTTTATGGGCTCGAGATACCGAGATACGAGAGTTTTAGAGCGAATGGGGAGTGTATATTATGTCTCTCCTTAAAGTATTCTAGTTTTATCAACCGATCGCGGGTTTACCTTGTTTGTTCGCTAAATTGTTGAATAAGACATAAATTTAATGGAAGGACATCAAAATCTTCTGAAGTTCTGCGAAAATATTTGCAAAATAAAGCTCCTTTCCTGTCTCGTTTTAACGTAAATTTCAACTTAAAGTATTTTATCCTTCTACTCAATTGCAAGTAGTGAATTATATTTTTTTTTCGAGCATCAACAACTAACACCTAAAGATAGAATGCATTTGAATTTTTATTTGCATATCGTTATTGTCGGCCCATCCCAAAAGAGGCACACCCAGCAGCAAATAAGCACATCACCACTGGGAATGCAATCAATAATTAAAATAGCTCATACATCACAGGAGACCATGAAGCACACAGACCGCTTCCTAGCCTCTACATCTCAAGCACTCATCATCCTTTTGCTGCTATGCAATTTTCTTCCTCAGCTCAAGCAGTCGTTCAATTCGTTCACTAACGATACCACCCTGGAATTGGCAGCCGATATCAATATCGAACGATGACAAAACCGTGCCCGTTAGTCTGAAGCCTCCGTTTCCCAGGGAAAGTCCCCCTTTTGTTTGTCCTTTGCCCTTTCCCCTTTGCGAGTGCGAGTGTGTGGCTGGCATGGCTGCTTGGATGGAGAACGGTGATTCAACCAGCTGAAAAGGAGGCCACAACATTTGTGTCAGCAACTTGTACGCCTGGCGAAAACCAATCAGGCATTACGTCAAAACTCGCCCCGGTGCAGGATGCGAAGGCTTCCATTAGCTGAAGGTGTCTCCAGACCTGGCAACCCGAAACAAACTGCCACACGCGCAACAAATCGTCCTGCCGTGGCGCGGTGACGCTTTACATTATTGCTTTACCGCAACAAAACAGCCACGGTAACAACAATTAACGGCCGTGCATTCATATAAATCTTCATACAACTTCACAAGCGCGGAAGAACCAAACTGTTACAAGCCGGAGTCCTTAATGTTCCGGAACAAAGGGCTTGCCCTCGTGCCGATGCGCGGAAACGATGGCTGTAACGGTACGGGAAACAAATTACACCTAACTAACCGGGAGTGCCGGGCAACTATATCCCCCTACCCGATGGGAGGATGGTGCAGAAAGGTGCAGAAATCTTACAACAGGTAACGAATCCGTTTACGGTGAGCGGGGAGCAGAAAATGAGCTCGCTTTGGGAGTGTTTGATCATAATTGATTGAAATACAGCTGACAGCGTTTGAAGACGGTGCAGGTTGGTGGCTGATGATGAAGGCTTTTGTGTATCCTGAATCCGGGGAAACTTCCAAAAGTCAAAGGTTCCAACAACATCTGAGAATATGTGTTGTATATAAGTGTTCCTGTAAGGTTGGGCTTGTTAATGATTGAGAAATTGTTTTGTCTTACAATTAGAAATATAGTTGTTTGATCTTTCCTATTGCTGATGTACTTCCTTAATGGACAAATTACTGTTATTTATCCTTGTTATATTCGGACATTCTGGGCATTTATGATATTTAGATGATATTCCATATAATTATTTACATGGACGTTACTTTTCTCAAATTTTTACAGACGATGCCAAATGATTAACACAACCCTTGTGACTTCGGTAAAGATTGAAACTTTCGGAATGTTACAGGTAAATTAAATGTCAATTAGTTTTAAAGAGCAAATTGAAAGCTGAGAAATCACCTCCCTTAACCATTCTCAATATATCTCCCCGAGCGCAACATGATTTATTCATAACTTTTCCCCTTTTTCCCTTCTATTTTGTAGACGTTAAACGAGCAAATAGCTACCACACCGCGAGATGTACAGCACAGAAAAGCCACTTTTACAGCAAATTTACGATCCTTCCAGTTATTTGCCTGATGTATAAATACTAAACATTTGTACAGTTTCTTTCGTAAACGACATCCCCAATTTTCCAACGAATAAGAATAGGTGAAATGCCAGGCACGCACTCGCATAAAACACAACCACAGCAGCGAAGAGGAAGAATCAACGGACGTGGGGTTTCGAAAAACTACTAATGTTTTATTAATTCGCGTTCTCGTAGTCCTGAAATGGTTTCCCCGTCGTAAAGTGGAACTTTTTATCACGCACGAATGGCGCACCTCATTGACATCAACTTCAGTTCGAAGGGTTCCTCGGTCGTCCTGGCTAGACAAGAGGGAGAGATGTACACTTCTGGAACAGTAAGAACAATAGTGCTTACCGTTTGATATTTCATCGCTTTTTGCTTCTCTCCCCAGCTCTCGCTTTCCATCTTGAACCCCACTAGAAATTGAATCGAAAACATAAGGACATTCGGAGACAGCTGAAGAACTGAATGAACCCCCAGCAAAATATGACAATTCTTTCAGCAATTTTATTTCACTCGCTGCTGTGGACTGCACACTTTATTTCTCTTTCAAAAGTTGGATGGCTGAAATTTTCCACATTATTGCAGCCCATTATCGTCCGGCAGCGACGTCCTTCCGGTTATCTTTCATGCTTCTTTTTGATAGCATGCATTTTGTGTACGTTCAAATACTTCTTAAAGCGTTCTCCGCTTTCTTCACCCAGTACAACTCGAAAAGAAGTTTAAAATACATAAAAAAAGTTCACATTTGACTTCATTTTGATGAAAGCGAAACAATTGTTGGTGGTTCTTCGACCACAATAGCCAACAGTACATTTCCGAAACTCATCCAAACGCTAGAATTCCTTCCTCTTTAAGACTTCCGAAACAAGCAGTGGAAATTTTGCTGCTTCCCCCGCATACAAAATGGCCGGAAACCACAACCGTAAGACCGGGGTTGGACATTGAAGTCGAAACGGAATTGAAGAAACGCCCGGTGCAAGAATTCCCTTCCAGGCAAAAATTCGTATCCGATACTCCATTTCCTTGCTTCTTAGTGACTCCCGGAGGAGACATTGTCTTGGTGAAGTAAGGCATAGCAAAAACCGCACCAGTCCGAACACCTTCACTACGAGCTAGATTATCTTTCCACGTGGAATGATAGAAAAACGAGCGCGTAAAGATACCCCCAGTAATTCTGTATCACCCTATCGCTTCTATTGGCACGAATGCGAACGCTTGCCCCACCGAACAGCAAATGGATGTTGGTGGTTACGACGAAGCGAGGCTGAATTTAAATCGTCTCTTACGCTGGACCACCGACATAGACCGTGGCAATGGCAATAATGGAGCTTACCTTCTTCCTTCGGGGTGCGAATTCGCTCCACTCTGGAGGGTAGTATCGCTACCGGGGTCATTCCTCCCCGTAAGCACTAACTACCCGGTCCCGTTGCTGCGGAAAGCCAACCGATTCCCCACTTGCCGTTGGACGTCTTGAATGATTTGCGCTCCGGTAGCGCTAGTTAAATCTGGTCCCTTGGTTCGGTTCTTTTCCACCGTCTTCGATCAACTGAAATCGATTACGAACGCTATACCAAAGGTAATGCCATCGCTTAGCAAAGCTGCTCTTTAATCTTCATAAATCACCAAACCAAACCACAGTGGTTTTCGGTGCCTTTCTTTTCTATACGGAAGTGTTTCCCGATCGTTTCCACGTTCCCGGTCTCCGGTTGCACGCCCCGGATCCGTTGCAGTGTTGTGGGATGTATTTCATTTCACTTGCAATTCCTTTGATGACATCCGGACACACGATAGAGCACCTTGGTTGCCAACCCCGAGGGGCAAATGTGTAGTAACGGATTAAGAAAAGTGCCATTAGATACGCCCGCCCGAATAAGATTACGCTTAGGTGGAGGATTAAGCAGTCCTGCAATGGGAAGCCGATGGCGCTCAACTCCGTTTGCGGGAGAAATTATGGATCAATAACAAAGAGGTTTATTTCTTGTGGAGGAACGCTTTATAGCCGTTAAAGTTCCTCTGTTAGTTGGAATTATAGACCTTATCAGGCGTTCAGCGTTTCAGCTTGTGTGAAAATTCTACGCCGTTAGCACTAATTATATTTATGACATTCTTACATTTAGCAAAAAGGTAACAATTCGGTACATATTAATGAGTGCATAATAACCATTTGCAAAACACATGTTTCCTGTAGTAGCACAGACAAAACACAACAAAGCACCGTAGTATCAACAGAGTACATTTGCTAAAATAAGTTTTTTTTGTTGCTTGCATGCTAACCTGCTTTATGAATTGATTTTCCTCACCACAGCACGTTCATAAAGCAGGATGCTTAAGTGAGCTGGTAAGTGCTTTTAATACGGAATGATAAAATTGTTTTCCCATCAAGCACATCGCCATTGCACATCCTGGTTGTTGTCCAGACGGATGCAGACTGGTGCAGAGGGGAGGAATATTTGTTAAACTCTAAACAATGCAGACACATTCTTTCTCTTATGTTCCACTATATCCTCATCGCCTTCCGGTATGTTCGGGTTGACTTCATTGTTTCAAAAATGCAACACAACGCAATCGATGCACCGGAACGTACCGGATATACTTCTGGCTGACGGTGCACACAAAACACCCACCGCCACTGATGGATGTTGAAAAGCATTACTACAACTTTTTAAGGCTATGACTCTTGGCTGGTACACGAAACGATACCGAGAACGATGCACTAACCGTAACGGTCAGCACTTTTGCATACCCCCAGAACATTGTTCGCGTTGCGGTAGGATATAAACAGCTTTACGATGCCTCTGGTCCGTCCTTTGCCACCAACACTTCAATGCCCTGCGCGTTTGATGTCGGTTTCGGTGTGCTTGAGCGGCAGGCATATCCAAAAGGCAGGGAAACCAGTTTCAATTGATCCATAATCAAGGTCTCCAAGGCATGGGGGAGTTAGTGGCGTCAATCATCAACTTTTCTCTGAGAACGAACGGAGCGATATTTATGATCCATCCGGACGCGGGTCGTTGGCTGATGAATAACATCATAGTAACGCGCTCAGGACACGATGAGATACCGGTCGTTTAGCATACCATCCTCAAAGGTAGTGCATGTTTGTGGAAGGTATTACAACAGCTCACCCACACGTGAACGGGGAACGTCACCGTACGCAGACATTGGTTTCGAAGCAGACATCAATTCTGAAGCATTGTTGCGGTGTAGTTGGAAAATGTCAAAGTGTTCCTAATTCCATTGATCACCAGCATGATCCAATGTACTGCGTGTAAATCATGGTAACAGGGGATTTTGTAATGAATCTTTGAAATTATTTCACTATGTTCTTTTCTTAAAACAATAAACAATCGTTATCTTAACAAACTATAAGATATTCTACAATTGTATATATCATGATTTTTAATGCAATAATCTACTAAATGACTAAATACGGCAACACATCGTCATATGAAATTGAATGCACATTCTTGAGGAATTCGTACAAAGAACAGTCATTCACGATCTGCTAATTAGCAAAGTGTGGCCCATATCCGTGAATCGGGAGTTTTCAGTGGAATTTCTCACAACACATCCGTTAGAATCGATCTGCTAATTAAGCAAAAATATCACCCAAGGTCAATCGAGCACAATTTATATAAAAAGGAAGCATATTGTTGTGTCAAGAATTAGTCTTCAAACGTAATCCTACGCATAAAATGTCAATAAACTTACGCGAATAATGGTTATTTTTACTCTTCTGGTAATTATCTGATTCATAAAGTTGATGATTCTACATTTTCTTTAAATTGTTTGTGCGTACCGATCTTCTTTTAGCTTGTAACAGGATTGCTGATGTGCGCCAAAGCTGTGCAATTCGAAATAACTAGTCCAGATGGCGATTCATACCAAGCCATTCAGAACAGTGAAAGTACGAGAGTCAACGCGTTTGGTGTAATAAAGAGCTCGAAAATTCCTAACATGTTTTACACTTTGCAGATCAGTTCAAATATGGCTACCAAGTGAGGAATGTAAATGATCAGTTCCAGCACGTGTACAAGAGCCCGGACAATGTAACGTATGGGTGTTACGGATATACCCATCCGACTGGTGGTAGCATCATGCACAGCATCTTCTTCGTCGCCGATCAGTTTGGCTACCGTACCGTACGCAAAGGGCAACCAATCATTATCTATCCAGCTCCGGGAACATCTCCCGTATTGAAACAATGGCAAGAACTCCCAATTCCTGCGGCATGTTTGAGAAGCGACGCTGATTTTTCCCAGAATGTTGCTGAATCGTCCGCGAACAATCCGGTTGTGGTATCGTTTGATGGCAACCAGAGTAGTTTGGAGTCTGATTCCAGCGTCGTCAATTCCATCGTAGTGCCTTATGATCATACTGAGGATAAAGCACACCCCGTGGTCTCAGAGATTAACTCTCGTGCACAAAGTGACAGTTCTAGTGGCTGTTGGCGCCCTTTCCCTGGTGGCAGTGCGTCTTCTTTTATGCAAACAGTGCAGTGTGATTCCAGTGAAAAGCCTACAAATGAAATAATTACTCTTTTCATTCCGTTTCGTATTAAGTGTGCTGATATTGGAGCATTTGAGAAGGAGCTAGAGCTACTTTTAAGCAAATTTAACTACTCTTCGTGATACTTCTAATGAAGGTCCTTATTTAAAGCTTGGTAATAAATATTTAAAATGTCACCTCTTCCACTCATAAAGTGATGCCAACGTTCATATGCGCCCGATTGCCTCACTTTCATTTGATCCACCAAAATATAGCTTTGTATACACTACCTTCAAACTACTTTTACCCCATCTTAGTCTCAAATAAGCCACTTGATAAATGGGTAAGTAAACAGGAATCGGAATCGCAACAAATGCAACAGTTAAATTGCAAAGTCAATATCGTAACATAAATCGACGACATTCTTTAGAGATCGCGACCTTCAACAATCGGTGTTTACCATTAGACGACACAGTAGCCCAAAGCACCATGCGCTTAGATCCGGTTCAGAAATTAGATCAATCCGAACTGACTCAAGAACATCAAATCCACCTGAAGAGGAGCATCCAAAAATCCCTCAAAAGAAGATCGAATAAGCTAGCCAAATGTAGTATGAAACGCTTGAGAAAACGCTTTGCGCAAGGAAAGGGACGCAAGTATGCCAAAAATTGCGTAAATATTGATTCATCTCTTACCCGGTCCCGGTGAGTTCGGAAGCTTTAAAACCACCGTCAAATCAAGCAGCTCATCCCAGTACATTCAAAACCGCCGAACGTGTATCACCGAAACGAATAGTGTGACCTTCATCTATCGTATCTAAAAAAAACGAGCCTGAGTACTCTCACTCTTTTGCGTCGATTTGCTTTCTATGTGACGCGCAGTACGTCACCACCTGTCCGGTGTTAATAAGGCAGCAGGGTTGAACACCCCCTTTTCAAATACTTATCTAATTCACAACGAATTGTGCAACCGATCAGTTTGGAGCGCCGACTACTTTTCACGGTCAATCGAAGGTGTTAATGTGCGTACAAAGATGTGGCCAGTGTGTGTAACCATTGTGAGTGAGACGTACTTTAGCCTTTTTTTGTGTGCAAAGATAAGCAGATCAGATCCATCAATAACACAATGGTGATGTCGCCGGTTTACTTCACAGCTCTTTGCCGTCGTGTACGCGACATCGGCGACTGATGATGCGTTCAACATTGAGCTGAAACAGAAGGACGCCGAAGTGTACCACGAGCAGAGCTTTGGCAAAAGTAACTACAAAACAAGCACTCACCGCCTAATTGGCGTCTTTTGATTGTGCACATCACCGTTTATTTTCTTTCCCTCGCTTCCTTCACGCACAGATGAGTTCAATTATGGGTATCAGGTGGAGCGAACAAACAGCCAGTTTCAGCATAAGGTCAAGGGTCCGGATGATGTAACGTACGGTTGCTACGGGTACATCGATCCGGTGGGAGAAAAGCACCTCGTGTATTACATTGCCGATCGATTAGGCTACCGGCTGCTGGCACCGGATCAACCAACGAAAGTTTTTACCGACCGTGTAGCTAACAGTGTGTAAGTTGAATCAACTCAAAGTTCACCCTTTGCTATTTGCCAAGCCGTTCAACTCAACAAGGAACTCTGTGTATTGTAGTAATCGGCTGGATGCGGATCTTCAAGGTCGTAAGCTGGATGAGAAAGTCGTCGCATGGAACGACCTTTACCTTCCCTCGACCTGTCGGCGATTGAATGAGATCGTCAGTATCACGCCGCCGCCGACCACGGTTCGTCCTGTTCAGCCTCCAGCTAACAATCTACAAGATGGATCATTGATTAGGGGGTCCCATGGACAAGGTATAACTCGTCGACCTGAAGATGAAAGTGCTGCAGGATCTGCTAGTAAAGATGAGGATAAAATGAACACTGGAAGTGGAAGTACTTCAGGCATAGGTAATCCTCCAATAGATGTATCGAGCAAATCGAATGAATCAAGTCCTAGTGGAAGCGACTCCACTCATTCCGCACCGAACAACGGAGCAAACGATTTAAGCAATGGCGATCAAACGAGAGTCGAAGAATCCAACCATCACGGCGATGTCGATCGGGTTCGATCTACAACACCTCAATCCATTCCTTTAACTCCCACTACTCCTCGTCCACATGTCGAAAGTCACACAATAGAACAGGAACCATCCCCTGCCATAAGACAGACTGCTTCTCCTCCACGAACAACGTACCTTCCGGTAACTACCACCTCCAGTCCGCCAATAATTCGCGTTCCAGATCAACCTCATTCCCAATCCAACTGTGGTCACGACCCATTTGCCCCGCGTCCCAAATACCCCAATTCAGTTGCACAGTTCAACGGGTTCGTGTTCCCGATCAATCGCAACTGTGACGATAGTGGTCGTAACACAGCGGACTTGCTTGCACAGATGCAGTCGCTCAATGAGATGGTCCTGAAGGTGAGCAATACACTTCACGTGTTGGTCGAAACCGACCGCAACCGTACCTCCACCGGTGAGACCTGTGAACGTGTACTGGAGCTGCTCAACATCCAGCAGAAGGTGCCGCTGCTGGTGTACGTACCCATCATGGTGCCTTACCTTGACGTTGGTTCGAAACCACCAGTCAACCCGGCGAGTTACGCATTTGCAAAGACATGTAGTGATTGTAAATAGATAAAGAAAAATAGAAGGGGGAACGTGTGGAATTCGATTAGGTTGACATTTTTAGGCGATTTCATTCGCACTGTTGTTTATTTCATCTTAATTATACGGTTTTGGACATGTGCATTCGCATGGTTGGTTGCATATTGTATAAATCATTATTATCACATATATTAATTACATAAACAAAACACAAAATGCAAATTTGTAAATAAAATTGTACTATAAAAATGTTCATTCAGTGAATACAACCGAAACAGTACGGTATATGAAAGGATGCACTCGATCGGATTGTTCATTTCATGGCGTAAATGATCCAGCCGGTGGAATACCCGTACTCGTACCTGCAAAGAGCGAAGAAAACTCTTCTTCGCTCTGGGCACACTGTGATCGGTTTTCGGATGTGTAGAAAATTCCTGCACATACGTACCACAGAGCAACGATAAACTCCGTGGCCGTCGTCGATGTGTAAATATGGGTGTGTTCGATCATTTTGTGTACGCTTGTTACCCTTTTTCACCCAAGCTTCGCAAGCAGGGGATAACTTTCAAAACTCAATTACACATAAAATACGATGAATTTCAACCTCGCTAAGCTGATTTCCGTCCACTGCTCTTCCTACAGTTCGGCATGCTTGATTTTCCAATAAAGGAATTTCGAAATTGATTCATTCCGTAAAACAATCAAACAATCTTTCTCTGCCTAGGTCGATGCAAACGATCCAGCTGAAGGATCGTCTGCCCTACCGTTTTGTACGGATAAAAATAATATTCTCATTCCTTCTCATTCCACATCATACTCACTATCCGCTTTCGAACCATGATCTATATCGTGATTTTTTATACGTTTGCTCTATTCCCATACATAACCACCCGTACACCCACCGCGCCCCTACACTAATGTAAAGAGAAGAATTATGATTAAGTTCCACTACGGTACGAAACGAAGCAGCAGGAAAACTTTCTCTTGTCTGATACCTTACCACCAATGAGTGCGAATCCTTCAGCACTTTTCCATTGACGGATATACGCACAGTCGTAGAGGTTGGAACGGGGAAAAAATCCGGCCTGGTGTGTCTGCAAATAGCACATCCATTCGGTATCACAGGACGAAACGATCGTGCAAGTGATGCAACTTGAATGGAAACTTTTAAATAGAACCGCGTTTCTCAACGTTCACCGATTTCCTGTGCGGAACCGTGAACTCGAACAAGTCCATCCCCAGGCATGCCAATGGAAGAGATTTCTTTTCCATCGGAGGAAAAGCATCGAGATGTCTGGATGAATGCTCCCTACGTCCAGGATGAGATTTTGATATCTTCACCAGAAAGTGTTGGGTTGTTTAAAGCATGTTGCATGCTTCCAGGAAAGAATTAAAATATCCGTTCAAATGTTACGTGGATATTAAAGTGGTTACGATACAGCACACTACAATGAAATCCGTCTTTTCTTCGTGTAAACTTCATAAGATTGCAGTATTTCCCGATTGGCAGGCATGTCAAACACAAGTGTGGTTTAGGGTATGTTAACAATACTCTAAAACTACAGAGCACACATGCAGGAAAGATATTTCTCTTGCTAAAGTTGTCCACAGGAATCCGATGGCATTGATCCAACACCGATAGGGTTAGACATCTCTGCCATTCCACTCCCTGAAGCCATTGCCAACTTTTCGTCAGTAACGCCGCCTCCAAGTTACTCCAAAAAAGCAGTCAACAAAAACTCTATGTAAAGCTCACCGCAAACCCTCCTCCACCACCCAAAACCCTTTTGCATTATGACGAATTCTTTTCCAGTGCATTTCCACTTCGGACACTCAATCTTCCGCACACGCAAAAGAGGCACAGCTGCACCGAATGCAGTGTGCAATTTTCTTCCGGATCCTTCGCACTCGGAAGCGAACACGCCCGTCACGTGCCGTCATACATAAATGAAAAGTTTTCACATCTTTTAATAAACTTTTAATAGTAACATCTGTACGCTTGGGTTGGTTGGCGTAAATAGGTTGCCGCCGCCGCTCTGCGTTAGATTATATGTAGTGGAACTTGGGTGAGAATTGTGGCAAGTTGCCTACCACCCTTTTGGCCCATGGCGCACTACTACGAAAGCTTCCCACATACAGTCTAAGAAGAGATGTCGACACTGTGGAACAATTTTCTGCCCAAGAGTTCACTGACAGCTGGAAAAATAAGGCATCACCGACAAAACGCGGTTCCGATGCAAATGTATCACACGTTTGCGGAAGGAAGAGGATTAAGTTTTGTGAAGCTCAAATTTTGCTTTGCTACAAACGTGGTTGCAGAAGGCCGGCGTGGTGGATGGAAGGCGAATGAACACTTTCTAAAACTACCCCGAACATCCACTCGAGCAACCACTCGGGGGAAAACGTTAGGTGCGCAAAACACCCCCCTGAAACACCACCCAAAAACGGATTATAATGAAGAAATGTAGATTTCCTATATCGTGTTTTAATTATCACCTGTCTGTGTCTGTCTACTACCGTGCGCACATGGGAAGATTTTTGGATTTTACATTCATTTGGGGAGTGTTTAAAATTTTATTAGCATACAATTTCGCACACACGACCGTGTCGGGATTTTTGCGGTTGTTTTTCCACCCTTGTCCCGCGGCTGGTACCTCCATGAACTCGGCTCATTAATATTCGCTTATGATGTCGGCGCCCGGGATGGGTGGGCAGAAGGATGAATTATATTTGTGCAAGCGTACTCTGTTCGTGGAATTAGTACACCGATTTGCCATCTCACACCTGCACCGGGTGGAGTGTTGGTACAATTTGTCTGATTTGTGCTTGGCCTCTAAGCGTACTAAACGGTTGAGTCCGGTGTAAAATTTAACAGCGATAGTTGATTGTGTGCAATGCTTAACATAAGTTACATGGTTTTTAAATCTGTGTTTGATTTTTATGTCTCAATCCCTAGGTCGTGACTTTCTTAATTTTATTTTTTTAACATCTTCTTATCTTTACTTTATCAACATTATTTTATACTCATCCCGTTCTCCCGATAAAGCCTCTCTCAGAAGCGAGAAATTGAAAAAAAAAATCTTCCGGTAAAGTTTTCAATTCTCTCTCACCAATCACTTTATTTACCAAAATCACCTCCATTACGGTGCCTTATGTGCAGAACCCTGTTCAACAAAACCTTAAGTCCAACAGCAAAAGTTTCCGCATGTGTGTTTATTCCCAGGCGAATCCGAAAGCATTAACTTCCGGTCCCCAAAAGCTAAATTACTTCTGTCCCTTCCGTTTGCCTCGAAAGCTCCCGGGAATGATAAAATCAGGGAAACAACAAGAAACACCATTCGCTACCATTTTCCGCTGCATGCAAAGTGTCGTTCGGTACAGCAAATGGTGGCAGCACTTTTCCTCCGATTGACTAATGGGAAACAGGAGAACGAGAAAAAAGCCCGGATTGGGACAGGAATAAAAACAATACAAAGTGACGATAAAAGGGCGACTCTTTAGATGGGATCTTCCAGGTTGGTCATCATCATCGTTTTTTTTTTTTGCATAAAAAGACAACTTCAGGCGTACTATTCGGAAAAACGGGAACACATTAGAACCGGGCGAAAGTTTTAACTACTTTTGAGCGCTGGTCAAACTTTGGTTGAGCAATTTGTAGCTGACTAAGCAACCGAGACAAAACACTCTTGGTGTGAAGTATCTTCGAGCCTCGGAGAGCGAGAAAGCGATAAAAGACCAGTCATTGTCGGTTCATTATCAAGCGTCAACTAAGGTTGGCACTTTGGAAGTTAGTGGTTGTGTCGTTTGTTCAAAACCGATCATTTAAGATCAACAAAGGATTCAAAAGCGTAAAGCACCATTACCATACAATTTTAGCAATATCTTACTTAAACAAATATTCTGCCGAAGGCAACGCTCCAATGTAACTGACCAAATAAAACTCATGGAAAAAAGGATCAACACAACAACATGCTGCATTCCTTTTCTATAATTAAATCCCTGCAATCGTTCCTGATATTTTCCTTTTCCGCAATCGCATCAATCACTAATGAAACTGATAAGCTGTGAATTTTCTCATCGCAAATAGCTCCAGTGTCCGATGTGCTAACAGTGCGCTGCGGTTACTTCCAGGCTGCACCGAAATCCCGGCCGGCGACGATACCGACCGACGCAGGCGAATTTCGAATTGTTGAATAATTTACGTGACCGATATGATGTAATCGAGCACACCATTTCGAAATCCATGCATCTAGCGCACCATTATTGCGAAAATGTCGTCATCCCGTTGCCGCTGCCGCCGGACATGAAAAATCCATTTCGTACCGTAGATGGTGTTTCACTGTGCTGGTAGGGGAACGCTAACATGAGGGGAGGGGAGAGGAGGGACGTATCGATACGTCTCGTCCCGTGGTCTCGTGGCGTTTGATTAAATCGACACTGACCAAGGATTAGGTTTCTGTACGGAACGGGTTCAAATGTCGACTGCAGGCTTCCCAGGTTCAGGCCCCTCGAGCAGACAGTAAAATGTGCACTTTACGAATGGCTTAAGTGGATTTATCTCACCTTTCAAACGAAAATTGATCTAGTTACGTATTTTAACCTACGGATTTCTACGGCAGGAAACTTCACTAAAAGCATTCGCTTCGAGAGAAGAAAAATTCAATTTCCCATCCAACCCAAACATATTTGAATGGGAAACTGTAAGATAAGTAAATGTGGAATTTATTATCTTATATAACTCAAGTATATGATGGTGTTTACTTACGTAACTTCACGATAAGGGAATTGTGTCATACCATTAGGCATTCCTATAACCTGTTTACTCCCAAACTCAGTAATCACTCCCAAACGTGGCCATTTGTTTACTGCGGCATGGTTTGCCTGCCTAACTCTCGAAAGCAAGGGCACCGAAGATGCCGGTGTTCCTATCAACACACCAGCGTCTCGATCGTGGTCGATTTTGGTAACAATCGACCAGCTTCATTATTCATCGACCAGACGACCATCTAAGGCGGGGAGAGTTAGTGTATAAACCGAAACGAACAGTGCTCTCGTCAACAGCAAATTTGACCGCGATCCCGTGAACCTTGTGACCACAAACAGCTGCATTCAATCAGTGACTGGGACGTGTTATGGTAGAATTGTAGTGGTCATTTAGAGGGTGCTTACATTGGTGTAGGTTTTCGACGTAGAAAACGGGTAGTAGTTCACATGGTCTTCTTCTTCTAGCAATAATGGCCTAATGGGGAACGATGCGGATGGGATTTGAACATTGGTCCTGTCCCCCGTTCGAAGACCGGCGTCACTTTCTCCAAAATGCCAAACTGCCACATCAGATTTGAAAATCGTTAAGTATGTGACAGCAACCGTCAACTGTCACAATTGACATTTATTCGAGCGCATTTTTGGAAGCGTCTTTCTGTCGCGTGTGTACTCGAGAACGCTAAAGTGTGTGGCTAAGAGAAAGAATAAACAAGTGAGTTTTAAGGAATTAAACAGCAAATATAGCTCGTTTTTCATAGTTGCACTTATAATTTATTATCTTCAAATTACCACCATGTGTTTTGTATTTGCTTGCAAAAAAAAACAATTAAATTGCTTGTCCTTGTTTCATCGCACACTGGTTTACTGATAACCAACTTCCTTTCGGCGATGTCTATTATGTCTTCGAATGGCACAATCGTCTTTTACTACCGCACACAACCGCTCAATGGAATCTTATCAGCCCCGACAGTTATGACATCCTCCGTTCGACTGCTGTTGACCTCGGTACGCTTCCGAGCGGGTCTTGGCGATCGGTTGATTAATGTTGTACTGACCTTCGGCGTACGGGATTAGGATAGGTACGTATATAAGTTGTGGAGTGCGCTTTTGGGTCTTCAGCAGCTGCACAACACTGCGGCAACTGTTCTCGTTCGCGTTACTGTAAGCAGTAGGATTGTTTGCCATACCCGCCAGCAGCATGTTGAGCGTGATAACCTGCGAATTGACCGCTTCAATCTGCGCCAAAAGTTGCGTAATATTCAAACTGTACTGGGTGGTAGATAACTGGCCAGTCGTAGTCTGCACGTCCGCTCCGTGTTCCTCCGTATGCGTGTGAATGGGATAGATTTGTCCATTGAACTGGTCCAGGTTTATATTTGCCGGGTTGATGTCCGGCAGTGAACCTTGCCAACTTTGTGCTGGTTGTTGCGGGGTCTGTTGTTGTCCACCAGCCTGGTTCTGACCAAAGAAGTCGTCTTCATCCACACGCCTCTGGCCATGATTGTTAGTTTCCTGTCCGTAGATACCGGTTTGGGAATTTTCAGTTTGCCCGTAGTCATCATATTGATCGTTTCTTCCGGAACTTGCGCCAGTCTGATCGACTAAGGTACGAGGTGTGGTCGGTATCGTATATTGGGTTGGTAGTGGCAGTGCTGGTCCACTGGGTTGAGCCGGTTTTGTTGGAAGAGGCTGAACCTGCACCTGGGAAGGAGATACTTTCTGCCCTGGTGGCTGATTGCTAGCAGCAGGCTGTAAAATTTCGTCCAGCCGAAAGCACGACTCGGGCATGTACAGATTGTTCCATTCCACAACCTTCTCGTCGTAGTCTTTACCCTTAACTGCTCCATCCAGTTTATTTCTAAAAGAATGGTTCGAAAATTAATAAATAATTTTTTTTTTAATTGGGAATTTTTAGCCCTACACGTACAAACTGTCCGCAAGTTTGGAGGTAAAGATCTTTGTGGCACGGTTTGGGAAGATGACGCGATAGCCCATACGATCCGCGACGTAGTACACGAGATGTTTACGGTTCGTAGGATCCACGTAACCATAGCAACCATACGTCACATCATCTGGACCTTTTACTTTGTGCTGGAACTGGTTGCTAACCGTCTGCACGTGATAGCCGTAGTCAAATTCACCCCGTTTCATATCCTGCCTGTGGTACATTTCGGCGTCTGGCTGCTTTACGTGCACCTGCATCGTATCTCCCACCACCATCCGTACAAGGATGGCCAGCACTATCTGGAAAGAGCCGATTTCTTGAGCCCCATAGCATCGCTATATTTGCAACAACTGGTAAAAACCTACCGCACCCAGAGCACCCATTTTGTAACAAAAACACAGATCTAGCACAACTGCTAGATGTGGACACACTGAAAGTACCCCAAAGACTAAGGGTTGGTTCTATCTCTGATTGGTTTCGTTCTCTACATCGATGTGGTTTGTTTTTGCTAAACGATTGATTACGCACACGTCCCTCCGTCCTATCACACCAAAGCATGTGTTTAGGTACAAACCACGGAAAGTACAGCGAGCATAGGTTACGATAATCCGGTTCTGACCCAGATACTTGTACCATCATCTTCAACATTATCTCATGATGAAGGAATTTTATTTTGGTTTAAAGATTTTGTTTTGAATTTGTTTTTTTTTCGTTTTGCTGTTCAATGAGATAAGCGATTTTCTGTTCGGATCTGCTAGAAACATATTTATTTTGCATGCAAATTGAGCGATGAAAACACTGAGGAATATATTCTGTTTGTTAAGTTTATTACATCACGAAGAGCACTGTCCCTTCAATTGTTATGGTTTTAATAATAATGATACGATGGTTTCTACTGTGACTTTTCAATCCATTTCTAATAGGTGAATCCTTTTGGCTGCATCACTGTTAAGTACACGTTTAGGCATTGAATCTGTAGGCGATATAGAAAAATAGGTTTTAGTCAAATCTTCTCCCCTTTCTCCATCGTATTGCAATAAATGCTTACCGGTAAAGCATCACCATGTTTTTAATTGAATAAATATTACTGCATCTGGAACAGCTCTAAGTGCAGCATACTGTAAGCAGCACAGCACAGCGATAGAACATCAGCAATAGCGCTCCGAAAACGGTCACCACGAAATCCATTTCAAGACTGCTGATAAGCCAACTGGTGACGGAACCATTTAAACTATTCGGTGGAAAAAGCTGCTGGTACCTGGAATGTTCCAGGCAGCGAATGGAAACGATAGGAATTGGGAGTGTTTTTTTGTCCATGCTTCGAAGGTTTAGTTTTTTTACCTCGTTCGCAGGCTCTAGGGTAGAGGATCGGAGGGTAAAAAAGCTTAATTTCTTTAACGCCTATTCCTGTAAATCTACAAGAAGCATAGTCTTAAAATTCGTGTGGAAACCGCATTAAAACAAATATGTATTCTCACACCCAATTCAAACTTTAATCCACACTCGAATTTCACCATCCAAACAACGCACCGGAAATCCTGCCTCCTGAAACCGTTTAATCAAAAGTGAACCCACCATTTCATCGCGTAGCCACAAAGTCATGACCCGGAACGGAAGACGAATTCGCTCATGCGAACCGGGCATGCCCGTGTGGCCGGGCTTTTATTAAGCGCGAAATTAATTCCCCTATCACGATTTGCCGGTTAACATTACGATTGTGTTTCAGTTTCATCGTGGCGATAAATTGCATCGATCCTTTGCTTCCCCCTTCTTCCCCTTCCTCCCCGTGAACCGTCCGCACCGACCCGGGTCGCAATGCAATTTCAATCAAATTAAGTTCATTTATGCGTTATTATTACCTTGCCATTATCGGACTTTTAACCCACAGAAACCAGCGCAAATGACATTGTTCCGCCGCTTCTGCCAGACCGTACAACGCTTAGCCATGCCCATACAAATGGGAAAACGCATCAAACATCAATTGTGCTGGACAAATGCTGGATGTTCCGACTTTCCGAAATGGATTGTTATTGAATGTGCTTTTCCATCACCGCTTGATTTCAGTGTATGTTTGGTTGTTTTAATACAAAGCAAATCCATAGTGAAATCCCCGGGAAAAGCTCCTCCAGTGAAGGACATTTTTATATGATTTAATTCAGCAATACCGTTGGGTGTTGTTGTCGCTTCCGTGTCGCTTACTTTGGTGTAGTAATAATTAATATAAAATTTGAATAAATTAATTGAACATAAATAAACGATTGCGGTTAACGATAGTCCGGCGAGCGGCCTAACACACAGCCAGGATCAGAGTGCGGAACAATAGACAGTAAATCCACTTTACCAATTATTGCAGCAATTATTAAACTGGCTGTTGGTTGGTTTAAGTGGATTATATGTGACTATCGACCGGTTATAGTTTTCCACGCTTTAGAACGAATTACAGGCAACTTTTACCTTGTGGCATGATTTGTATGGCCACACCTAGCTCCCTGTTCACCGGTTTTGTGTTAAAAGCTACATTATTTGTTTCTTCCACTACCAACCACCTCCTAGCATGGATATACTGTTTTCAGTTCGGTCAGTTGTTTAATTTTCAGCCCTGAGCGCACCACACCGTTCCCTTCGCTCCCCAAACCACCCAAATCTGTCGGAAAATGTAACATTTTGTACAGAAGAAAGCTTTGCAAAGATTACATCATAACACTCTCCTCCGTCGTATCATCGCTTACCGCTCTTGGTGCTTTTGCTATCTTGGCTAGCAATTTTCCTGCCGAGATGTTGTTAAGTAATCATGCAATATAATTACAGAACCTGTACGGCTTCTTTTGAAGTCCGGTCGGTTGTGCCCGTCTCGTCATCGTTTCGGAAGCCTGCAAGCGAGCTGTCCGTTGTTCAACTGGCGACTTTAGGCGTGATGGGGGATTGGGGCATCGGTACTCGCGGCTCGCATCTTGACGCGGGCATCATCAGCACGTTTTCATCAGGTCGCCGTTCGGACGTTTGCTCTGGCGCAGATCCGAAAGAGCCTGCAAACGCGCGTGAGAAGATGATCCTTTCAAGAAGGATGCTCCAGGCTGGCAAATGGCATGGTAACGTGTGCATAGCCATCAGCCAGGGCAGGCAGGTCGCCAGCGAAAAAGCCACTCGGCATTTAACGGTAATGCAGTGTACGGCTTCCGATCCAATCGAATTCGGTACCGTTGGAGAAGCTTTTGCACGAGCGTCAGCAAAATTCCAAACCACATTCATAATGCTCAAGACAAGTGTCGTGTGTTGGTGGGTTTTCGGGTTTGACTAACTTATGTAGATGACAATTGAATCCATGCTATGCATATTGCGATAATTGCACTTACAGCACTGTATGTAAATGCATTAGTGTTGCAAGTTTTGTAATGTTCACTATTTCTTTTCTATTTTAAACAGTTTTTGTATAAATTTTAAATTTTCTTTTTTTCATTATCTTCAAATAAGGTTCAGATGAGGGGAAAATGATGTGCTCAATCCACTAGATTCGTATCACCATTTCATGTTTTTTGGGTTTGATAGATAGATTTAAAAAAAAACTAATTCTTCTACCCTTTTTCTGTTAAGCCACTTTGGGATGCTGTCAACCTCAATCTAGAAATCAAATACACCCACACACAGATACACGACGGAACGTGTCACAAGCTCGCCAGAAGTCAGCTCGATAAATTTACACAAAAACCCACAATATGCAAACAAATCCACCACAACCACACCAAACCTACGCCCGTCAATGGATGTGTGTACGGTTTTTTTATATTTAATATTAGTTTTGAATAAATTCGTTTCCCACGAAAAATTACACCAAAGCACCAACAGACTGGTGGAAGCTATCGCGTACAGTAAAACAAAACAAACCAAAAAAACATTTTAAAACATTTCTTACTAATTTGCATGCCACGAACGGAATGCAGTTTTGCGTTTGTTTGCACTGGCATTGTGAATAGATTGTCGGTTGGTTTGTTTTTTTGTTGATGCACTTTTTCTGATACCACGCATATGTTTTCGTTCGGGTACATACTAGATGCAATCCATGTTTTGTTTGTAGCTCCCTTTTTGTTGCCTCCGTCTGTAACGTCCACCATGTTTTAAATGACAGAATTTTCCCAGCATGAGCATACATTTCCGTGCGGCAAGGGGCATTCTGCTGCCGTAAACCGACACACCCTCTTCGCTTCCAAAAGGGGTAGTATAAATGTCCGCTCTGTCTGTTTGTGGGGCTTTCCCATCATTGGGATAGTTCGTGTGGTGTTTTTCGTTTTATTTTTTTTTTCAGATGATTTTATTGCAGCCTTAATATATTCATAAACAACCTTCACCAATAGGGCCCAGGCTGGAGGCAGAGGGCAGTATTTGTTGCTATTAAACATCCCACCACCCGTTGAACCAATCGAAAATGCGCTAAAACTGTTCCATTGTGAAATGTTATCCACTTGGAGAAAATTAAAATTCGTCCCACACAAGTTTTTGGGAAAGCACTTAGCGCAAAACAAAAATATGCAGCTTAACGTAAAAAATAATTCGAAACAAATAATGCTTTTGGTCGTTTGCAACATTTTAATTATGCGCAGGCTGACGACATTGATTCAACCGCGATGATGAGAGGAAGATGAATCAATTACTCACGTGAGTAGTTGTGGCTGTGTTGATACTACAGTGCTTAACAGAACTATACGAGCATCTATGTTTTTGGAATAGAAGAAATAATAGAAGAGTTAGCTGAAATTGATATTCTTGTAAATTCTAAAGAACAATAAGCTACAGAAGAAGAAGAAGAAAGTCATAAAAAATGAAAAAAGTCGAATCTTGTCCGTTTAAACTGCATGGTAGGGAACTAAAACCGAATAAAAAATTGATCAAAAATATGTCTACATTAAAAACTGACAGTCTTAAGCTACTTGTATTGTTTAAGGGAGAAAAATATGTGTCCGTTTGTGTTCGTATAGTTTTGCTATATGGAGGAATATTACATGTGACCAAAAAAATTATGTAGGTGTGTGTACAATTATCTTTTTTTTTAAACAAATGAGCTTTTTTTAATCAACTAATTAGAGCAACAAGCTCAGCTAGCTTTTCTTGTTTTTCTCTTATTCTAAAAAAAAACAAGTGATCGTATAGTTTTGTAAGGCACTGTTTAGAATGCGAATGAGGAATGTGAAATTTATGATTCACGTTTTTCAAGTGTGTATTTGCTTATGGGTCTGTAAGCCCGTTGTCGTGTTTGTCCCGACGCTCTTAATGGTTGAAGCTGTCTATGACTCAAGTTATACATGGTTGAATAGTCAGTCTAGCATTGAACAGATCATTGAACCATCCCTTATAGACTTAAAACTTATCCGACTTATGATGGAAGCAAATGCTTGATATTATAACATACAAATAAATACATTCAATAATTGTCTAAACATACAACAAACAAGCTTCAAACTCCTTTAATATTTCCATTTTTTCATGTTACCACGATAATTCTAAATAGCAAATTATCTAGGCGCTCGGTTTGCGGTTCATTTCTCACACCAAATTATCACTTTGCTGCACACGAAAAGCTCAGTCCTGGTCGCGAGTGTGTATGTGTTAGCATCGGGCCCGATGTGATACATTCGATCCAAAATACTCACTCTATTTAATTAAAACAAACTACTCATAACCAGGATCACGATGCACTCCATTCCTGCCAGCGTTTCAAAGTTAGTCAAGTGAGCAGTCGCTGTTGTTTCGGAAACGCCCGAACCTCAAATCTCCAATTGAGTTTGTGTGTTTTAGATTTTTCAGCATAAATTGTACACCGGATCGGACAACCGGAAAAACGTTGCTCATTTTGGTACGAAGTGCGCTACACTATGGTCACGCTTTGCGCGTGAATAATTTTTCCCGATATTCCTATCCAACCCGGATGCATAGCTGGGCCACTACGATTGACATAAACAACGGATTGCTTTTAGCTAATTAGGTTCCGTTCGCTAAAATCGATCTTATCGCTTCCCGGGTGCGGTGGGCGAGTCATCGAAAGTTTGACGGCTGGAACCACCGCTGCCGGCCTGCCGGCCGATGCGATTCGTGGTCAGATTTCGCGAAATTTATTCCCTATGACGTGCTACACAGTTTAACTTTTTAACGCGATCGTTCATCAATTAGTGGTGGTGCTGGGGAATGGTTTTGATAATAGCTTCATAATGCGCATGCCATAATTAAGATTATTTAGTAAAATAATTCTTTACCGCCTTTAGGATCAAATCGAGTTGTGTACTAATGTTAACGTTGTATGGATTATTATATTATTATTATTTTCCAAAGTTTAATATTACATGGTACAGCTGTGATAGGAAGAATGTTATGAACAATGAACGGTATGGAAACTCTTTTAAAAATCTAATACAAACTACATCTAATCTTAACCACAATATAATTGCTAATTTACAATGTTATACCAAACTCCACCAAACATGTACTAACTCGCACGTCCAACATGGACTTAGTACCGAAAAATTAATATAACCCATTCCTTCTACACAGCTACCACAACTATTCAACAGCAAAGCATTACATCAATTGGGCAGGAGTGGCTCAAACCGAGAAAATTGCTTCACCGATTTCCCATCACCGCTTTTTACTGCACTTTGTGGTGCACATCGGGTGGAACTCTGCTCTGTATGTGTGTTTGTTCGTTAGAAGGCAGTATCGGAATCTTCAACATTACACTCGAACAACATCATCGGCGAACGTGATCAACAGTCGATTGTTGATAGCCACGCGTGCAATTGTGCATTAACTTGCTCTGCGGTGTGCGCTGGGAACACGCGCAAGGTGGACCACACACTGCAACGTTTAACACCCTGCCATCGGTGCATGCCCGTAGCCCAGCCCTTTCACGTGTGCAATAATCGAAGATCAAATCGCTTCCGATTCGTGCCTGGGAAGCATAACTTTCTTCGGTACCTTACAGGAGATCCCCTTGAGAATGGCCGGCTAGTTGAGCGCAATTTCCACGAGATGGCGTAGTGCGGAACCATCGGCATCCTTCTCTCACAACCAGTACGATGCGGTTTTAGGGATGATGATTGTACATTCCACGATCAAATCGATAGTTCGTTGAGTGCCTCGATGTAGCAAGCACTATGGGATTTATATTCATCGTTCAATTCCAAGTTCAAACGCTAGAGATAAAAAGATAGATGCGGTACAAAATATCATACTGAACGATACTAGTGCGTAGAACTGTGTGGTTACTACATCTATTTTATACTTTATATAAAAGGCATTCTACTTTATCTATCTCTCCTTCGAGATTTCTGTCCAAGCGCATTCAACCACTGTGACTCGAGACATTTCTCGCCTCGAAACCCGAAGAAAATTTGGTCCACCGGCTAATTGAGCACACTTCAGTGCACATTCCAGGACGACGGTGGTCGATGGATGGGTGGCGTGTACGGCTACCCGAGCTTTCCAAGATTTGCTGATTGATTGCCGATTGCAAGACGGCACGTCGGTACACCGAATGCCGTTGCGGTAATGCAAAACGGTCGTCTTGAGAAATGCTCCAGCCCACCTCTGGCCAGCACGTTCAAGCGCCCAACCCAAGCCCTGCTCTGTTGTGGGATGAATACACGTTCACATTATTATCGCCACACATCCACATACACAAATAGCAAACAATATCCTTCCGCTTTTGCGTTTGTGAAGGATCGTTATTATGCATCGAAAATCGCTTCGGAAACGGTACGCAAATTGAGCTTCCTTGATCCTTGTGCTTAAACAGCGACAAATCTTAGTAACTTCAAATCATCCCGTTCTTTTGCGTTTTTAGAATCATTTCGAATACTTTTTTTTCTCCTCCAAAAAAAGCTTTCGCTTTAACGGAAAAAGAGATTGCAAAGAAAGCTCCTGCCAAAAAACGCGCATGTACGTGTTCTTGGATGTTTTTTTTCGTCAATTTTCTTTAGGATGTTTTGACGTACTTTATTTCTCGGAATATTCTGATGTGTTCGTTCGCTTGAGCGACGATTGCGTAGGAATTTCATCAGTGAATACATAAACAACTGTCTGTATTATTTCACATTTTCCACGTACGCCAGTGTTAATAAAAATTTCACTTAAAAGGAATAGTCTTGCAAAATAGCAGCTGAATGAGGACTGGAACACTTAAATTAGCTTCTATGCTATCTGTTTGATCTGTTGTTTTCTATAACTTCTGACAATCCGATGTTTCTTTTTATATATTTATCCATTGTTTATGTTGTAACTTCCACTACTGGTACTGTTGGTTATTTTTAGCAAATTTGTTGGGCTTTATTTTAAGCCTCTTCTTGCACACATTTATACGCGAGTTTCTTATCTTTCCTTCACTATGAGAGGCATAAACATATGCCAAGAATGTACCTTTGTCTTATCCAGCCTCTTTACCCAGTTTTGCAGGTATTCATCAACCCATTTTTTGTGTAACAACAGCTTTCAGAAACACTCTACAATTACTTTCCGGCGACCGGTAACAAACGTACGTACCTTTATTTGTGCGCTGGTTTAACACACGGTAACATACACGTATGTACGCTGCACTGTCACCCAACCCAAGCACGAGAGAAAAAAGCGACTACCTTGCACGTTCCCCAACCCAACGCAAGGCTAATCATGCCATCACGATGGCACCACGGGCACGGTGAATTATTCCATCTTACCCACCCGGCCCAGGGTAACCGCGGCGCATAAACCATGCTAGGACGTTACGCTGCAGGGAAGCGTGTTCCGCCGTTACCTTATGGTGCACGTATTTCCATCCATGGCCCGAACAGGAATCACGTATCTCACGTCCTTACCCATAGCCGGTGCAATCTTCTTTAAGACACGCTCCCATACAACATACTTGACTCGTTATCCTTCGTTACCAGAGCCTGAACCTGTAAATTGAATGATATTAAGAAGCAGTCAAGAGATCCCCTAGTAACGGTTTGCGGGACAAAGCCGCACCAAACCCACCAGTTTGGATGGTTAAAATGTTTTGGGTGGCGGATGTTCCTATTTTGTGAGTGTCTGCTCTACACATTCGTTTCTTTTTCCTCCTTGTTAACCATCCCGCCCGGTTCCAATTGAACCAATTTTTCAAAGCTTGTAGAGTTTTTTTTGCGAAACACCCAAATCTCAAAGATTGCCTGTTACTGAATCCCGCTGACACCTGGCAACACCAGATTTCGTGTGCTTAAGGGTAAAGCGATTCCTTGCCTTATCCAAGGCACAGACACACGGAATCAGCACTCTCATCACGGTTTTGTTGAGATGAGGATCAAACCTGCAACATCAGCAGTAGCAGTAGCTGGTGGAAGAATTTTCACCACGTCACCTACATTTTTACCATACGAAATCTTATTGTACGAAGCACGGCTACCCGTGTGTTCCAGTGTATCGTTCGCTTTCTGCACTATCACAAGGTAACAAAACCCCAAAAAGCATTCTTCCTACCTTCCTTAGGCAATATATTATAGGTCATACTCTCTACCTCTATTTACCAGCCAGGTAGGCGTAATATATGTCGTCAGTATTTACGAGGCCTCCTCTGCAGTGCGCCCCAAGGACAAAAAACTTTAAAGTTTGGCTCAACATTTTGTACTGTGTACCTAGTTACACGGTACCTCTTCTTACTACGAAAAAAACCCGAAAATCGTTCATCCGCAAAAAAGCTGCGCCTTCTAACGTGCATTACCCACTGTGGAACGAGTCCGCACGGGTTCCAATCATACTCCAATTATTACACCGAAAGAGAAAAAAAAAGAAATACCCCAACAAACGAGGTTTATTTACGAATCGGTTGGCGTTTCGACCACACGCCACGCAGACGACGACGATGATGATGATGGTGACAAATCGGAAGGAATAATTCGTTGGAAATCATTAAAAATATTCGCCTCATTAGATCTACCACCAGCATGGAACCATTCCCGAACGCTGGTTTTATGGTGGAATCGTTCTTCGCTTTTTTCTCGTCCTTCCTCACATCTCCTCCTCTCTCCTCCACACAATAAAAATGGCCACACCACCCAACTGGGCATTGCACTGTGATACGGGGGAATTTATTTATTTCTAGCCACCCTTTTCTTCGAAGGAAAATCAATCGAAAGTAGAACTCTGGACCTCGAAGTGCCTCGAAATACTTTCGATCGGCCGGTTTAATGTTTCATTCACCGATGAGCATGGTTCACTGAACTACGATGGTTACGATAATAACGTTCGCCCTGGGTACACACTTCCGGGGGAAAGCGATTTTCGATATGTTGGCAATACACTTCAGAACTTGATTTTAAATATTTCCTTTCGTTTATTTTCTGGTCTGGTACACTAGCCTTGCTATAAAATTGTATTTTTCGTTTATAAGAAAAGTTTATGCTACATAGACATTTTGGTGATCTTTTGAGCAGTATATAAAAATAAATCTATTATAAAAGAAAAATGCAACTTCCCAACTAATTGGCTTAACTTTCGAGTGCTTACACTAGCAACTATACTTGTAACGTTCTGCACCACTTGCTCGACTTTGTTTCCTGTTGTTGCCAACTAGAATTTTGCATGGTTGCGATCAACTTGACACAAATGCTTCGGGTTGCAGCATGATTAAGTGAACCGGAGCGAGAGTTTCACTGCGATTGCTCCCAAAAGCACGATCGGCACAATGACGATGATGATGATGATGATGAAAAATCTCAACCGTTGGACTTGTTGATTCATTAAAAAGTTTGATGATAGAAAACTTCGTCCAGTACACCCGTGGAAAACGGCCACGCAGTCGACGCACTACGGCATCTAAAGTTCTTGAAGAAGCTTTCCTTCATTTTTCGTCTCCGGCCCCCCATTCGCCGGATTCGGCGGCTCGGAAAGCCTTACAGGAATTGGGTGTTAATCTACTTTGAAATCAATCAAGTGAACTGTCGGCTTGATGTCGGGGCCTTGGCTTGAAAGTAATTAATAAAATGAAGTGGAGGTGAAAAGAAAATGGGTTGATTTAAATAAGCACGAACAGTTGGATGAGAGCAAAGGATGAACACTTAACCATGTACCAAGGGTTATTATTGTAATTTTGTATCAGTAATTGGAAATCGTCGTAAAGATTTACTTAATTTCAAGAAATACAAAATATTGAAGGATTATAATAACATAACTCTTATATGCGCAGAATACGTAGCTTGTTTGGATCATGAATCTGAACTATACTGTACATACTTTCTTTCTATATACAACTAACTTATATTTTGAAAAAAAAATCCTAAGAATTAAACAAATCTCTACAACACCCTCTTTTCTGAGAAGGTCCACCCGAGCATCTTAAACATTGAATTTATTCGTATAGGCCAAGTGATAGGAAAACATTTTACGACACTAATCCCATTTCATCAATTCCATCAGCAAAAGACAATCTGCGCCATCTTCACCTTCCAGGCGAGAAGAAATATAGAAAGGGAAGATGAAACAAAATACGAAACTCCGGCACCGACAAATGTAAAAACTTTTACAAATCTGCCCCTCCGGGAGATAAGTATCATTCGAGAGGGGGAGTAAGGAAAATTTGTGCATACTTTGGGCGAACAGACGCATGCGGATGTTTTTCTTTTTGTGGGTTAAATACAGTAACGAACTTGTGCGCGGAACAGAGTTGAGCTGATGAACCAATAATCTGTAATCTATTTTAATGGAAGAAATGGTAGAGCAAAAAGAAACGCACGGATGAAAAACATTTAAGGGAATGGATAATTTTCCTTCATATTACTTTAAAATTATATTGCTGGTAAGATAGTATTTAAACGTGTTACAAATACTGTTACAAATACTCGTTGGATTACAAACGCTAATGCAGTTCTAAAAATAATGCTAGAAAATTTAATTTCAACTACGATAACATTCCCCAACTGTGCCAGTATCTTAAAAGCAGAAAAGTAAAATCCAGTTGTAGATTTCCCAATCGTTTCGGAGTAACGTTAAGTGAAGCGGAAAAACCACATTACCACAATCGAGAACGATTTATCCTCCGGTTCGGTGTGTCATTGGGTGCCTTTGTTTTCTGTAATCGGAAGCATCGCTTCAATTGCCCAACCCCAACATTCGCTCATCCATCTTTTTACCACCGGGTCGGGTATTTTAGCTTCCCAGCACCGAAGGAGCGCACGCGGGACAGAGCGTCCGTTCCAAATTTCGACAACAAAACTTCTCATTTCGCGTAAGGACAATTTTCCAACAAACCTCAGCACCGGGACCGGGTCATCTCCGTGACGATCGACGTTTTGTACGCGGGAACGTACATTTTGTTCGATGCTTCACGACTGCATCTCTTCCGCTCCCTACCACAGGGAAGCGATGATGAGAAAGTGATAAATTTTTAATTAATTAAAATTTAATTAAACGGTTTTTCGGTTCGTCTCCCTTGTTGCTTACCCGTGCCGGGTTTTCTGACCGGCTCGGTAAAAGTTCGCTACCATGTCTCGCAGGCCAAATAACTGGGGGGAAACTCCCCAGAGCATAGCTATGGGATATGGTTTAAAGCTGCCGGAAAGGTCGGGTCATAGCCATGTTGAATGGATTTGCGCTGATTGAAAATTGTCCCAAATAGTGGAAATGCATCCGTTTGTAGCCAGTTTTAAATAACTAATGCCCATAGAAAACAGTACAGATACTGCAAAAAACATATAAATAAATTCACAATTTCATTCACTTGCCCATTGGATCTCATCGTTTGCAAAAGATGCACTTTCCCATAATACACTTTCTTTCTTCCACCAATCGGCATTCTTACAACATTAAGCTGAATCCATTTATTTTCACTTTTGCCATCCAAAGTACCAGCAAACAAGAAAACCGATGTATGGTTGCACTCGTTTAAGGAAGTGGTTCGAAAATGGTAATTGAAGTGATTTTTCTTGATTTCTCTTTTAGTTTTTCTTCTGTTCACCACTACCCCAATTCGTGTCACTGATACGGGGAACCGATCGTTTGCGGTCGCTACTCTACTCTTCTACCGACATGGGCCGGGGTCAATTTGTTACGAATCTTTGTGGCAAACAGTAGCCAACAGTATGGTTTATATTGGTATTTTTTAAAGAGCAAAACATTACAAATATCGTCTTGCAATCAACTTGTGAAAGATTTCAATAGTTACTCTAAGGGAAAAGTTCAATGGAGACGCCTGGTTAGTTACGACGTAATACGGAGTGGAACATTTATAACTTATTATTAACTTATTTGCGAAATTTTCAATGATCGTTCTGCTTATTTTGGGTTAAATCTTCGCCTACACGTTTCCTTCACATGATATTTATACAAAAAAAAAAACACATATTCTCCGAATATGTTGCTACTTTCCATGCTGCTTTTCCTAATGATACTGGAAAAGTTGTTTAACAAACACCTCACCCCTCCGACCAGGAAAATGATTGAGTGCTACAATCAAACCATATATCGAAAACAAATTGCGCATAAGCACCTCACCGAATATGAATATTGAATGCGCTGTCGTTAAAAGCATTTCTCCCGGTGCTTAATCACCCACCCAGCCATCACAACCTATCCAACGTGGGGATTAAAAACTTTTTCTACGCCATGTTTGCTCCTTTTTCCTTTGCTGAAACGAAAAAACCCCGTTAGGCAGGGCGTTTAGAAAACATGGGCCGGTAAAAAAAGGAAATGATAAATGATCCGTATTTGAGTTTTACTTAAAGGATGTTCTTCTCTACCTTATGACAATCGATAAGTTGACACATTTGGCAATCCGGCAAAGCGCTCTCTATGAATGATTGATTAGAGAGGATGTTTTTTTACGGGCGAGAAGGAATTATGATGTGCGTCTCAAACGGATACGTTAGAATCGATTAAGCGAGGTCATTATCAACTGAAACGTTAAGTAATTTCTCAAAGAGGCTGAAGGGTTTTTAAAACTTTTTTGTTTGTTTTAACTTCAAAGTCGATATTTGTGATAAGCAAAAGACATTGTTGATTTACAATTAATATTCCATAGCACTCATGTATGATTTCAATCAACACGTTCAGACTCCCATCCTTTTCACAATAACTCTCCGAAACGATAAAGCTTACAACCGCTTCTCCACTTTCTAAAGCCGATCGGTGAACCTCAAATGTAAAAGTTAACATTTATTTACACACGTGCTGTTGGCTCAGTATAAATTGGTTGCAATTTTTCTTAACTAACCACCGGAAAGGCAGCCCGGCAAGGCTCAATCGTACCAAGGAATTCATGTTCCAGCTTCAAGAGGTAGAAGCAATGGTGTTTGAGATGAGAAAATTTATTGGTTCCGCTTCGAAGACGTTACCATACTCCGAGGGGGTTCCTAACTAATGCTGAACCTCTGTTTTGTGGTGAGATGATGCACGTTCCATTTCGTATTGATTTGCCTTTAAGGATGTTTGTAAATTGTGCATTGAAGGCATCTGTGTGTGCGATATTAAAATAACTGATATTCCTCTGGATTGACTCTATGTTTCTATTAGAAAACACTAACTTAACTAACTATGACATCTCGAAAAAAGAAACCCACATTATCCTCTTTTAGGCTGGCATAATACAATCACCGATCAATCTACAAACCTCTGCTTGTCTACAATACCAAACTTATTAACCATCGTTCTATTTAATCATCCCTCTGTGCCCAGTTAGCCAACAGTCCAATCAATTTCACTTTCATTCAAACCCCACCCTCGGAAAGAACTCGGGAGAGGCTACCCTTATCAGAGTGGCGTTAAATTTATGCGAATGGATTTCAACTCACCAGCAAACAATTCGTTGAGCTAAATTTTAACAGTCCCAAAAAGCCTTCAAGTTTTGAGGTGCCTCAATCCAACCCCTCCGTTGGTCACAAATCCCGCACCGCACACAAACACAAACCAACTCAGCAAATGGTTTTGGACTGACGAACTACAGCTCGCCCCCCGAAAAAAAAGCAAACGGAACGAAACATCTGAATAAACTTTAATTAACAGCGCAACACGCAAAAGCACATCCAACTTGTCCCTCGAAGTGATGCTCCACAACGCTCCTCCCAACTCCTCCTTTCCTTTGGAGAGGCTTTTCTTGTTGGCCGGAGTGATCCTTTTCAAGTGCTTGAGTGGAAGGAGCAACGGTCTCGTTGCGCTTCACTACTTTCACTCCCCTTTCTTTCGAATCGGTTGATTTGTTGATTGAAGGTCCCCCAAAATGGCCAACATTCCGAGGGAGTGAAACGGCCGCTTTGTTAACGATACGATTCGACGTTGTTTGGTTTTTGGCCCGCAAGTTCACGCATTCTTCGGGGATGTGATCCGTTCATGCAAAGTCAAACAAAGCGCTAAAATAACGCACCATTGGGATTTAAATTGAACCGTTTGGGATTGCACTCCCCAAACTTCATTGTGGTTGTGGTCAATCTTATGGAAAAGTGTGACATTTCTTCGATAACCACAATTTTTGATTGAAAATTGACATTTTTATGAATGATTTCTAACTAAAACATGATAACAAAATGCCATTCCAGCAGAGGAAAACGTTCGCATGTAAATGCTGCCTCACGAAAAGGAAGACTATTGAGCGGTTTTTCTCTGTTTTCCCCTATTGCATTGTTCTGCTTTGCTTTTCCGGCTGTACGGTTTTCCATCGCACCAAAATTTCGTTTTTTTCTCCTTCATCTTCTATCCTATCTTACTCCCGTTCTGTCCATGTTTCGACGAATGATTTGAATCACGAGCTCAATTTTTATATCTACCCTCGACTGTGTTTCGCGTTCATCCGTTCAATCTCGTTTCGGTTGCGTTCGTTCTTTGCTACAGTTTTTGTTGTAACCTTTTCGCCCTTTTTTCTATTCGTTTTTTTTTGCCATTCCATTGAATTTATAAAAGCTTTTACATATTTTTTCCTTCTATCCTCACATTCCCGCCAAACATTTTTGACAGAAACATTCGCCCGGTTCGGCTTAAAGTTTTATTTTTACAATGTGTGTAAGGTTCTTAACCTTTTAGTAAAATTTTTCAATTTTCTTACATTTTTTAGTTGTAGGCCTCACGTAATAACTGATCATGGTGGAAATTAAATAAAATACCCAAAAAGACCAATTACTTACGATTTTTTAACATATCCCATATCCTCAATATCCTGCTTAATTCATGCCTTCTTTCAAAATGAATGCTCCTTTTTTGATTATAAGGATTTTCTCTTATCTCCCTTTTGTTGTTTAGCAATCTCAATATAGATGTAAATGATTCAATTGAATGTAGCCTCATTATGCATGATACATTCATGCAATTTAAATTCACGACTTCTTAATGCTGCATTTGAAATAAGTTTTCATTGTGCTGATACCATTGCAGATTAAAATTTTTTCGAAACAAAATGAGATTTACGATATTTTATATCGTTTATTTGTGGATTAATTAATATACCATTTCATTGCTATTTAAAACATGTAACGTTCCGGAAAAGACCGCTTGTTAACAAGCATGACAATAACCTGAAGGGACTTCCAAATACCCAACCGGAGAATGAAAAAAAAATTCCATCTACACGAAGGACATCAATTTTCAAGCATTTTTGGTAAGACAAAAATCTTCATCAAATGACAAACCTTTTTTTTCTTTCTTACCCTGTCTAACCATCATTAAAAAAAGACGAACTTACTAGTCACTTTCACCCTACGACCTAGCAGGAACCAGCCTTTAACTCTGACTGTGCAATATTTCCACCGAAGAACAAGCGATCCTCGGGTGTCCTGTTTGTACTATTTCCAACGCATCTGCTCGACTCGCATGAGGATGTGGGCGTGTTTTTTTTGCATGACTTTTCAATACTGCGACTCTCCCGTTTTCCTGCAGAAGAAACCCTTCTTTGGTAGTTTATGACTTTTGCTCGATGGTTTTGCGTACTTTTTTCGGGCAAATTGTGAATGGATGCTACTTCCTCTCGCTTGTTCCTTCCTGTATGTTTTCAGCTTTTTTCGAAGGACGATTTCTTTCTTTCAAATCAGGTGCAGAATATTGCTGACTAAGTGATGAAGAAATTCGTTCCCAAGCACTTGCCAGGATGCTGTCACTGGGAACTGACAGTTACAAACTGATTGAGTTTGTTGGTTGAGACGTTCTTTGTAGTGCTTTAAATAGTTCCTCCTTTTTTGCCATGCCTCTTTGCGGGATGTCGGGTGTACAGTCATCACTGATGAAGAAATCCGTTGTTAACGCAAAACGAAGACAAGCACGCAAAGCTTTCCGTGGTTGGCGTGATGATCATGACCGAACGGAGCATGAATCCAAAGTGGAGGGAAATAGATTTATCATGTCAGACTCTCACTCTCGCAGGACACAGGTGTGCTGGGGTTTTTTCCCCCGACCTGGTGGGAATATGCGAATCTATTATCTCTACTGATGATATGTGTGATATATTGAAGAATTAATCAATTTGCCGCAGTCGAATATGGTTTTTTCTGGTTTTGTTGAGGTTCCTACTCTTCTCCTATGAAATCGTTATCACCATACTTCTGGATCTGGTTTCGTATTTAAGCTTCCTTGATTTATCTCTTAAAGTGTTTGATGCCTTTCATCATTTTCATTTTAATAAAATCACTTCTCCTAACAAAATATTATTAAAGTAGTTACAGGAATCCTTGGACTGCCACTTGAACTGAGCACTAGTCCAAATATTATTACGTAATTTTATAGTTTTATTCACTGTAGTTGCATTAAACCTTTTTGTCCATTACATTGATTAAATATTAATTTGATGAGAGGAACACATCATGTACAGTGTTCTGAATTTATGTTCTACAATTAGAGCGTGACGAGGAAGCAAGGAAAGAATACTTAATACCAACCTTTCCTTCGCGACATTTTGAACGGGCATGAACCACATGCTTCAGGTCAGCAGGTTCGCAGACAGTGTTCCACTTGATACCGAGTCGATTGAGAAAGGTCAGAGAGAAAGAAGCGTAATAATTGCTAATTTTTAATGAACAGATTTATTTCCCATTAAAATCATTCCACTGTCCTTTAGAATTCGATCGAACGACGGATACATGGTTTTAGAGGGAGCCACCCCCAAGAGGAACTCTCCACCGGTCGGGACGGGACGTGGCTCGATGGTTCGTTCAACAACGAGCCCATAAAAAGTGGCTTCTCCTGTTCGGATACATGACCCGGACTGTCGATGATGATTACGCTAATGAAAAAGTAATAAAAATGTAGCTCGCGTGTGACCGGTTCGGGTATTTCTGCTGGACTTTTTCCAGCACTCACCCGCGCGAACACAGGAGGGAGATGGTTTATATCGTGACCAAATATTGCTGTTGTCTTCCCCACCACCCGAAAGCTTCCAACCATTGGCCGCGGCATTATTTGAACGCTGATAAAGCTGTCTGTGGTTATTATTTTTCAATTTCCATCGAAAATATGCTTTCTGCCCACGTAACACGGTGGAAAAATCTACGAAAATCGACTGTCGCACGGGTGCCGAGAATGCGCTTGGTGTGGTGCCAGTGAGCATTGTTTGCTGGTTCGTTGGTTTCGTGCGTTGTTGTACCTCGGAATATAAATGTTCTCGATCATTGAGCCGCACCAGAGGCGGAATAAAAAAACCAAAGATAAATATATATGTCCATGTACTTGCCCGGGACCATTTCCCACCTTAGACGAGCCGCTGAAATTAATTCCAATCATCTCCGACCGAATTGCGTTCGCTATTGACACGGGCTGTTCGTTCGAAACCATTATTGCTAATCATCGATGCGTAATCATTCTTCATGAGGAGAGACTGATTTCTTTCCATGTTTATGCTTACCTGAAAGATTGTTCATAATTACGTTGGTTACTGTAACAATTCTTCCTGCGAATGGTTTAGTGTACCTACAATAAATGATGACTTTTAAATATTTTGAATAAATTTGTGAATAATGTGATGTACAAATTTTTCTCGTTTAGTTATTTAAAGTGTGTAGTTTTTTTTTTTCACCGAAATCTCTTAATGGCCTTTGACTTCGGCCAGGGTTTGTTGCTTACAACTAATACTAAGAGTTAAAGTATATTTCGTACGATATATTCCCTTCTTTATCTTGGCTATTTATATTTTATTCGAATTTTCAATGTCATTATTACGGAACTGGTATACGTGTAGTTTTTTTTTTTCACCGAAATCTCTTAATGGCCTTTGACTTCGGCCAGGGTTTGTTGCTTACAACTAATACTAAGAGTTAAAGTATATTTCGTACGATATATTCCCTTCTTTATCTTGGCTATTTATATTTTATTCGAATTTTCAATGTCATTATTACGGAACTGGTATACGTGTAGTTTTTTTTTTTCACCGAAATCTCTTAATGGCCTTTGACTTCGGCCAGGGTTTGTTGCTTACAACTAATACTAAGAGTTAAAGTATATTTCGTACGATATATTCCCTTCTTTATCTTGGCTATTTATATTTTATTCGAATTTTCAATGTCATTATTACGGAACTGGTATACGGTCCAGCCATTTATAAGTGAATATAAAAAATTACTAAAGAATTATGATACACACTAACAGTAATGTAGTTAAAGCCTAAAACAATAAAAATGTATTCTCATTGTGAAAAAATTCTTGAAACATGCAGACACTATACTAGTTTATTTGAAAACAATGTTCTTTTAGCGAAAAACATGAATTAAGCATCAAATTATTTCGCATTCCGTTGTTCCAACCGAATTATACATCGAAAATTCGAATTTATTTGTTTCGAACATCTTCATGACAGCTTCGGATTCTAATTTCTGCCTCTTTCCGATGTTTGACAACCACTGCACATTTTGACAGCCACGTCATCAAACGTGTGTATGTTTTTGCATTGTTGTTGGTAGCTTTGTCCGGTTGGCACTTTCACGTTTTCACAAATAAATTTACCTTTCCAGCACGCGCAGGTGGTTTCTGTGCATTCGTATACTTTGCTGTTCCAATCGAAGAGCATCTTGTTAAGTGCATTCCAATTAAACCTTCATACATAGATTTCGTGTGAACAACCCATTTCACAAGAAAATGGTGAGTTTTTTCGTTCTCCGCCGGGCATCGCGAATTGTGTTGTGTGCCAGAAATGTATCTGCTGTGTACGGGTGTTCTAATTACGATCTATATCATCATACTCAATAGCCTGCACCAGCTAGTTCCACTTCCGTCGGCAGCGGTAGCCGATCACCATCGAAACCCACGTCGGCACCCCGTGCGGCAGCCGGAGGTTCCAGCACGCTGAAACAACGCAAAACCACCACTACCACCACCGCTGCGCGGAATCGTAACACTGGCACCGGAACGGGTGGCATGTGGCGCTTCTACACCGATGATTCTCCCGGCATTAAGGTGTAAGTATAGTTGTGTCCGAGAATGTTCACCCTCAGCTTACCCACCATGCGTTCGCATCTTCTAGTGGTCCCGTCCCAGTACTCGTGATGTCGTTGCTGTTCATTGCCTCCGTTTTTATGCTACACATCTGGGGCAAATACACCCGTGCGTAAAAGGCTGCATCCGTCCCAGGCAGATGTGAAATTTTCTATTCTCATCGTCAAAACCGTTCCCCGGGGGAAGTTCTACAACTGTTCGTGTTCTTTTCCTGTGAATTCATACGTTCAGTTTACTCATCGATTTGTTACGGCGAAGTCGGAATTGCCGACGTGGATTATTCAAGCGTTTTTGATTTTCCTTCGCAACCATGGTGGAAACGATCGGGATATAAGACACGGTTCTTATGGGCCACCGAATCGTTTGGTTTAGGAGACCCGCTAGTAGCCGCTAATTTAAAATACTGCAATTCTGTAGATCAACGTAAGGCAATCTTTATTATTCGTACTGAGCGACACAATATAACTATATACATAAAGTAAAACAGCTGAAGCGTGCGAATCCGAGTGCGGGATGGAGTTAATAATGATGACGAATCCGACATTTTTTCCAAGATGATAGCAGATCGACTCGCGGAACTGTTTCCCACCGCCACATGTGAGTCGATTGGTTTTTGTTGTTTTGGGAGGGAAGTGTGTACTCGTACCGAATTCTCACATGATTATTCTTCTTCTTGATGACAATCTAGTGGAAAAAAAGAAGAACAAAATCGATTAGATTATTTGCTAGGCTAAACATATCCGGCAGGTATCATTCGGTGAAAATAAAACGGATCACCTCTTTTCCCACTCGTTGAAATCACCGTTAAAGACAAACAGAAATAACTAGGATTTCTGAATTCGGATACCAAGAGAACATCCGTATCAGGAGGTAACACTAATTCCCCTGCGTCGTGCTGATATATAGCCGTCTCGCTTTCACATGTTATCATTGATCGCGATAGAATATGTTCTATACTTCCTATTAGTATCATCGCTTAAACAGGGAGAGTGAGTAGATCAGATGATGTGAAAAGAATCTGTATCGAATTTACTCACAATATCAACCGATTTCTGATTTTTGATACCAAGAGAGCATTCAAAGTAGGAGGCAGCAATTATGTCATATTGCCGTCCCGTTTCCTTGTGCCATCTGAATGTTCCCGATAGAAGATCTTCTTCTATCGCCTATTAGTATCGCATACTATCATACGGAACTGAGTGATCGATAGAGTGAGTAGAACAGGTGATGTGAGAAATATCCTTCATTTCTTCCCTTCACAAAATCATCCGTTTCGTTTGCGGTGAAATCTCTCGTAGACAGGAGCCGATTTCTGATTTCTCATACCAGGAATGCATCCAAAGCAGGAGGTTACAATCATTCTCCGCTATCATGTTAGTATCGGATATAGCCGTCCCGTTTTTACGATCTGTAATTGATAGCAATGGAAGATCTTCTTCTATTGCATGGTATTATCACATACTATCATACGCAGGAGATTGATCGAATGAGTAGGTGGAATAGTTGATGGAGAAAGTATTCTTCATCTCTTTTTATCCGCTCGGTTGGTACAGTGTATACCTTTCTTTCACACTACCTTTCTTTCACAAACAACACAACCCAATTAGAACACAGTTAATTTTCCATTTCCTTTATTTGTCAAGCTGTTTAGTAGTTGCTGTAGAATAGATACACACTTTGAGTAAAACTGATTACATAGTCCGATATGAATAGAATTACCACACACACACAAATATACACACTACAATGTAATGTCTTTCGTTCGGTGCATTTAGTAGTAAAGTGAACGGATAACGTATGAACAAGAGACACGTTAAAAAAATCAGCAAATCATGTTTAACTTTGGGAATGACTTTGCGAAGATTTGGTCCGGTTAAATTTAACACAAACGCCACAAATCATTGTGCTTCTGTTGGGACAATGGGTATAATTCTGCAGATGCAAATGAAACATTACTAAAGCTAGTACATAAACGCACGATGAAAAATTGTCCATTATTGGTTTCTAGTACGAACGGGTGTAATTTGTTGCATAAAGTTACATTAGAGTGGTACGTCCAACAGCTTCCCCCAGCTACGTATATAGGGAATAGTAGTGAAAGAAGTAGAAAAAATGCATAATACACTAATTATCTGCCGAGAGCTCGTTGATGTTGTTGTTAATCTCGAGCACTTGCTGCACAAACTCGACGTCGTGTACCGACTCGGCTAGATCCACCATCAGGTCGATCAGCTCACCGAGCTTCATGCGCAACTGTGGGGCCAAATTTTGTAGATGGGCCAGTACCGGGTCAGGAATCTGTAAGCAAGGGCACAAAAACATGAGCTAACCTTGAACAAAAATACAATTTCGTGCGCAACAACTCACCTTTTCCGGATCCTTGAACAGGGAGAACGTAAACTTCTGTTTCACCTGTGAAGCGTTAGCGTTGTCGTAGAACAGTGTCACGTGAGCGTCGAGTGGATTTGGTACGACCGGGAAGTACAGCCCGGCACAGACGCGTCCCTTTGCGTCACGGGACAATAGCGACCGGAAGTTGTACACCAAGTTACGACGCACGGTAACATCGATCGCCGTTCGGTAGGAACGTGCGATGTACACCAGCGATTCCTCGTACTGTTGCTTTCCACCACGGGTCATGCGCTCGGTCCAGGTGATGTAGTCACTGCTCTCGTCGTGCAAAGCGTAACTATATTCGCGCTTGCAGTGCGGTTCGTCGGATTGCGTAAACCAGCCCGTGTGTGGGTACTTCTGGTCCTTCATGACGGTGACGGCACGTGCCACGTGGTAGCCTGGATCGAGGATGAGCACACCTTCGCGACCTCCGACCGAGATCTTCATCGCTACCATCGCGTGCTCCTTTTCCAGGGTCGACCCGGCATATTCGATACCATTTTCCTCGCAATGCTGAATGTACGATTCCGACTCGTCTAACGCTTCTTCGCACGATACCAAATAAAACAGACGTGCAATATCCGGATGATGTTCTGCGATTCTGTAACGGAAAGACATCATTAGGTACTTCAGTGGGAGACAAACATTTCCTTCCTTACCTTGAGACTATTTCCATTCCCAAACTAACACACATATGGTGCCGACGGTTGATCGGGATGGTATAGTGTTGGAAGTGTGTTTTCAGCTCACCGCGGCCGTGACGGTGAGCGGCCCGGTAGGCCCTGTAAAAATCCACAAAATTGTTTGCCGTGTTGTAGTGCGTCTCCTCCAGCATACGCTGCAGCTTGGTTTCGATCAGACCGACCAGATCCTCGTACTGCCACAGCTTGTCCACCACGAACGGTGTGACCGGTCGGCTGGACCACTTGGGCAGTGGCAACGGTTGCCGGATCGGCCACGCACCATTCGTTTGGTCGAACGCGCCCAAATTGTAGCTATCGCCATCGTCCGCAATCCAGTGGCCACGGCCGGTCGCACTCGGTGGGCGACTGACGGCGGCCGTGCTGCCATCCCTGGACGCGATCCCGACGGCGGCGGCCAGTTCGGTCTCGCCCGTACCACTTTCAGCATCGACGGCGGCGGTCGGGCCGTTAGTGCTCGGTACGGTGCGGACCACCGGCCGCGGCCGCGATGGTGGTGCTGCATCATCGTTGGTAGTCACATCGTGTCTGTGACTGTCCGGTTCGGTCAATCGTCGGGCAGATCGACCGCCGGCAGTCCCATGGTCCTCACGAACCACGGGCAGTAGTTCGTTCCATTCGGTTCCGAGTCAGCTTGGCCACTCGTTGCCCCAGCGGCCAACGGTCGGTACGTAGGCGCCATCTTGACGTTCAACGCTCGCAATTTTAACGGTGCTCGCACAGCTAAGATCGTTCCGGCCCTGCTTGCCAGCCAGGCCCGGTTCGTCCCCTTTTATAAACGATGGTTTTTCACGCTCTGATTTTTTACAGGGAGAGAGAGAAAGAGAAATAAATTATTAATAGTGTATAATTAAACTTCAATAGTAAAATTCTCCGAACGAACGAAAACGATCATATCCCTAAGTTCTACAATATGTTAAATTTCAAGTAAACTCTATTTTTCTCATTTTTCATTATATTGTTTTCTTATTCTTATTTCTTTTTAAATGACTATCTTCAGCTATCTTGATGAACACTGTATGAATCTCTTTCGATCTCTCTGTTTTGCTAGATCTCTCTTTCGAGTGTTTGAAACCAGCGAGAGAGTGGGAGAGCGCGCTGATCAACCAAAGACACGTAGTGAAAAAACCGTACAGCAAAACAACGAAAAAAAATACACGAACCAAAACAACGCCAGCTGTTGCTGAACACGCCACATTGCGCGTCTTTTCATGGGGGAAAACTTTGCGTTGCCACGCGGAGCGCATGCTTCGTGCGTAGATATGATGTTTCACAGAAGTGTTTGCTATTACAAACGCAGTACTTTGAGGAGAAAACGTTGCTGATAAGGCCAGCAAGACAAACAACATACGTCACCATCTGCATGCGTGAATCGCGGGATGGGTGAATGGTGATTTGAATGTCATTTCATCACGTGTCATAATATGCGCGCACTCCCATTGCTGCAGGTAAGGAAATTCCAACGCTTCTCCAGTTTGGTTTCGTTCGTTAGGGTAAATATCTCTAAATCACCAGGTATTCCTATCTTCTACATCGTGTTTAATCCTTCACTTACAGTGCCTTTAAAAGTAACTACACAGGTATTTAGTATGCTAACGATGTACGCTTCAGTTTCTTGGTTGAAACAGATGCCGAGAAATCCCCGTTCAATTCGTCCAATACAAGCAAGGGACCAAAGTCCATCATGTTGTCATAAACGTGTGTTTTGCAGTCGTCGTTGTGGAATGTTAACTTGCATGATTCACGCCACGTTCCACCATATCTTTGCATGAAGTTGGAGCGTATTATTTTTTCTTGAACGGACAATCCCGGATGCGTCATGTGCTATTATCGGTAATAGTTTGCGGAATGGAAAAAAACACCCACGTTCTGTTGTGGTGCAATCTGCAGTACTGACATAATACTCCAAAATGAAGACAAATTAGGTCACTGATTTAGTGGACAGAATGGCTTGAGACGACTGTGACCAGTTTGTATCCAATGACCTTCACAGTCAATCAAAGCAGTACGCGCATATGGAGACAGATTTTCGTGGGATTCATGAAAGTGGACAATCCAATTCCGACGTGTTACAATTAATTCAATTACCCAACTGGTAGCTTAATCCAATTATAGCCTCCACTCTAACTAAGTACATCCGGCAGTCTATACCTACAATGTGGATTTATTTTGCCTTCTTTTCAGCAATTTATCCTTCTAAGCTACACACAGTTTCGAAATGTTTGTTTGCATACACTGCTACTTACCCATACAACGGCCTAAGCCCCAGTGAGAAAAAGTTTCCTTTCGGCCACCTTTAGCACGAAAGTGATAACTGTTGGCGCGTAACTCGTTCAAGGTTTAGACGGGCGTAAAATAGCGAATAGCGACGTAAAGTTCCGACTTCTTTTGGCTCTTTTTTGGTCCTTCTACTTAACACGCACAGATTTGTTGGGATGTTCACAAATAATGTCTTTTGTGTTCCGTCCAATGCTCGTTTAGATTTGTCACCAAAGATAAGGCTTATCCCTTGGGTTCCACTCGCAAAAACTTACAATTTAGGTTTTCTCTTTTTCGTCAAAATAACACGATTAAAAACGGGGTTAAACATAAAGGACAGGGAAGGAGGTGGTGTATGCAACACACACACCCGCACACGGTTATTCAGTAAACACACGCGCACACACACTCACACACTTTGGTTTGGTTGCGTTTTTAGCGCTCTGTAGTCCAGCGTGTGGCGTACATTGATGCTGCCTCGGTTCGGTTGGTAAGCTCAAATGGATTTGAGCCACCAAAAAGGAACTGCACGAAAAAACAACCCACTCTCTAATGGAGGCTTTTCACACGTTATCCACTTGCGATGGTGCGTACTGATGTGACTTTGCGTCAAGGCTTCTGACGAACACACTTGGTATAGTAGTCCGGAGACGGTTACAAACACCCGATCGATTCAATCGCTCGAATGCGATTGCTTTGTTTTCGTTCGCGGAAGCGAAGGCATTTATAAAGCTGCGAGTTCAATGTGCGCGAGTATTCGAACACAGAGCCAACCAACCAACACCAACGTTGCCTATTGTTGCCAACGACGCCTGCTTCGCTCTTTATCACGTTGCACACGAATGTTCCGTCTCGCTTCCGTCCGCTGCAATAGTTTGGTGTTCGGTTGTGTAGGTTAAGCCACTTGCTTAAGTCGATTATGGATCGTCTCACCCATACAAACCGATGCGATCTGTACAGAAAAAAAAGAAACAAAAGCATATGAGCAAGAGGCAGAGCAAATGTTTGGAATGTGGGGTATAAGGAACGGCCAAGGTAAACAAACCAACGTGACGTCGTGTGTTTGGGGTGGGGTGGGGTTGGTGGTAAATTAAGGGTAGGAGGGCCTGTTGAGAAACAATTGTGGTACCCCAGAGAAAGCAACAAGATGATGCTGCGCACAACTATAAGTGGAAAGATGCCAAAAATGCGAAAAAAAAAACAGCGACAGTACATAACATCGAGAAAAGGGCACGGTATTTAACATGGTGTAAACAAAAAATTGCTCTTTTCAATGCAATATTATTATTGCAATTTGAAGGACTTCGGCGCTGGTTATTAAGTTTTTCTTAAAATGAACGATCGTATGATCATTCCATAGCCTTCTCTCTCCAATTGTCTCCCACAAACACACACAAATAAGCATAATACAAACATGTTGTACACGTTTTATCGCCCATTCAAATTACTAACTCATCTGTAAAAAATTGGAATCTAATTTTTATTACAATAACCATAAAAAAAGACTTACAACATCCATCTTGTCGTGCCGTGCGCATAATAATATTCTGTCATGTAAAATGTCGTCTTGTTCCGTCCGTTCTGAGATCATTAGTACGACAAATGCCAAGAAAAACAAGATACAGTTATTGTTTCTTTTTTTTTGTCTTCTACCCATTTACTGTGCGCATACAATATCCGCTCGACTGATGCCGCGTGCCAACAAACGGTTACAGTGTGTATTTTACCGAGACGCCTTTGTTTGATGCTGGTTGGTTTGTGGGATCTTATTTTTGCATTTAATTGCGCACCAGAAATTGCAATAACTAGGCCACACGATCGCTACACAGGATTTTCCTACGCAGCACATACACAAACAAGGGGTAAATTTGATCAGATTACCATACTTGATCTCCTCCCCATCTATATTGCGGTGGTCAACTCGCGTGTTTTGACAAGAAGTACATAAACACGCACCTAGTGTGTATCACGTGGCTCACGTGGTCTTGGCAATCGATCATGAATCCATGCCATGGGTCAATAATAGGAGGGTGGCTGCACCAATAGTTGCAACGTACTTTGGAGAACTTGTTGTAACCTTAAACCGGACGTTGCAAGTGGAAATTTCCACTCCTTTTCGCGTTGAAGAAAGGCCACTGGTTTCATTCGCAATCCGTTTGATAAGATTGTAAAGGATTGATGGAATTACTTGCAAGTGACACGTTCCTGGGTCTATTGTTTACTCATCCCAAATACTGACGCTCTACACACACCACAATCACCGCATATGATCACGCGATACAGTTTCATCAACGACGTGTACATAGCTTGAGGCATTCCACTACAACAGCGTTTGGACTTTGGCTTCAATGAAATTCAGAGAAAATCTAACGATCAGTCCCCTGTACGGGACGGATAGTGTGAATGTCTTTCTTCCACAGCACGTGTTGTTCATTCCACTTGAAGGTCAGGAAAGAGATGTATTATCTTGTTAGGCGTAGTAGGAATCTGATCTAAATATTGAACGGAAATGCTCATTGGAAGGAAAGCACTGTTCATTGTCATGTGTGTTGGTTTGGCCCTCTGAGCAGCTATTGCACTTCAAATGCGGTCATAACGGAGCTGTAGTGGTAGATAAAGCCATGGAGATCCATTTGCGTCTCAAATAATCTACAATAAATAAATGAACGCACTTTTTTCTTCTTGAGAGCCACATATGAGCTGTATATGCTTGGTAACATGATAAGAAACACAAATAATAACGCTGACAGAGGAAAAATTCCAGTAAAATGCGGAATAATCCTCACACACAACACGCAACAACAAGACGCATAACAAAACTTTCCATTTGCGTCCAGATAAACGATCAACCATCTTGTCGCATCGGTTGTCAACAGGTGATAAATGGAAGACGACTGAACATGACTTACATGTCCAAAAATCACATGCAAATCATTCGCGAAACCGATTAACATCAGCGCACAACAAACATGTGATAACAAATGGAGTCCAATATTGCGTCTTTTTCACGCCACGAATCTTCTCCCTTCCGATTTTTTTTACATTTGTGTGATTATAAAACGGTCAGAAAATCACACTTTATAAATAACTTTTCTAAAAGTTGAAGAATGTTAACATTCAACCATCAAAAGCTTATCATCACTAGCTGCACTTAAAAACTAGGCTGAATATAAACAAAAGATAACGAAAGGTAGGTTATTTTTATATTGATAATGATCCATTTTTTTGTTTTGAACCTAACCCCTGCGTATAGTTAAGATAATCAGAATATAGGTCGGAGAGAAAAAAATTAGATTGAATCTAAAGACATTTTACGCAAGATCCTGCAATTGCGAGCAGTGTTTCTTTCAAGCTGCCTCTCATATGACATCAACAGAGGAATATTAGATTCAAATGAACCAATTAAACCCCCTGCACGGAGTAATCTATTGCTGTTGCTGGATGTTTCTACTGATAAGTGTTTCAGTCAGCTCCAGTCAACTGAAAAGTAGGAAACAGTAAGTGCTAATCGCTTGGTCAACTAGCATCGGTAAAGACCTCACCATGACTTTGCTTTGGTTGTGAGTAGATCGCGACATTTTATCACATCTTCAAGTGCTAAATGGTTTATGTTACTTTTCTACGTCAGCTATGGTTTGTTGCTCGGTGTCTGTTTATACATGCCCTCAAGTGAAACTAAGAGTCATCCAGTGCAAATGTTCCACTACGACTACAGCCGCATACAGGAAACGGAACAAGCTTGGAAATGTTGGAAAGAAGGTTACAGACCATCGCCCGTCACATCGGACAAGATTCACGAGTCGGGGAATGGAACTGCTGCCGGAATTCAACGCATTCTGAATTTTAATCAATCCAACACGGTCCTGTTCCTGTACAGTAGCAATTCGGATAACCTAAACCTCAACACTACATACACAATCGAACCAAACCGACTCGTCCGCCTAATGTTGGATAATGCTGGACTAGAACGGTTGGAGCTAGCATTCAACGGTCCAGAGAATGATTGCCGCTTGGCCGAGCTGTCAGTGCCACGCAATAGACTGAGGAATCTTTCCCCCAGTATCGACCGATTGACAACCTTAAGAAAGCTTGATTTCAGTTACAACCTGCTGGAAGAGTTTAATTTAGATCGTTTGGTGAATTCGGCTGGTAGCTTGAAACAGCTCCTGCTAAGCCACAATAGACTGGAGAGCTTCCGATCAACAGTACGGATTGAATTTGCTTCCCTTCACAAACTGGATTTATCGAACAATCGATTAAGAACACTGGATTCAACGTACTGGACCATGCCACAGTTGGAAACGTTCCATATCGATTATAACCGTCATCTCGCGTCGATTGAAGGCTGGAAACGGACCAGATTTCCATTGGTGAAAGGATTCGATCCAACCGGTACGAACAACTGGAATCAAACGTGGCTTAAGTCGGTTCAGTAGAATATTGACAGATTTGGCGTCGAGATAATCAAGAGCAAATAATTCATGACAAATAATGTTAATTGTTTAGTTAGATGGAATCTGTTCCTTCGAAACAAGACGTAGACAAACAAATCTGTTCCTTCAAAATCTCCCAATTGCTTTACATAACTATCAGCCCCGAAAATGCCGTCAAGACATTCACCACTCGGTGCCAAGCTGTTTGCACGGTTTAAAAATACTCCAACATCGATTGCGACGGCTTCTTCCTATCCTGACATCCTGGTATGTACCTTCACGGTATGGCGTAATGTCTCCTTGACGAACTATTGCCATGAAACTTGCAGAAAAATATTCTGAAACAAAACACAATGCTGCAGATTGCATGCGAAACGACTGTTTGTGTGTAAGTGCACCACAAAACACGACACACTGCAGCGTGATTTCTGCATAGCTGCAGCTAACAAGACGTAGACTGCATTCCGATCGATAAATGGGACGGAAACATCATGCTTTGCTTGTTTCCCGTCGTCTAGTTGGAAACGGGCACGAAGGTTAATGACTCTTACGGCACGGATAGGGATGGTTTGAATGGGTTGAAACGAAAAAGGGAACTATCTGGTAAAAAAAAGCTCTCATGGGACGGAGAGCAGCTGGTGTGGTGTTTGATCGATAAGTGCTGAAGGACATACAGAAGGCCCAAAGTCTAGCATCGGTTGGAAACGGAACGAGTGCTATATTTACCTTGTGTTTCTTGAACGTTCAGAACCGTCGGTAGATTATCGAATTAGTACGACCAAGGAAAGGAGGATGATAGCAGCTTCTACTACGCGTTGATGCACCTTAATGTTTATTGATATTTTTAACGTAAAATATTAAATCACAATTTAAATAAACCAGAAGCACTATCAACGGTTCGACCATCTTCGCTGATACCATTTCCATGTACGGACGCCAAGCGTTCAACGGAACAAGATGGCACACAGGACGAGTCGTCTTCTTGCACTTTCTGGCCGCACAAGTGTCGCGTCCTGATTTCACCTCACTTTAACATACGCTTTTACACTTTTACATTCGCCTCAATGCGGGAGGTCGGGTCGAAGGCTGCTGATCGATAATTCTGTGTCCTCGATTGGACTTTCTTTGTGTTTTCCTCCACTCACTGGCGTACATCGAACATAACGAAAGCAAATTTTAAACCCATGCACGGAAACGTGTACACTAAGAAACTATGCAACAGAAAGGGGGTTTCCGTTTCGAAAAGAAATTAGAATAAAACAGGAATATCCCTCCCTTGTAAGATGCTGCTTTCCGTTCGCTTCCAGATGTGTGTATGGCATTTGTCTTCGTTTTTCACTGGCTCTATTAGACTAGGATGTTTCCGGTGCGAACAGTGAAGAGCAAAACGCCCTGCTGGCGTTGCTGCCTGAGAGAAACTGAATTTTCCCCCAAAGTGATGCCAATCGGTCGAGGGAAAACTTCGCTGTGGCAGAAAATCGCTGTGATCACTTTTCCTTTCTCTCTCTCGCTCACTATTTTCTCTCCTCGGGTTTTTCACCGTTGCTCTGAGTTGAGTTGAGGGGAAATTGTATATATTTTAAGGCGTCTGCTTGTTCAACTGCTGTAACGTTTTTATCGATAAGCATGCGCTTGCAGTTGCCAGGAGGGAAACCACGTACGATTAGTCATCGTCTTGGCAATGTCTGTAGGTCACAGAACGTGAGGTATAGTTATCTGTTATACACGAATTGCTTTTTTCATAGCTCTTCATCGTATCTTCTTGGAACTGTACGTCGCGCTAATGATTACGTGGGAGTAGAATCTTATCAGAGACAGTGTGAGAGAGAAGAAGGCAGAAGGAGGTGTATTGTTGCGTGCAATGACGCAACCCAGGGTCGATTGCTGCTTTCTGATGTATGGTTTCAATTTTGATGAAAGGCCACCATCACCGGTAAAGGTCAGGTTGAATCGAATAGGAATGTCCTGATGCTGTTAATAAATTGCCTTGCTGGATTTACTTAACCAACCAAACCCTATTACATGGCCGGTTTTATGAAGCTGTTGCGTAAATTATTTTCTTTTTCTGTATTAATTTACAAAATAACCTTTTCTTGATCCAGCCGTGCGTAAGAGTGTCTGCTGCGAATGTTTAGTGTAAATTAAAATCTATAAAATTTCGCTGCCAAATTGCTCAAGCATGTGGTGATCCTTGCTCACCTCCCTGAGTTTTTTTCCTGCTAAACTAAGCCTTCCATTGAGAGTTGGTTATTTTGGTGAATTTTTTAGGCCATTTACTCCTCTATATCACTCACATTTCGACCTCTATTATTATTCTGGATATCGCAATATGGTTTTCTGGAAATGTGTACTTTCTTGCTACAGGTAAACTATCAACCCTCCGTTCGCTAGGATATTCCATAGCTATGAACTTTTCATTTGATCACTCGCTTTTCTCGCCCTCTGGATTATACACGAACTGAAACATTTCCTAACCGAAGGCATGAAGGAGCGAAATGTTTCACGTTCACAGTATCAGAAGAACTATGTAATCCGGATTTATGCCCACCACCAGTTGTACTGATTTTGACGTTTGAAAAAAGACGCGTTTTGCAAAGATTGTAAACAAACGAGAAATTATCACTGAACACCGAACAACACGTACTATTTCTCTACTTTCCCGATGGAACGTACTGATACAGAAGTGGTTGTCTCATCATCCAGCTCTGGTGTAACAGTTTTACAGTATTTGTTGCAGAATGAATCTACCGGATCGATTGGGGAGGGTTTATCTGCTGTCAGCACCGCTTCCACCGCCATCGGAGTGGATTCTTCGGTAAGTGTTTATTCGTGCTTACATCCCGGATGCAAGAAGCTGTACTTTAATGAGCGGCATCTAAGAGAACACGAGAAATATCATGACGATCGTACAAAACCGGCAAAGGAGGATGGAAACAAAATTCCACTCGGAAACACACAGGACGCACAAAGTGGTTTGCGGTTTTTGTTACTTAACGAGCAATTGAATGTTTTAGCAAAAACGAAGAATTCGGAGGTCTTCGCGAACGGGAAACATTTAGAAAATGAGAAGCTGAATGAAAGCATCATTATAGAGGAGAATGAAGCTGGTGTGATGGAGTGCGAACTAATTCACATTGATGAAGACGCAAGCATTCTGGACGAAACGCCGCAACGGAGGGAAAATGATTGTTCCGATGCTGAAAATGATGATTTAATCATTGCCTATGACGAGACTGACTGTGATGAAGAGGAAGTAATCGAACCGATCACCCAACAAGATCCCTTCATCCATTCCGATTACGATGAGGAAGAAACCTTTAGTTTAGAGGACACGAAGCAGCTCACTTACTCCAACAAAGATCGCAAATATGCTTGCGAGTGGCCGCATTGCCGAAAAACGTACATCAAGGTATCACATCTCAAAGTGCACCAAAGATCACACACGGGCGAACTGCCGTTCGAATGCAGCTGGTCGGGATGTAAGCAACGATTTGCACGATCGGAAACCCTGAATCGCCATCTAGTGACACATACCAGCGATCGTAATCACAACTGCCGCTGGTGCGAGAAACGATTCTTCCGCCGGGATCATTTGCTGGCACACGTACGTAGACACAATCTACCCAACAGCGAAATTCAGCAACTATTTCCTGGGGTGAAAATAGCTAAAACGGATTCGAAAGGATGTGTAGAAAGCCCAACCGAAAGCCCACCATTGCCACAATCATCCGGGACGGATGTTGCGCTCGCAGTCGTTCCCGAGGCAGATCCAAGGCGAACGTTCCGTTGCTCGTATGAGGGATGCAACAAAAGCTATACACGCCAAAGTCACCTGAAAGCGCACGAGTTGCTACATACTGGTACACTGTCCTTCCACTGTCCTTGGACCAACTGTGGAGCGGCCTTTGCACGATCGTACGAATTGTCGCGCCATCGCCGGAAGCACTCGGGCGAGCGGAAGTTTGTGTGCCACATCTGTCAACAGGCATTCATACGCAGCGATCATCTGTCGAGTCACGTTAAAAGGCACACGTTTCAGGCCGTGCGAATCGCCCACCGTGGAGAGGATGTTCTGGTAAAACTAAAGGTAGAATAGTTGAGTAATCTGAATCGAACAGATGTAAAATTCATTCGAACTTACGATACGTTTAAGCATAAAAGGGAAGACCAATTGTAAAGGTAATGAAATATCAAAAATTAGGTATTGTAAAGAAAATAAGTCTGATAGGCGTACGAGCAATACGAATTATTTGCCAGCAAAAACAATTCAAGGTATATCCAATGAACCAATAGATATACACTTTTCCACATTGAATGAAACGCATTTCATGATCCATTTGACCGTATTTCATCAATTCTTAGCACTTTGTTAGTTAAAACGAAATTTAGTTAATGCGTAAACGTGATTATTTCTGAGTATCATTGTTCTACGAAGTTTAAAATATATTGAGCCAAACGCAAATTTAAACGGTTTCATGATATGGCGCAAAAACTCTATTTGGCACGAAAATTGTTATATCATTCTATTATTATGTTTCATTATACTATTTACAAAACTGGCAATGATAAACTGTACAGTGAAAGTGCACTAGTCATACGTGTTCACAAATATTGTAAAAAGCGTTATCGAAATAAACTTTATTTATTGTGCTTACGATAAGTGAATAGAGAAGAATGTTATCTGAATTTATACAGCATGTGAAATGAATCACGAAAGAACTGTTATTCTCTGATGGCTGGAATTTGGAACACCACCCAATTAAGTCGGATTTTGGATTCTTGCAACGATTTCACATTCCGATTAGAACAATTTCTGGACGGTGGTGTAGTAACATGCACTTGACGGATTCGGTAAGATTTATATTCGCGATTTAATAGGTAACAGTGAAACATCCACAACAGAGGTAAGATTTAAATTTCATAACGAGGCTAATTTTTCTCGTTTCATTTCCATTTTCGTTTCAGGACAAATGGTTTTAATTTTAGACCGGAGTCGCTTAAGACAAATAATAAGTTAAAATATGTCGATTGTACAAAACGGCGTTGTTTTAAATCAATTGAGTTAAAAAGCGTTTGGGATGAAAATAACGCCTGAAGAGTATGCAACCCGCGCTACTCTGGTATGAAAGGACGAAAAGGCGCCACCTATGTAGCAAAGGTATAATTAGAGGAACAGAGCGAGTTCGGAAGACAATTGTGGAGCGAAGGAAAATTTCTCTACAAAGCTGTAGTGTCTGTTTTAATGTTAATTATTAAATACACAGACAACTCTAGGTTCAAATATCTTCTTAGTATATGCACTAAATGTATACAATCACGTGAACAACTGCTTAAGAATGTTCTTTTTTACTGCTTTCTAACACTTTCAAAAGTCAAGGCTCAACCGATTCCTATTATCGTTACTACATAAATGTACTTGACCGTTATATTCAACCCAATGCTAATGACATCTTTCCCTGTTGCCTTGGTATGGTCTTAAAGCCAATGGATGTTTGTATTGAGGTGCGCGCCATAACATTCCCGCACATTTTACTCGCCTTATTTACACACCCCTGCTTGACATCGGATACCGGAAATATTTTTTTCCCTATCGCTCTTTTTTACTTTCCAATTTCGCACCCCTTTTTTAGGTATTGTGTTGTTAATACTAGTTCAAAACATAAATATTTCCTTTCTCTCGCCAGACTTTGTAGCACTCGTGACGAACGGAAAAACTCAGACTTCTCTCCCATTTTCCTACGTTGCGTTGCACATTACATACGTAACAACAAGTCACTAGCGCTCACTTACTTGCATGTAACGACCGGAACTGTTTACTACATTCTCGACCGTGGCCGGAGTTGAACAGGAAACTGAGAGACTTATTTGTACTTGCTCATTCGCTCCCATGCACACAGCACACAAACCCGTTTCACCCGTTCCTTCTCCAGGCGGTTTTGCCTTTGATTCTGTCTCGTCGGAAGGACGGGCAGGCACGGCACGGCACGGAAAGCGCCGGTCGGTTATGAATCATCATCGGCTGGTTTCGGTGTGTAGGGTGAGGTTGGTGGAAAACCATACAAGTCGATGGTACTGCCAACCAGCTGACGGCATCAACGTGGCTGCCTGCCTTCGTCATCGTATTTTTTTTGTTTCCTTCTTGCCACCACGAGGACCACTTGCGTGTAGACGGTCCCGGACCAAACGGACCAGTCTGGATCTTTCGCTTCCTCCGAGCTGTTGTGTGCAGTGTGCGCACGTTTCAATGCGAGAAGAAGTCCGCGCGATATACGGTACAATACGAAAAGGGGGAAATGTGTGTTTATCGTACCGTGGTGCATCTTTAGGACGTATTTTCTATTCTTTTTATTACAAAAAATATTGAACACATCTAGAGCAATGTGTTTTAATGAAAAACGACCAATATTAACGGTAGTGTTAGTAACATTTCATTTTATCTTCCAACCGGCATCGCAACAGTGGGAAAATCGATTTCTAAATGTGTGTGATAGTATTAAAAAAGTAAAAGAGAAGACCAAGGTCCTTTCTGTTCCCGCCCAATCACCAACGAGTCAGTGGTCAGTTGTAAGTGGAACCCATTTATGGAGGCGAACATTAACAACACGCCATAAGTGAATCAACATACATCGAAACGTTTCTTGTGGCAAACTGTAAAAAGCATGATCTAGTGATTGATACTGAGCGTAACTTTTGTTTATAATTATCGTTTGAAATAAAATAACAAAAGAAAGTAAAGAGCAATATATAGAAAACACAGAAAAGAGCGTCATTGATAAATAATCTGTTGCGAAGGGAGATTCCGTCCCCGTTCCCAATGCTCTGCGCTGTTATCTTGTTTCATACTAATGGGGTGTATATGCATGGGGCGCTGGTGACTATAGTGATCATGTTTCCGAGTTCGCCGTATGCGTAATAATGACGGGAGGGAGTGTTGGAGGATGAAACGATAAACGTGTTTATGTATGGGTGCTCTATTGAGTACTCTACTTGGGTCCGTTTAACGACGATTAATTGAAACTAATTCGCCTTCGGCACATAGTTGATGATGATGATGATACGATTGTACAACGGTCGGTTGTTGGTGTGTACGATCGATTCATTGTTGTGCTGGTGGTTCTACCGAATGGAACACCGATTTGTTCGGTTTCTTGTGGATTTTTTTTGCATCAAATTTGAAAGGCATTTTTCCTCATTTTCAATAATCCTCTTACAGTGTGTGTTATAGTGATAATAAATCGTTAAAAATAAGCATTGATTCGTTAAAACCGTTCCCCGAATGGTGTGCGGGGAAAATTCGATCCAATTTCCCTTAACTGCACGTGTGCATCAACTGCAATTGAATTCTGCCGAGTGGGCCGACGCGCGCGCCATAAAATGCAAACCGATCGATACTTGCCGATCAATGCTTGAACTTGTGCGTGTGTTTGTGTGGATAAATTGTGAGACGAGTGTTTGTAATTTCGCAGACACGCACCCCTCCCTTTGGTGAGGTGGGCGAATGGGTGAGTGATGGTGGTGACGCACAGCACAGCAGCACCGTACGACCCAGAAGAAGCAGTGGTGTGTAACGCTAAATTGTAAAACTTGCCGTCGCGTTTCGATACGGTGCAAGGTTCTGAAGGTGGTGGTGGTGGTGCGCTTCAAGAAGGTAACTATTATTGACCTAAGAAACAAGAACCGAGAGGCGCCGGAAGGAGGGACGCTTGGGAAGGCCGGAGGGGTAATGCGTGTGTTTTCGGTTGCATCCGTGGCGAACGGTTCGAGTTGACCCTGGCACGGTGCACTTGTCCCAGATATTCGGTAGACTTTGCTTTATTTTCCTTTACCGCAAGGGATTGGTATCGCGCAAAGCAGTGTTCGCTATTGACAGTATTTAATTTAGCAAAAGGTTCAGTTTGTGTTGCGAGCTAAAGGGTTGGGGGAGAGATTTATGGAACATCTGGTTGCATTCTATTGGAAAACCATTAACACCGGATAATGAAGATCACACCGACGTACAAACAAAGCTGCGAATGAAATTGTTCTATAAATCTCTACAGTCCATCCCTTCTCGAGGTTAGTCGAGGAAGAATGAAGGAATTTTCCGATCATTGAACATTCTTATTTACAAGCCCTCTCTCTGTTGTGCAATAGGAGATGCGTCTGAGTGCTTCAAGAATGTGTGAATTGCATTATTTTTGCAAACAATTTCCTTCCCAGATGTATTGTTACATAGTGCTTTGGTATTCGACCTAACGAACCAAACGATCTTATGATAATTAAACGGCATAGGTCGTAGAGCACTAATAGTCACCTAACCTAACTAGACTGGAGCAGCTTGATGACTGAGGAGATGACCGGATCGAATCGAGGTTGTTAAGTGTCATGGAACCAGTAGAAGCAACAGTTCTTATGAAAAAAAGCTAATTGAGTTCATACAAAATCTAACGACCGCTATTCAGATTTGTGTTTTGTTTTGTTTTGAACAAGAACAGACAGAGATTTACAACACGTTTCTGCAACGGAAGTGGGTTGTTAATTTTAAAATTTAGATACAATTGTGTACCAGACAAATTGAACAACAACATGAAAAGAGCCCCAAAATGGGGTGTGCACCATAAATCACTTGCTGTGCTGATAAATAATAATTTAGCATGTAGCGAAAAAAAAAGATATTTGAAGCCCTTTGAACAACAGCTAATTACAAATAACCTAACTAGCAAAAGCACACAAACAATTTTGTTGTTGTTGTTATCAACATCAGTATCTAATCATCATCACAGCTGGGCCCGGGGCACGTGGCACGTTTTCCTTTGTAGAAAACACTTAGCAGCAGTCTTGTGACTGCTTATCGTGGCCAACTTTATCTGGATCTTGGTTTTAAGGCGTTGTTTTGCTTTCGGTTATTATTTTGTTCCCATGTGTTATTCCGGTGCGTTTGTACGAAGGACACTCTGGCCATTGCACGAAGCAAACAATCAATAAGCGTGCACTAAAATGAGCTTGCATATTTTATAAGCCGACCTGTTAGGAGCTTTAGGGTGAGTTTATAGATTTTTCCACCTCCTCAAACTATGTAATTTGCATAACAAAGTGAAAGAATGCGCTGGTAAAATAATTGGATAGTCAGTATTTATCATTAAAGTGAGATTGGCAACTCCATTAAGATAACTCGCTCTATGTATGTCTATTCGATAACACTTACGTGCGATAACACGCTGCTATCCTTCATTACACGATAACACACTTCTCATTACTCGTGCTTCAGTATTTCGGGATGGGAAACGGTGTTTGTTTAATGACCTGTTGCTCTAATTTAATGTTGACAGGTCATATAGCTGCTTTCATAAAACGTTACGAGTTGTTAAGTGTTTGATACAAATAAGCCACAGGTAAATGTGTGTTTCCATCAATCGCTTCAACCCTAACTCTGGGGAAATACTTCCTTCCCGATGCGAATAATACTCACCACCCTCGGTGTGTCATTGGCAGACAATTGGATGCCATAAAAATCTGTGTGTCAAACTGGTCACAGCTACTGATCGGGGCCGGGTTTCACGTAGGTGAACAATCGAAACCCCGCTCCTTACGATACTCAATCAAAACTTATCGTTCAACCGTCAGCAACAGCCACCCTTCTTCTCTCGCCACCAATGGGAGCCAATGGGTGGATTGCGCGGTTCAATTCAATTGCCAGTTGATCCAAATTGCCAATTGGAATCGATCGTAAAAGGTTTGTGATGTGACGTTTGCCTCTAAATTGATATGTTAGACGCGTACCAGTGCAGAGCGTTGCGTTAACTTTGGGGCTGCTGGGACATAGGAAGAATTGCTATGGATTCTGGACCAGCATAAAAATAGGTTGTGTGGGCTCGCCCACTAAATTGGTTGTGTACGAAATACAAAAATGTACTAGAAACTATAGGCGACATTACTGTCTGTTTAATAAAATCTATAAATGGAATGGAAGGTCTTTTTATCCTACCCGAATATGTTGGAGCAATAAATAAAAAATCCCTCAAATAATTCTCACCTTCAGAACAATGTTGCTTCATCATCCGCTATCTAGTTTTACCGCTGTCTCCGTTATGAAATCGGTTAACGAACGCATTTTGTCACGTTCGCTAATTGCCCTACCCTACCAAATGCTGTGTTGCATAAAATGATAACAAATTTCTTACGGAACGAAACCAGAAATAGACAAAGGTATATCCCGACAGCCGGTTGAAAGTCGATAAAGAGAAATCAAAATCCCCATAATCCGGTGCATTTATTGACGACATCGATTTTAAAGCCATCCCTTACGCCATCGTACGATGTTGAGCGTACAGGGGAATGTCACCTCGCCTGGACAACATAAAATGACCAAAGTCACGTTTGTACAAAGTACGGCGAATCTTCGAAATCGCAGCAGATTACGCACACCCCAGCTTCTTCACTGTAAAAAAAAACTAGCTTAAGTATTCTTCTGTTGGGGCCGGAACCATATCAAAAGCTAAACTACACGTTCAGGCAGCATTGCCATACAACATTCTCTTATCTCATCCGACCACTCTGCAATGCCCCAAATTTGAGGTTTTACGAATCTGCAGAGCGTCTAATAGTACCCGGAGGAGGGGTTGCCTTTGGTATCTTTGATAACAATTACAAACATATGCACACACGCACACATTCGCCCACAAATGCCACCCGCTTCTGACGCTTTCTCACCCTAGAAGCTGTTGTAGACTGTTGGCGCATGCGATTAGTCACACCAGAAAAGCATTTCTTATCGACTATCAGGGCGCTGCGTTGGTTGGTAGCAACTAGAAACCAGTAACCGGTTGTCAAACGTTTTTTGTCAGGTTCAGTCTGCGTTTGGCGATTGATGATCGGCGTGTACAGGTGTGAATACGGTGCGTGAATGGTTCTGTGTCAGTTTTTGTTGTTGTTTTGCCGTTATTATTGTGTGAATTGACATAGGAAGCAATTAGTTAATTGATGCTAGGGTATCGTGGATAGAAGGTAAATGTGTTACTTTGCGCGAGCGATATAATATTTCCTAGTTTACCTTTAATATCAGTAGTAGTACAAGCAAAGTTAAACCCGGATGTGTGGTTTGCAGTGTATTAGAAAAGCCTCGTATCAATCGGACGAGTTAACGTTGGAGGTGAATCGAAAAGCGCGACAAGATTTAAGCCCCGAGATTATGCAGTTGGGATTTGGGAACAGCGTGTCTGATGTAATGGTATGATAAAGAGAAAACAACGTGAAGGTTTTTAGGAACATGGACATGCTGCAAATATTTGCCACTGGTCAGCAGTTAACCAAGCAAATATCTAGGAGGTGGAATATTTGAATTCGATTCAGGTCCCTTCAGGCATGCTAAATAATTATATAATTCAAATAATTTTGCCGCTTGCAAGACTCTTTTAAATTAACAAGTTTAAAGTTTAAATTCAAACCTACTGTCACGTGAACATCACACGACACTCATGGAAAGGAAAATAAACTTCCTGTAAACGAAATATGCTTTGAAGAGTTTAAAGATGGTAGTTTCAAAGCGTTAATCGAAGTTCACATTGAAAAAGACATCGGTCGTGTGTGAAAGTGGCGCATCACCCCGTAAACGGAAACAAAAAGAGGTTCTTGAAAAAAGCAGGTTAAAGTATAATTCTTCTTCCACCACGAATTCCTTCACTTCCTTAATTTAATAGCTCGTGCCCTGCAATGCAGTAACGCAAACTGCTAGGAATAGAACAAACAGCCCGGCCATAAATCATCGGGGTTTTGCAAGAGTCGATCACATGTCGCTCATCCATTACCATATAATATACCATAAGGAGCGCTTCCTTTACGTGCAATCAAGGCGAACCATATCGCGCAGGAAGACATTCCGAAGGGAACCATGTCCGCTACTTCTGCGTTATTTTCCCCCGACACACCAAGTATGCAACTTGACGGCATCGTATAGTAACAAACATGTTTGTGTTCTGCTTTCTTTTTTTCCAGGACGCTTTTTCTTGGTTTCGCGTAACTAGAGACCAGGAATTGGAACCGTCAACTTCAGGCAGCTCTACACGTTCCTTCGTGGTTGGTGTTTGATTTCCACTAATCGCAGTGTGCCAAGAGTTCAGAGGAGGAATCTAAGCAACACTACTATTTCCATATAGAAACTTTAAGAACCGGCTGTGAAGGAGAGTGGGTGATACTAATAGTGAAGTGAGGCGAATTCCTGTCCTACCCCATTAAAATCTTTTATACGACCGTGTGTCTCATATCAATTTAAAGGTGTGTGCGTATTTGCGAAGGTGAAGTGTGCGTGTGTGGGTGTGCATTGTGTGGGGGAAAGTTACAACCTGAGAGCGTCTTTTTTTCCCCGCGAAGATCCTGCGTACCGACGTAGCAGGCAGCAATAAGGCAAAAAAGTGCTTTCAGTGGTGGGCACAAAAGTGGCCCATAAATAACGAACGTCGACGACTATGGCGGAACGTTTCAAGGTTACGAAAGCGGAACAGGCGGCTGGTCTGGACGAGGAAGCCGCCGTTACGGGAAAGCTGCTGTCAGGCGAAAAACATCAAGGTAAGTCTCGCCCTAAACCATCCACAAAACGTTACTGGTGGGACCGTTTTCTTTTTCGTCGTGGGCATTTTGTCCATTTCGCTCGGGGATTTGATTTATCATTATTTCCATCCGGTTTTCGGTTTTAGTCCGATTTAATTCTAGTCATTAATACGTTCATTAGTGAGACTAGCCCGGAAACCAACTATGCCACATTGAACTTTGACATGAAAAATATGTTTTATTTAAGTTTAGTGTAATAGCCATTTGATTAGCCAATTTTACAAAACAAAAAGTTATAATTACACTTCCTTCCAGTTACGAAACTAGAAGTAAATCTGTTGGGTGTTGTCAGTTCTTTTTGTCATTCTGTAATGCACACTTAACTATGTTTTAAAATTGAATTCATCTCAACCCTTCATTAAACATTAAATATTAGATGACTGTAACTGGTCGAATTAAGGTGTGTTAGTGATATGTGAAAAAATTGCCCCTTCATAGCTGCGCAAAAATACAGCGAATTGGCAATGCACTTTTTACTTCCCATCCTTTACGATTCTGGTTTGCAATTTTACGGCTCAACCATACGTATAAATATAACATTTAATTATTCATTCTGACGAAGAAACCCTTCGCAATGAATATTCAATGTACGTTTGTTTTCCACTACACCACAAACACACACGTTATTGGTGAATATACGTAGTGTGCTAGAAGAAACCGCCGTTTATTACTACCGGCCATTTTTCACCGTCCACCATATTGTGAGCGTAGACTTTAAATAGTGCAACCCGCTACCAACGATTGCCGTGCAATATGGGAATCGAAGACACCAATTCAACTATTCCTTTCGTAAACTGAATAATTTCAATTAACTTTATGTATTAACAATCCCCCTTTTAATGCACCACGCATGTATTAAGGCGGGAATGAAATTCTGTTTAATTTTGTGGCGTTAACACAAAAAAACAGTGAACAAAGTAAATTTAAAATACAGAATATGTTTCGAAAATTACTGCACTTTTTGCGTTTGAAATGCAATTTTTCCATATTGGCTTGAAAAGGTGGTTTGATGACAAATCGGCTACCATTTTGTCGTGTAGTGTAAAGCCCCGATACGATACGGATGTTTCATCATCGCCACCATCATTCCCAGCACTGTCCATGTGGTCCAGGCCCGCAAAGTCATTCGGTTGAGTTGACGGTTATTTCATTACTGTTAATTAAATAACTTCATCGTCGTTTGCCGCCATATTGTACCAGGCAGCAAATCATCCATCTCACTAGTCAACTGATAGCCTGAATGCGATCTTGCTTTAGATATCTGTTGGACAAATATCTCTAGAAGCACAGAACTGACCAAAGCGGACACTGCGGAGGGAGTAATAGACAGGACAAAACAAACAGACCGCCAATTAACGTAGATCGTACGGGCAGGAATCGACCGCATTAAAGACCTCGTTCGATTCGAATGGAAAGCCGACTGAATGTAGTCCGCGGAAAGCGTATTAAACGTTTGGATAAGGTTGCGTCCGTTGCGTGACATCGTAAAGAGTTAATATATCTCCATTATGACGATGTGCATTATCGATTGGCAGAAAGGGAGCAAAAATGTTCAAAACTCAAACTCCCCATGTCAACAAACGTTCTCGTCAAGAGTAGTTTCATCCTGCCGCAAGCTGTTTGGGCCTGGTCGAAACCGGTTGCACATCATTCCACTACCACCACTTAGAAGCGGCAACAGAAAGTGCCACCCATTCAGCAATGGCACGAGGTATGCGTTCCGTTAGAAGGGTTGCGTTCCAGCGTTAACATGGGTTGGTGTTGGCTTGCGGAGCTACTATGTTTAATATAATTGATGCCAAAACCGATGAAGACGTAAATGGTTAAAAATATGTTGATTGAGTGGACGATTGGCTGTGTTTGGCTGGTGGGACATTTCTCCATCGTCCAAGAATACCGACGAAGGACATCGTTGTATTAATACAACTTCATTCATTAGAGTTCGTGCTGGTCCGAGATAAAGAATGGAGAATATAAAATACGAAGTTAATAAATAAAACCGGAAGGCCACCACGAAACAAGGCGAGGTCTTTGAACATATTTCTTCCTTATCGATTGCCACAAACGTATTAGAATGCCGCTACCCAACTATAGTTTTGAGAACTAGACAGGGTAGAAAATCGTTAGTATAGTGCATAATGTATAGTTTTATGGAATTATCTGAGTTTATTGGAATATAATTGATTGAAATCGCACACGTCTAAAGATACATAATACATTCATACAAAGCAATATTGTGTAATTCCATTTCAAAATGGTCATTCTTGAGGTGAACCTCAACCAGTTGCCGGTTGTAACTACAACAGCTAAATGCTGTTTGATTATTTTCGGCAACACGCGATTCCAACTTGTAGCTGAGCTTAAAGCAATGTTCAAAGTGCATTATGACTTCTGGGGCACATAAATAGAAAAATGCATTCTTTTTGGATGTACAAGAATTTCTTAGTATGAAGAACTATGAGCCTTTAAGCAACCATATGGGGGATATTATTTAAAACATGTTGTTTACAACTTTTCTTCGGGCATAAGACCAAATAAAATTGCATAAAATCTCACCAAACTTAGGGCGATACATCCACACCATTGCGCTGGAATGAAATTTACCAAATTAATCAACCCAGATACGGTTTCAGTTTCCCCACTTAGAGCTTCATGAAAGCCATGGCAAAAGACATATTTCAAACCCGTCACCGGATATCGGTTCATAACATTACGCTCGTGACACTCGCCTTGTCGGACTGGTGTGAAAAACGCACCCACTGGCCGATGGTTTATTTTTCAAATTTTGTGCCAAAAAAGTTGGTCATGTTTTGGTCGTTTCATGTGTTTTTTTTTATTCTGTTCACCAACGGGAAGATGTATCCCATGACAGTTGACATTGGATATGGTGGAGGGTTCTCGTGTATGAGTGATGGGCGAGTATTTTTTTTTTCAACTGACGCGCTTCAATAGACCCCACAACCGTTTACGTCGTTCGGTTGCGATGCATTTGGGGAACACCGTACCTTACGCACCCAACACAGCACCTCAACGAGTGGGAATGGGTTGGTTTGTTGGATAAAATTCGTTCGATAATTTATTTTTAGTCGCACGGCCACGGGCAAGGTTGTCAGGGTGCAGCATATTGCGCAACTGGCGAGTGTAGGATGAGTGACCGCACGGTGTTTAAAGACATTTTCCAGCTGTAATTGTTTATTTGTGGGGCTTCCGTTACTTAAACTTCTTTGAAGTGCCACTGAGTGTTGTTTTTTTGAAAAGGGTAGGTCATGGTTAAGATTACGTTACACTTCAAATGACTGAGATTAGTGGGTATTGATTGATATAATTTGATTTAGACCATAAAAATACAGTTCTTTTTATCATCTATTTGTTTCTTTATACGATGGAGAAAGGAAGCACAATTATTGCTTTATTATACTACACCACAACGAGCATGTATGGTGGAACTTATCCGCTATACCAACGCACATATATGTAACGATGCATATCATAAATCATAATTAATTGAGTGGCAAATATTCGTCAACGATAATTCACGCCCATGGTTGTTGCCTATGCCACTGCTAAAAATATAAACCCAAGATGCTTAGTTAGTAGAAACCATCTGTCTTGTAGCTGGCAAACGGATATCAAATCCTGATCGTACGTTTAGTTGCCCTGTTTTCCTTAATTTCTTTGCGAAGAGTGGGAAAGCCCGCCGGTCTTACCGCACGAGCGAACATTGAAGAAAAATCGAAGAACGACACAGAAAAACTGGGTCATTGCCAGTAGTAATTAGCGGTCTCGCAAAGGGTCGACAGTGTAGGAGGCAAAAGTTGAAGCTCGTCCAAGTAAATGCTTCGACACAGCGCCAATCGGCTCGTGTCGTTCATTGGCAAGGCTTCGCAGTGAGCATGGGAAAAGGAATTGTGGAATATTTCTAACATATCATGAATGTGGAGATCCCTCTGGTGGAGAGTAGTGCAAAATGGCAGCACTAGCGTTATGAGAAAGGAAAGGTACATAAAAGGACCTGCGTGATACAATCCTCAAAAAAGCTTTCCTTCGGCCTCCATTTTATAGCAAAGCTCGTACAAAGCTTTGGTGGAAACCGCTTGTTGTATTTTTCTTTATGCTTGTACAACAATATGCGAAGCAACAACCTGTTGCTGAACATGTTACAGCCGGAATTAATTAGATGTGTTCGTACTGCAATCCAACTTCTTCATTGCGTGTTTCCTTTTTTACTGTTTTGCTTTAATGCAACACAGGAAGTGATTTGAAGTTGAAACTATCGTGTAAATTATGCGGATGTTTGATGCAGCTAATCGCACCGGTCATGCAACTTCGGTCAGGACTGCTTACTCGGGGAGGGCAGTGACCGTACCAAATATCGCTTAAAACTTTCTGCAAACTAAGCTTGTAATACATATTTTTGTCATCTCTCAGTTTCTGATGTACTCACAACCTTCCGTTGCTTGTTTTTGTGCCATTATTGCATTTCACTCGACCTGCACGTTGTGTTATTAACGTTTTTGAATTGCCATCTCTTCGTGTGCGCGGCGTAACGCAACAGTTCATTTATCGGAAATTGAAAATTCATCTGCGATAGACGACGGAACTACCTCCCACCGTCCAAAAATCGCTACCGATGGAACGAATCTGTGCCACTGGCGTGGACAGGGATGTATTGCAAAAAAGAAAGGAAATTTGAATACGTGTTCAACCTTTTCCCATATAGTGCGTGATGCAAGAACGAATTCTGTCAAACCGCAAAAAAAAAAGATTCACTCCCATAACCAACATATTCCGACCACATTGAAGTGGCACTTTCATGTGTAAAATCCATTTCCGGGGATTATGCCGTGTTTGTTTTTATATCAAACCATAAATGCTTCCCGATCTGCGCTCAAGGAGATACCTCAAATGTGAAATGGAACCGTCGTTTGGCGACGTGTGCAAGCGAATTGTTGATTTTTATCAGCCGAAAGCCTATAATCACATTTGGATCGGTATTTGAACGTAAACGGTTGTATTGTACGGGGAATATAACAGTGCATATGCATGATGGTGCCCCGCGGTAAGTGATATCAACCTGTTCCTGGATGGTAGGTAAATGACTGCAATTATTATTCCAGGAAATTATTCCCAGTGTTAATAGAAAATTTGTTTGGCCCACAAGAAGTTATGATAATTATATTGTTTATAGACAATAAGATTTATAGTTAAAAAACAAAAACAACTAACACCATGTAGTTGAATGTTACTTCATAGCTGCTGTTTACTTCTATAGCATTACACGATAGTGGCCCACACAAGGTCAAAGCGTCTATGATATGGTAAAATCCATATCGTAGCACCGGTACTAGTCCTTTCCGCCCGTAAAAGGCGGCCACTCCATTCCGATTTTGGCTTGTGCTTGGAATAATGCCGTATTTTTACTAACTCGCTTGCAGTTACTTACAATCTTACACATCCATTACATCGTGTCCAAAGGGGGTCTTGCTCGTCTAAGGGTCGTTGCTTCGTTATGGTCTACCGCTAAGAACAAGCTCTCCAAAATTTTACCATTCGACAGCTTAACCCTTACTTCTGGTGGGGTTGGATTGTTTTTTTATTCATGAAGAACGGCCAACCCCGTACTGCTGGGTTTGATGTTGTTTGAAGTTTTGTTGTTTTTGTTTCCTGACTCGCTGATGCCTTTTTATGTACTGCCCCTTTGCTTGATGAACATAAAAAAACAGTTCTGCTAGGTTTAATGTATATTACGAACTAGAATCATAACCTGTTGTAACGCACCTCATGCAGAGGCGGACTACGGAAATGGATGTGTTGGGGGTGCGAACAATAATGTAGCAAGAAAGTTGGAAAACCAAGCCAAACGAATAAGTACAAAATGTTGTGGTTGTGTTGTGCGTGATACACCTCAAAACCGCGGAAAATCGTTCGAATGTTGAACACTTCGAACATCAGGACTATACTTCTACCTGTTTCGTGTGGTAAACCGTTGTGGTAAAGTGTAGTAAATATTGTGAAATATGCCCACAGCATGAGTAGAATAAATAAATTTGTGCAAACTTCTGCAGAGCGATCGGTCTTGTCGATAAACCGAATGTGTATTGAGAGCGTTGAGCACGTGAACTGCCCAAAACATGTTACAAAGTAGCTGCGATGAGTGTGCTAGGCATAGTTTTCTAACGTCCTATGTCGCTCAGGCTTATTTCTCCCACGTAATGGGTCGCTTACACGGATGCGTGAAAAGTTCATTCCATACCGCATTCATTGCCATAAATCATAAAGCGATGATTGAATGATAGCAAAATGATGAACAATCAATCAAATTCGTTTATGTGATTTTGTTAATATGTTGTGCAAAGTTAAAGAAACAATGTTCCAAACACACTTATTGTGCATGTTTATCCGTGCAAAGTTTATATACACAATTCCATTTCAGTAGTACTTTAAATATGCAACCAGAATATTTTCAACGAATCAACAATATCGTTGTTTAAATACACATTTAAAGCTAAACGTCCAGTGTGTCTAGAACAACCAGTGGCTTCGACTACTTTTGAAAAGAGTAGCAAATAAATAAATACTACGAGGGCGACAACACGCTAAAGCATCCTTCATGGCGCACGCGTTTATTAAAGTTTCCGGTTGTTACACAATGTGCGAAATTATATCTTTCTTCTACTCGTAGCAGTAAACGATATGAATCATCCTTATCGTTGTGAAGCTTCCTCAACTAAATGAAAACATACAGCAAACATTATCTTGCAGAACACAAAGCGATAATCAAACAATCAAAGAGGGGACACAATTATTGCCGAAAACTCTTAAAATCTTTTCTTCGAATAGAACAGAATGATAACACTATATGTTTACAGATAGTGATATTTCTATCATTTGTACAAAGAAGAGAGAAACTAACTATTTGAACAACTCCTTCACTTCCTTTTCAGCGATAATTGATTGACACTCCTATAAGAGCATACACTAAAGCATGGTATTCATTTCTTCATCCAAAAATATTCCATTATAGAGTTTTTTCTTGCAACAGCAAAAGACTTCCGCCTAGTTGGAATGCTTTATTGGGAAATTGCTTTCTATTGTTGGAAGGTTTGAAAGGCTATAGCTGTTCGGCAGCTATACTGCATTGAAAAATGTACCAGAAAATCCCATATCCATAGCATAAACCGACCTTCAATCTGACAAAAACGAAACCGAATCTCCTACTTTCGGGGAAAAACTAGGAAATTGGAAAAACTGATCATCAACTTCCTAGTAGGTGACGACAACATGTGTCAGTATCGACAAGCAAATGGATGTTTTTCACATTTTCGGTACTTTTTTTCTTAAAAGAAAGATCAAGCTTTCAACCTCTGTAACAAGAAAGAAATCGCTCGTTTTGCCATCGACTTTCCAATCGTGCTGAATTATGTTGCCTTGGAAGTCAACAGGATTGATAAATTGTCCTTAAAATGATAGTTGTTATAAAATACTTTGAGATCTTCATCAATGGAACAGAAAGTTTAACACATACAAGTTACCGGGCATGAAAATTTACGTCTTGGTACATAGTGTTTTCTAAATATTCTATTTATTGGCAAGTACGAACACCTTCATGGCATTTTAACAAGTTCATTTAAACAAAGATTGCCTCATATTCCATTCTATGTTTTCAATTTCATTTTGTTTAACTTCTTGTGCCAGCCGCGACGCACTATTTTCATATGGCGCAAACGGCCAGTTCCAGTAGTCTTTTTAGTTTTGGCCTTCTCAGACCAATTATCTATAGAGAAAGAGGAAAAATATGTTAAAACCCCAACAAACGTATGATCGAATAAGAGATGTTGAAAACCAAAAAGCATCATCAAATGAAGATTCCAAAATAAAGCTCCAAAAATATCATTGTGGGAATTGTGCTCGGATCATGCAAACGAACGATCAAATTCGGCTGGTTAAGTGTTGTCAACTTTCGTTAGTTGTCGTTTAGCAAAAGCAGAAAAAGTACTTACATGATCGCAGCTTAGATGCCGGATAACCACAGCCGGCGCAGCGTTTTTTCTGAACATGATACGAAGATCGTCCACAACGACGGCAAATCGTGTGTGTTTTGTTCCTGAACTTTCCAAAGCTGGATGTACCCTTGGTCTGCAAGTTAAAAAAAGGGGTAAATGGGGAGTTATTATGTGGGTATCAATGCATGTTATGCATAAACAGATTATGAATTGCCGAAAAGGTGTGCAAATTGTCCAATTCCGTGAGGGGGAATCGAACTTTTCACAAAAGCATGAATCCTGCTCCAGAATGCGATTTAATGTAGAACTAGCATACGTACCATCTCGACTCTGCAGAGAACTAACACTCTTCACAAATTGTCTTGAAAATTACACAGTATTATTAAGAAAACTCTAGCAAAAATAGCTCTAAAGGAATTGAAAACTACTTTTCTGTGATACCTCGTGCTTTTATGTCACCTTTGTCACCATTAGCCCGGTTGTCAAAAACCAATGTATCAAGCAAATCAAATAAGGTGAAATATTTTCAAACAAGAAACTGTTGCCATCCTACTATAATCTGTCAAATCCACATGACAGCTGTTCAAATGTGTCGTTTGCTTACCTGTTGATTAATTTTGAGACATTAAGATTAATCTTTTGTGAAAAATCATGCGTTGTTCCTTAACAATTCTGTTTCATTCGATACTTCTGGCTATGATTCGAGCTTCAAGGCGTTGCCCTAACTTCCTAATGTTAGTTAAGATAGGATCGATCCAATAAATTCACCAATCACAGCAATGTTGCCGGAAGCAGAAACGATTCAAATGACCTTTTGCACGTAAATTCTTAAAATTGTCCCTAGCATTCCTGGGGACAACCGGCAAAAAAATGCAAATCAGGTCATATTAATCCCCGTTTTACTAGAGAAAAATCCCATCAAGCTCAAATCTGAAGCTACCCGATATCATCCCTCCGGTTGTATTTAACCCTTCATTATAAGGCACGTTGAGTGAAAATTTATGGAAATCAGTAGAAATTCTCCTCTGCTTGTTCCTCCCCCACTGTTGTACGTATTTTGCTCTAGGCAATTCAATCACTGGCTCTCTTGTTGCGCACCTCCATGAAGTTGTCGACCCGTGGCTAGTAGTCCAGTAGGAAGAATGGAAAGTCAATAATCGAGGTGCGTTTATTGAAGGTTGTGCACCTGTCGCCTGAATGGTGGAAAAGAGAGAGATAGAGAAAGACCCGTTGAGAAATGGGATGAAGGAAGGTAGAAAAATAGAACGGAAACGCGTTGGCGATTACCAGGCTTCCCGTGAGAGCTTGACCGCAGCGATTGCAATGGACGATGGATGGCGATGGTGATGATGGGCTCGGGATCGTCCAAAGCGTCTTTTCTAGTAGACGTCATCGTTGTTGAATTGACCCACGAGTCAGTTTTGTTATACCCTGTAGGAAGTGTGGTTCGAAACTTGTGATGCCACGCGTTCGGCTTCTTTGTGAAGTGATACAGTACGTCACGCTCAACTCGTTTTTTTAAGTTGTTTTACTCTCGAGTTTTCTATGCGAAAAACAAAAACCGCGAACAAAAGCAGTGACAAATTAGACGCTTAAATAAAACAAATGTGAGGTTAAGAGAGGGCCAATGTGAGTAAAGACTGTAAGCTTTGTGCTTACGTTTGCTTTGCGTTCTTTTTCCCATCGTTACGTGATAAAGTCACCTGAAAAGCTTCGGTAATAGGGCTGATACACACCGAACTGAATAATAAAGAAGAGAAAGTTAATACACAAATGTGGCACAATTTGTGGTAGGCAAATGTAATGCGAGAATGGAAAACAAAGTGTTACAAACATCGTAGAACGAGCTGGGTGAATGTAGTAGAAATCGTGCTGGAGAATGAAAGGCAATCACTTTGCAAACGGCAAGCGCACTTTTTGTATTTATTTTAGGCCACGTAGAGGAATACCAACCGTGAATTTGTTGTCCAGGATGTACTGTTTTATTTATGTGTGTTTGCTGTATTGAATATTATAAATATTTTGGGAAACAATTATTAACTCTACTTTATAATTGTTGCCCTACATGACACATTTGATCCAATTCATAGAAAAATAGGAGATTTAAATGTAAAATACATCTCTTGTCAGCTTATAAGCATAATTAACTTTCTGTAATGAAAAACAATAGCTGCACTGCGATATTCGTCTGGTTTATTTAAAAGCAATGTCGAACCATGGTTTTCACTCCTAGAGAATTGTCGAGCTTGATAGAGGAATCTTATGAGCCGATTTCTATAACTTTTAAACAATCATGCTGCCAATGGCATCGATCGTTGCAAAACTCACACACATACCCTAGGTCTTTCTTTCTCTCGTGTCGGATCGAAAGACGGATCGACGGTGACGGATGGTAAAATGTAATAATCAAGCTGTTGCGGTACCCGTACGTTCCAAGCGTCATTGTCATCATCCGCTCCCCATTCCGAACAGAGTAGGAAGCTAAAGGTGCAAAAGTAAATAGCAGCACAAATAAAACAACGTAAAGCGAAACTCGTCCATTCTACCGTGCTCCAACTATCGGGGCAGCTAACGATACCACCGCCTCTTGGAAAAGCGTGGAAACCTTCCGTTTTGCCCGAGTTCTGGGGCCACCGGGGACTGACGGAGTGGCCTTGTGCGAGGTGCGAGGTACCGAAAACCCGTAGAAGCGCAAAACCAGTCATCGCCATCGTGCCAGCAGCGACACCGGTTTAGCGTTCGCTGGTGGCACAGTACTGCTCGAGCACTGTTGCTGGCGTGTGGCGTTTTGTCTGGTCCGGTTCGCGCGCTTTCGTGACTTTCCTTAATCGCGTTTCACAGATCCGTACCGTACGATACGGCGTAGCTGGTGCTGCAGGAAATCGGAAAATCGTTCTGCCTTTACGATGCGACACTGCATTCGGTTCGATTAAATGCACCGTGTCGCCGCCCCGGTGCTAGTGGTTATCGTCCCGTTGAAAGGTTATTAGTCAGTGAATTTATCACGTTTGGTTGATGGTGCGCGTCATACAGTTGGAGTGATGGTGGTGGATGATGGGATGCGATGCGTAAGCATGAGAGAGACCAGGCGTCTCCATGGGGCGCTAGTAAGCCGTATCACTTTTCCATTAATCCTGGTCTTACCGACACTTCGATCAGTGTGGTGAATGGTGATTAGTGCATGTTTGTTTCATCCGTACATGGATTGCATGCAACATAGATAATGATAAATAAGGAAAAAATGTAGATTTTCCAATGGAGACGCCTGGTGGATTGTAAAATTGTATGCTTTCACGAACAAGGAAACGAGAGTGACGGTAGAAAACAAACGGCAACGACTCACTTTCTAACGATCCATCACATAGATTTTTTCCTACACCGCATCTTATGCACTTTGTTTGTCTGTTTCTGCAAAGGGAAACACTCAACATGGATTGCTCTCATCTGCAGTAAACAGAGCAACGTGATTATGACGAGTGTGGCTAGTGCGGTTTTGAAAGTCACACAAACCGGAGTAGCAGTTGGTCCGAAAGCGTTGATGAATACATACGACTAGAAGAGGTTTGCGTAGAGAAATAGGAGGTACACAGTGGTTAGCTAAAAGTAAATTTTAAGGTTTACGGTGCAACCACTAAATGTGAATATTCCCCTATCGCAAGCTTTATAGTTGGACAGACAATTGCAAGCAATTTTTTAGTGCTATTCAAGAGTGCAACTGAAATGGTGTGCTTTTGTTTGAATAGGATAATTCAATCTGAACCTTCGAACTACTACACTGCCACTGAAAATCGATGCAAGGTTTAATTGTGTGCAGATTGCAGAACCCCTTCTCCAGCTTCTCGTTGTACATACTCGGATGTGACCGAGTTTCTCTTTCATCTTGTAACATGTTAGCTTTACCGTCCACGTCAAAACCATAACGCTGTACTCGACTGTCCAATCTATTTACATTCGATCCAGGTTGTGTAATCAGCCAGTCAGATGCAGTGCAATGTTGTACAAATAATTTCCTGGCTGCAGCAGGTACAGAACGAGTAAATTGTGCTATGTTGACATTGATTCAATATATAACTCTTAATGAGTAACGGCGTAGCTAATGATGGCTGAAAATTCACCCTATTTCCAAATGAATTTTCCAATACCTAAACTATTTATTAAAAAGCTAATCCAACCACCAGATTAGAGATGTGTATGATAATTTTTATTTAATGTATTGTGATAGGAATTATATGAGCAATCATTTTGAAAAGGGTTAAACACATTTTGTTAACCGTTTATGAGTGTACATAGCGATAGGATGAAAATAACCTGGAAAAGATTAGGCATTGAAAGTCATGTTCAGGATCAACATCTTTACAACAATCTTTTTAAGAACCCATGTGCCTATGAAAAAGCAAACCTGATTCGTGGTTTTGAAGCCTTTTTTTCAATTTGTAAAGCATTTCAGAAAATTTGTCCTCAGTTCGCGTGCGAAATCACTCGATCTTAGTTGATATTTTCTTTTTTTTACCATTCCATTGCTTCCTCAAGCTAACGTGACGATTTACGACGTTTTTGAATAATTCCTTTCCGTGTTTCGTGTTCGCACGTCGCTCACTGTTTAACACAACAAAAGCGGTGAATTTTCTAAAACCTTTTTTGTCGGTACCCAACATCCTACCTATGCACTGATTGAAGTTGATTTAATGTGCTAAAATTGCGACCCAACAAACACGAGAAGATAGATTTGTGTGGATGTGTGTGCAAGTACTCGCTGGATGCAGCGTACAAAGAAAGCGTCTTGCCTATGTGCCGTATCACAGCGCTCCTATCCCCACCGGGATGGTAATATCCTTTTCGATTTAGTACATGTTGAATACCTGCTGCCTTTGCCGTTGTGAAAGTATGCCACTCGTCGTCAGTTTGAATGTTCACGTCAACGGTACCAGTCAACATGGCAGAGCTCAGCGCCACTCACTCAGTTGCGGTTTCTGCATGGTTATGAGGGACTTTGGAGCATACAGTTGAGAGTGCCAGTGTGAGTGTCTGAGAGTCGTGGAAACCCTTTTGTGATATCTTACACTGCGTATGTTTATACTGTATTGGCAAGAAATGCATAGACAGTTTAAGAAGTTGAAGTGGTGCTGTACATTTTTTATTATAAATAATTACGAATAAGAAGTGTTGTGTGTACCTTGGTTACGTACGCAGCCGGTTCGCTACTCGTTGCTGTCTGGGAATAGACAGCATCCGATGTGGAGAGAGAACCGATCGTACGAGCCCTACCCGATCGCTCTGGCGGTCCTTGTACCTGCTTCTCATGTGGGGCTTTCTTCTCGTTTGTGCGTCCGCTGGAGACAGTCGTTGTATCTTGTTTCGTATGTGTCAGATTTTAGGAATAAACTATTTTTAATGTGTAATTGTGCGTGTTCGTTTGTTTTATATGAGTGACGACACAACAAGAAGCATTTAAATTATATTTCATGAAAAAATGTTATGGGTTTAGCATTTCAAAAATCATTGCAAAGAGTACTCAAGTGTAAAACAAAATTTTAAGATTCGGTATGAAGTTAGCGTGAATTCTCGCTATCTTGACACTGTGATACAATCAGACCGTCCTCCTTCCGGAACAAGTCTACCAGGAGAAAGTACAAGCTCGCAACATCTCCGGTGCGATTTAGTATTCAGTTGTTTGTGCATTCTTGATGGAACAGGACACACCGTTCTGACTGTGCTAGTCATACCTCATTTCTACGCGCGTGAGTTCTACGATAAATTTTACATTCAACCACAAACGGAGTCATAAAACAAAACGATTCATGGTTTCGAGGGAACAAACCATACCAACGAAGTGCAGTGCTTTTTCAACTGATGCTTTGCTGTGATTTCAAGTACCGGCACGCATTCGTTTGCGTGTTTGAATGCAATGAAGGAATCGGGAGGGCCGAAACTGAGTGACAATGAGCGGATTTTAAGTGAAGTGCCTTCTGTTGTGCTTTCTACTGTGCGATAATATAGTTTCAACAAATGTTTTGGTAGTAAAAGAAACATTTAAACGCAAGTTCCCGTAAAACGATGGACGATGAGGCTACGGTACCATTTGTCAGCCAATTCTCAATGCACAAAACGTCACCGGAAAATACAATCGGTAGACATTAAATTCTTCCCGCGTCGTGTTGCTAGCAAGGTCAAAGGTTGTAGGTAGACCATCTTCGCATTTTGTCGACGCTACTGCTTGGTTCCGCTGCAGTGTAGACTGCAGCGCACACAGGGTCACGTTTAATTTAATTAAATTGAAGCACGTTCGTCGGACGGTTATTTCCTCGAGCGCTGTGGTCAAATCTAGCCACAAAAGCTTATAAAACGCTACCGGTTAAGAAGGCTATAAGCCATGGAAATGGCAGTGTAATGATAGTGGGCTTTCACCTTATTTCCTCATCCTGGAGTGCGGAGGGGTAATGCGTGAATGTTACAATATGTTTATTTGTGCGACAAAAATTGAAATGTCGGGGAATTACCTAACATATAAAATTATAAAACTACTTGCTTTCCTACGAATTGGTGATAATATAATATTTTTTTAATAAGTGATTACGTAAAAACCGCAAATAATCCTGCAAAAGCATTCTGAAACCACTGATCTAAACGAACCAGTTTGCCATGTTTTAAACTACTTTCACGTGTACTCACATCGAAACCTTTTGTTGACAAGCTCTCAACATGAAACGTTCCCATCCACCATCAAAAAGAATTTGCTGCTACATAGTTGCTTTATCGGACAACTTCCAGCTGCTATGAATTCTAATTAGCTAATGTGCGCTAGATATTCAAGCGGTTTTTCGTGCTTTGTACCGCCGAACGTTGTCCAAGAAGGAGATGATTTAAGAAAGCAAACGTCAAGAGCAACAACCGCCATAAATTCACCAAAAAGAAATATATGTTTCCCTTGACGTGGGTGCAAAATGGACCTGATGCTGTGGAAATAGTCACACCAGTATGGAGCAATTTTTCTTAAGCTTGAAATAATTATTCAGCGATGAAAAGGGGATTAAACGAGAAACAGAAACAATAGTTGGTTTTAAGGAGGGAGGAAAAACATTCGAAAGCTTACTGGAGCGTCTTTCACTACGAATGGGCAAACCGGTCCCAATTGCAATATTAATACAGCGAGCTACCAAACGCTTCACAAACATTATTGCCCTCGCGTATTTCGTAAGATGAAAAACAAAGTATGGTGAATTTTTTCTTTGACGCGTTGTTCGCAGTTTAAGCAAAGAAACCGAACCAAGTCCTTTCCCAAGACCACAACGACATTTTATGAATACACATTTACACATTCACACCCAAAAACACAAACGATACCGAGCTGCCGAAATTGTAAAACCGTCTGCCAAGTGCGACGATATGCAAACTGCACACAGCCTTTGCCGGTTCTAGCATTTTCCGTTTTTCCCTATGGTGTCTCTAATTCATCAAAAAAGGATAAGCTGGCATTTGGATAGCCGAGGGGATGTGAAACGTTCCGGGCCATTTTGCGCGTGTTGATTTTCAGATGGATTGCTTTGCTCTTTTGCTAAGTGCAAGGACGTTCCTTCTTTTCCTTTCATGTCCCATTGGCTTTGACACGGTTTCGAACACGGATTGTGTGTTTGTACGTGGTGCAGGAAAGTTTTATCCGATTCACAGTGTTGAATTTTGTTTCATTAGTCCGATAAGACAAATAATAATAATAAATAACATAAAATTCGATAAACAAGAAAATTATAATTTTAACCAACTTTTTTAGTAACAATTATTCCTCGTATTTTGATGAATTGTTAATTCTGATAGTTAATTCTGAAATTAATGCCAAATTTGTTTAGTATGAAGAATTAGGGTAGAATGTACGATTCTAATAATATCATTTATCAAAATATTCAGACTTTCATTGCTGAGAAAGACGTTATCACAAATTTGATAATTGTATTTGATTATTTATAACACCCACTAAGCCCACCATGCAACCAGTAAGATTTTAACATCGTTCCATCCACATGGTGTAACTTCTTTCACAGCTAGTAATTATTTGACGTCAGAAAACGAAGAAACCTTAATATTCAATTTCGAAACCCCGCAGCAATAATTAAACTAACTTTTCTAATTGAATTCATTGAGCCATCGCTACAACCAGCGCTGCTTGTTTCGCACACTCTCAGGATAGTGCTTATCCTGCCTTTAATTGCTTGGGTTTGGAGGTGTCGAACACACATGACAGGAACGCTCCGTAGCACAAAATCATCTCCTTGCTTCGGAACTTCAAGATATGATCCAAAGCGGCAAGCAAGTATTTGTGGGGATGTACGTTAAACCCCTTTAAGAATCCCCCGCAGCAGCCTGTTACACACGAACACACACTTACGCTCGTCTGAGGATGAATAAAAAATGGATAGTCTACTATAAATCTAATTTGATGTTTCATTCCTCATCGAAGGTTCGCCTGTCGGTAGAACCATCCGCAACGTTTATCCATAGAAAAGTCTATCAACCGATTTCTCAATCTACTTCACCGAGCTCCAGAATGTTTCACTTCCGGTAGCCAGAAGCGGGCGAAATGGGCTTTTAAGGGGCTCTTCCGGAGCGATGGCAAAACCACCGGCGCTAGCGTTGGGAAAGTTTATTTTTGGGTTCCCTTTTGCCTAAAAACTTCCCGGGCACGGCAGCTACTGGTGCAGCATATTCACGCATCCTGTTCAGTTATTGGTCCCGTTTGTGTTGGCTTGCAAACTCACACGCTCCTGCCATGCTGGTCCGACCCGTTCGATCCTTGTTGTTGGTGAAAGGAAGTAATAGTTTCTTCTTGTTTGTGATACCCCGTATTGACCCCGATCACGATCCCTGATCGAACGTTGAAAGGGATGAAAAATCGAAGAGTTTTAGCAACAACCAGTCGCCCCATAAGGGATGGTAGACAGCCAGGGACTACAATGCATACCCGTCACCACCCGCACTACTGTTGGGGATGAAAAATTGTGCAACAAGATGGGTTAGATGGTCTAGCAATTTGCTTCATCTTTTGCTCCCATTTTTCCCAAAACGGGAAAATAGAGTGGTTTTTTTTCTTGATAAATTATCAACCACATGAAATGGATCACAGGTGAACGGTACAAAGAGCTGCTTCATAGACCTTCTGCTCCGTTTAAGTTTATTACATTTTGATTTTTATTACCATCGTTTAATGTTAACATGGATAAACGACTCTATATGGGTGCTATTTTATTGTGCTAAGAGCTTTAACAGACAACGCAAACAACTGCTAGCTCCTCATTAGCAATTGCTCGCTGTTAACCATTAAATCGAAACGCATTTTCCCATACCTAACATAAAACAAATATTATTTACTTCAACAAAATTCAAACAACGGTTCATCCACTTCTCATAACCGGGATCTGACCCATTGCAAAGTGCTCGAGTGAACGGCATCGTACTATCCGATATGCTAATGCTACTGTGTAAAGATGCCCTCGCTGAATCACTTAATACATGTTGCAATAATATCTAATTTTGCACAGCTGTTTGCAAAGATTGTTTCACTTCCATGATTTGCATTGCTCAAGCACTCTCGGGATGAAAATTGTACGCAAGAAAAGGAGCAAAGTTGCATCATCTAATGTTTGATAAGTTTCGAGCTTCGATGTAAAAAATAAATGGAAAGCAAACGAAAACATGCCAATTGTTCTTCGACGTTTGGGTTTAGATCAAATCTTGGATAGGGAGTTTGTTTTCAAACTTAAAAATGGTTTTCACAGATGTTACTTTACCTTATTCCGAAGAAAATAAATACTTAAAAATTCATCTGTTTTTGTTAAGACGTACTTCATCCACTGCACCGGCTAGAAACCGTCGGAATGTTTAATGGAATGCACACGGAAAATTTCGTTTTCCTGTCGCGTTGCCAGGACAGCCATTACTATGGTTGTTTAAAATTGTACAACTTTTCTTTTGCCAGTGCCCGAAGGACTGTAACCATCGCAGAATGTAACGATCCGGAAGAACAACGTTTTGCTACAGTACGGAATGGATTTTGATGGGAGATTTGGTTCTTCCCTTTTTTCCGAGAAAATGCAAAAGACAGTGTGCAAGAAACACCGTTCAGTTTTATGCAAAACAGTTGGCAAACGCGATGGGCAACGAGAATCATACTGGAACGACTGGACGTGCTACTGTCACAATCTAAAGAATAGATAAAGATAGCGTTTTGTTACATTTGTCGCTGATATTTTTTGCAGTCAAAATGACAAAACTAACGATTGTTGAAAACTTATTATCAACATGTTGCCTTTTTTTTTTAATTATTTACTAACAACTATATCTTTTTCTGTGTGTATAATTGCCCCGTAAATAACCATCCAATGAAGTTTGTCCAGTTCTCCACAATTTCCCTTCCCAGAACCGAGGAAAATCTGAATTCAGATTATTGACACTTTCTGCTGGAGCGATTGTGTACACGGAACAAAGAAGCAATTCATAATGAGACACCTTGAACGAAGAAAAGTTCCGGTCCAAGAGGATTATATTTCACCGTGCCAATATGCCCGCGGTGCAATTCTACCGAACCTGCAAGGCAACTTTTACGTAGAAGCAAAAGAAAAAAAAAAACACCCTCCCCCCATATATTGCCTATCACAATCAACGGCTAAAGGGCTCAAATGATTTTCTTCCGAGCTGCTCATTTGCCCTTCACATGGGAAATAAAATTATTCAATGGGTTCTCACTTTGCCTACATTGTACGTACGGCTATACAATGGGCGACTGGGATCAGGAGGCGCGTGGAACTGTTGAGGCTTTTCTTGAAAACCCTCCCGCTCCGCTACAGGGTACTTCCCCTTAATGGTGCTTATTGCTCCCATAAGCGGTGCTTTGAAGAGCAGGATCGTAAGTGGACGGATCGAAAAGCTGAAGGCCGGACCACCTAGCCGTACCAAGAACCGGACCCATGAACGGCAGCTGTCGTAACCTGAAGTGACAGGAAAAGTCCACCTTTGCCACTTTTACTACTACCCTGACTGACTGTTTGTGATGGCGTGAGGGTGAGGAAGCGGAGGTTTGGAAAAGCTTTTCCCATTCCACCCTTCACTCACTCACTCCGTCTTCTAACCGCCATAGCGTGGTATCAATTTTCAATACTAATTGACTTATTTAATTATTCAACACTTGGACCTTGGGCTTTGTTGGGCAGAGAGTGTAAGGCGCCTTCGGCGACTTCTTCCCACTTTCCCTCGAAAAAAACCTCTTCCATGGGGCTTCTAAAGGAGGCCAGTTTCGCGACGATAAAGGTATGAAGAGAAAAAAAGCGTTGGAAAAACCGCGATCGCTCGCTAGCTACTTATTTTCTGTTCGCTCTATTTTCACTAAACCTTTACAGCGGGTGGTGGTGTAAACAGTAATAAACAGAGCGCATGGTAACCCCACGGCTCTCAGTGCCCCCAATATTGATTATCCATCCGGTCAGATGGTTATGGACCAGAACATTGCTGTTTTGGAAATCACCATTAACATTGGCGCTCCGGAAAACTAATCACACACCGTTAAAGGGCTTTCTGACAGGCAAATGCCAAATTACAGCCTTTGGGTTACGAATTGACGATAATTTTAGGGTTTTGTTACTACGCTGACAACAACAAAAAATACATGAAATTGCTCGTACGCTAGGTAGCAATCGTTGTGTTACTCTTATTTATGAAATATTTTTTTATTTACTAAGGGCTTCTTCAAAATTTAAAAATAACATTTTTAAACTATGCTTAAGTGTATTGTAAATTGTACACATTTTTATTCAGCAACAGGGAAGCGGTGAGCTTAATTTACTTCCTCCTCAAGTGCAATATACAATTCAATGGAGTACAAACATGCAGTAAAACAAGCAAGTGACGCATGTTCCTTTATTGGGCCAACTGCCAAGAGCTGTTGTTCAACATAATTCCAACCAGCAAGACAGTTTCAGGATGATCAAACCATCTTGTCTCAACCAGTGCATTCCACACAGCCCCACCCTTACCAAATCACAGGAAGGCAAAGTGCTACGGGGTGTGGTATTTCCGCAAAGCGTCCTTGAACTATTTCCTTTGACAGTTGCGACAAGGAACGGTCGTTTTGCGTGCATCGGTCATTAAGATCGGCCGTCAGTCAGACACCAGCAAGTCGTGGGTGATGGAGAAAAATATTATCACTCACAGTTTCACCACCGTTTCGCTTCCGATTCGCAAAACCTTGCGTGTCGATCAACACTGCGAGCGTATTGCCATGCAAACGACTATTTTCCATGATCCTTTCGACCTTGTTCGATCCCGAAGGCTCGCTACCTGTTGCCAAGCCGCTTGGTCCGCTTTGTTGCACATTGACTCATTAACACCGGTAAACCAATCGTTGACCAATCGCCCACCGCCCCCCAACGGGTGCCGGATTTGGTTGGTGGAGATACGACCCGGTTGATTATCAGACCCGGCTGTGCACCGTGGTCGTTTCGTCTTGGCTGGTACATTAATATTCATCAGTGCGGAAATCAAATGGAAGTGCTGGATGCGAAACTGCAAGCAGGAAACCGGAAACGAAACAATTCCAACTGGCAAACTGTGAATTGGATTGCCGTTGGAATTGGCGAGCTTTCTGCACGTTAGTCTGAGCCCCGTGCCTGTATATATGATTAGATTAATGACAGTCGAATAATTAAGACATTCAAAGTATTTTGATGGAAATTGGAACGTTATTTTAACCAGATCCTTGATGATTATTGCAACTTTTGTTCACAAGTTATTCAGACTGTTATCGCAGTAAGAAACAATTGTTATGGGGAATGTAAGATAGTTACGTCCTAACAATTAATTCGGTATCATCTAACACCGGCACGCTTGACGAAGTGCTTCAAGGTCATCAAAAGACTATCGCTTTTGATGGCTGTTGATGTTCAAGGTGCATAGCGCCCTCCCCGAATCTGGTTCAGCTACTCGAAGGCATTCTAGCAATTCTACCGATACGATGTCTGCGTATCGGTATCGTATCGTCCTACCCGGTCGAGTAGCGTGTTGAATAATTCAACCAGTTTTATACGTTGAGTGCCATTTCCGTTCTACTCTTGGGCCTTTGCGAGCAAAACTTTTCACACAGCCACTGCAGAACGGAACCAAAGCATTCAGCCGGTCGTTAATCGGTCATTGCGCGCCTGAATGTGAAGTAGATCCTTATCTTCTTGGACAACTTCTTGGTATATTCAGCGTTCTGTATAGGCTTATCACGAAGCGGGGGGAGGTTGCAGTGGAAGAGTTTGTGTTTTAGTTTGGATTTTTTTTTTGCCTAAGATCTCAACTCCCAACCTACCCTTACATAGTAAAATCGAATGGCACGGTGTGCTTCTTGGTAGACTATTTTTATGTTCGTAACATTAGCAACTACGGCAGACTCAATGCGTTCCTCAGTGCGATTGTAGGCTCGGTTTTGCAAAGGAATAAATAATTGAGCAAGCGGGTCGCGTTGGCCTTTTTATATCGTTCTCGCAAAGCAAGGCGAAGGTTCTTCACCGGGTTCTGGGCCACCGTCGAAGAAGCTACTGAGGACACCTTCCCGTTTTGGGGTCTTTGTTGAATCGATACACCAGCCGCGGCATGAAAGACAAATACCCTTGGTCCATGCCCGTGAAATGTTGTTTGTCTCACCGGTAATCGAGGGAGGAAAGGTGAAAGGAACTCTCCCTCCCGTCCATCGGTTTTTTCGCCGTGACACTAACGGTCCGTCTTCTTCAATGGATAGTTTGGTACAGGAAAAGCGGGTCAGTGAAAGGTAGCCATACATGATGTTTGTGCTGGGCGTATATCGCACGTGCGTACCTTTGGGCGTGATAGATGATGGAATAAAAATGTGTAATTCGATACGGTCTACACAAACCCAGCGGGATGGTATTTTGGTTACCCTGTCCTCAGCGTCGTCGTGGGAAAACATTTGCAACGATACGCTGTGATGTTTGGTGTGGTTGGAAGAAAAATAAAACAATATTCCCAACCCACCCGGTCAGTAGCATGTTGTGGTTACGGTGTTGATCAACTCTTTGGGAATAAATATCATTCGGGGACAGCTTCGGAGCAGTGTGGGGACAGTTTGTTCGATGACAAATTTATTCATTAGATGAAGGATTTATTGATCGTGCGCTGCGGCACATGCCGAAGAGAAATTGGAATGGATTACTGTGACTTTGTAGTTAAGCTCAACAAGTATTTGCAAAAAACCATAATATTTCAAAGTATTGGAAATATTTTGTGTAATATTAGTTCACAATGTGATGCACTTGTTATATTGAAATTTATATAACGTACTTTAAAATGTCTTTATGCTGTCAACCGAACACCGAAATCCATGTTGCGTCTCCTTCCACAAACCTTAACTGTGTCGTAACGAAGGTAATCAAATGAAGCAAAATTTTCTATCAATCGAACTGGAAACTATTTCCAATCAAGTTGTGTGGAAGGAGAACGTCTCCATGTTCCGACTATTGCCGGGAAACGATGTGCAGTGCACCTTTTCGAAGTGGCACCTTTTCAGCGAGTGTACATTCCATTTCCTGTCCGGAACATTCAGCAAACAGTTTGTAATTGTAAACGATACCACTTTGCAAACTTCGTCGTAGTTTTCCACAGACGTGGGCTCCATTCACCGTCAGGTGCACCAGCATGTAAGAAGCAGAGCTTGAATGGAGTTCCGATCCCACAAAAATTGTCATTCTGCGTTTCTTCACCAATGTAGTTCAACGAACTGCTGTAGCGTGCACTGAGTGAATAAAAAATCTGCTAAAGAAGTAGCAAGAAATTGAACAAAACTCACCAACAAAACCGGTACCACGATTCAGTTGAAAAAAGCGATGAATAACGTCTCTGCCAGCTATCATCTCCGCAGGTGTCGCATACCTTAGCAAGGATAGAAGATTAAAAGTTGAACCATTGTGCGGGTGAAAGTGATTCAATTCTCATTCCAAATTGTCCCGAGTTGTGAACTTTCCTTTTCCGTGGCACAATAGTTGGGCCACAATCACTTCTACCACTAGCGCCATCTTGTATGCCAACCGATCGGGTAGAATCACCACAAAAGGCATACTTTTTTCGAACTGATACTCCAACACCAAGCTCTGCGATAGATCGAGCTGACGCAATCTGTGTCTCATTGCATGCTTTTCTTTTCCTCACAAGCTGGTCCAAAGGGAGTTGCTTCTATCAGGACGGTCGGTCTCGCTCTATCTGAGGCAGCGTGTGATAAAGCGTACTGTGAATATCTTCCATCTGGAGTGTGGTGTGCTATTGTCGAAGGTGCTGGTAAGTTGACAACAGCATCAGTGTGTCCTAAGGGAAATAGTACCTTCCGAAGTCACGTGGTGCTTCAAACTAGGAAAATCCTTCCATAATCCGGCCGTTGTTGGTCGTGAAATATTGTGGTCTAAAAGAGTGCTTTACGGCGTGTAAAGCTGCTGAAGGGCGTGTGATAGTGTTTGCGTGAAAGTTGTGTGCATATATGTGGTGCATCAAAGTGCATTGCTCGTGGTTCGTTGCATTCTGCTTCAGCGAGTGGAGTTGATCGAGGAGTAGATAGTGGTTGACAGGCAACAAGAGGAAATCGAGAAGAAGAAGAGTGAGGAGCAAAAAGCGTTTCCAAACGCACAAAAAAGTGGCTTTTGGTGAATCTGCTCCTGTGACGGTGTTCAAGCTATCGCTATTGAAGCATCGACGGTGTGTTTCTCGAGTGATCGGCTTAAAGTCACGCGACATCCATCTACCAGTCTGCCAGTCATCAATTGGATACTACCAGGGGAAAATTACCAATCCTGTCGCGCTATCCATCTCTATCGTCACTGTACCCTGCTTTACACCCTTCACCTCCTAATATCCTGTGCATCCGTCCAGGTCCAACGAGCTTCTGAATCCCCGTGTACTACCGGCGGTGTGTCTGTGCGGTTAAAAGAAAGGTAGTAGTATTGTTGCTTCCGCTTCCACCGCTGGTGCTAGTGTTTCTCCTATTGCTTTTGTTACTCTTCCAACTGGCCCGCCGGCAGGAGGAGGAGGAACGGGAACGGGAGCGGACCGCCGCAGCGGCGGCCCACCACTGCCGCCGGGACCATCCATCACACCATCACCACCACCAACATCTTCATCGTCATCAGCATCACAGCCACAGTTCCGCAGCCTCCATCTCCCCATCCGCTACGGCGTCCTTATCGCTTGCGTCATCACCCACCACACCTTCCACGCCAAGTTCCCCGCTCACGCCCTCTGGCGGGGAGCCGGCGAAGCAGCACCGTACCGCCGGGCTGCTTCGGACCGCGCGCGATAGCTTCATAGGGCGGAGGCAGCAACGCAACGCACCGGGGCCCGGTGGTAGCGACAACCCAGGCAGCAGCACAACAACACCACCACCAACCGTCACCTCGCCATTACTTGTAAAAGCCAAGGAAAAGTGCAAACTGTTCAGTATGCAGCGTCAACAGTACCAACACTGCCACTCACAGTCCATCGAGATGGACGTCTACGATACGGAAGGTAGGTAGGAGTAGAGTGGCTTTATTACGAGTCAATCATACTTCCAATGACGATGCTTTACAGTGTGTGTGTGTGTATGTGTGTGTGTGCCAGAGTAGACATGATTATAATTAGACTAAACTTTTCATTTCAAACGAGATACAAAGGCCAACAAAACACTGGATACATAGTAGGATAGATTTTGCGAAGAGATATTGAAAGCGTAAAGTTTATTGCAATTATAGAATTTTATAGATTTTTTACAGGATCTCCTTCTTGATTATTCACATTATATGAAATGTTTCTTGTAGGCTGAAACTTACCTGTCAATACTTAGCGACATATATTCCAACGCTTCTTTAGCTTTTCGATATTCTATATAGTTTTCGATATGCAGAATAGTTTTTCTTTACTGTCCTTGGCTTTGGCAATTAATACGAGATTGAAGTGAAACTATAAAAATATGAATAATCTTACCAGCATATTAGTTGATTAAAACATTTCGGAAATGACGATGCTTTTACATTCCTTATACTTACGACGCAAAACGTGCTAAGAAACTTCTTTCTTTTACTCAGTTAGTTCGTTTCATAATATGTCATTGTGCTATCTGGGTCGTCGTTAACTTGCCTTCTCTGAGTCGAAGCAATGAATTTGTAAACTTTTCATCTCATCTCGCTCTTACTGATTGACTGAGAACAGATTTGAAAAGGGAAGTGAGGTTTTGGCATGGTAATTCTATTTATCGAAAGCTTGAACGAACGCCCTTTCGTAGGCAAACAAATTCCTTCTTTAAATGAATTTTTTCATTGTCGCATCACTTATGTTAGATAACATAAACCACCCGTTTTCAGAACTTACGGCTTTTATTCCAATAATAGCTAATGGAGTCTATGATACAAGCCACCCGATGTTACGCTTTCCGGTGGATCTTATGCAGAATTTCGTCTAGAAACATGTCACTTGGACGGCACTGTTACCTCATGAACGTACACCGAGGGTAGGCTTTTTCCCTGTCTTACCAACCCACACGTGGCAAACGTTACCGGATGGACTAAAATATCCCCTCGCTGTTAAATTTCCTGTAAACATGCCGTCATACATCCATTATGCAGATTCAAATTGCACTAACACGCCGCGTCATATGACTTGCACCAGTCGCCGGTGCATCCGGTCACCCGAGTGAAATGCATCCGGTCCCGGTACATACTACGGTGCACTTTCGGTCACCTTTCGAACGAAAGCATGTCGGTGTGTATGGTAAACATGTTTCGCCGCTCTCACCACACCAAGCCTTGTCAATCTGTTATTTATAGTGAATCAAGTGCATCGCTACATCGCGATGGAATCGTGCTGTTTGAGATAGGAAACCCATATTTGAACCCGTAAGTGTGCATGTGTACGCCCTTTTGCCCCAGCCATTTTGCGGAGGTTAAGGATGGAAACTGCGAAAAAGGGTACCGCGTTGCACGGTGTGCCTTTTCCTGCGAGATGATGCTCTTCCTGCTCGCGTTGGTCAAACAAACCAAACATGTGCCTTTTCTGCTTCGTTTGTATATTCCGCTACCTTTTTGTTGTCTATGTTTTCCCCTACTCTCCCTTTCTCTCTCTCTCCTCCCTCTCTCTCTCTTTCTCTCTGGCTTTCTCTCTAAACTTTGAAGTTTATATAGTCGGTGTGAGTCCTTCTATCCGGCTCTAACCACACATTTTCATAATCTTGTGTCTAGGTCAGGGCGAGTATCAACAACGACCCTGTTCCTCAAGTTTTCGCCACGTTGTGCACTTAACTGACTCCGCAGCACAAAACATTAACATAAGTTACCAAACCCACATCCCTCAACGAGGTTTTAAGGTTATCTCACTGCGTCAGTCTATGACAGCAATTTTCCATTTTAGGTTTTATTATGTATTCATCAGCCTTTTTGCTCATTAATTTGTGTTATTTGATTTGAAATTATATCAAATCATACATTGCGATGGCCTGCACGTGAAATCTTCAATACGTTACATACGCTTTGCGAAAACAATCAGATAAGACGCCTGGATTCTCCAAATTACCTGTCAATAACACAGTTCATTTAGGTTGCCAGCTTATGATTGCAATCTCGTGCAGATAAATACCCGTAGTTATACGAGTGAAATGTCAGCAAAACACATTGTTGATAGGTCGGAATGAAGTGTGGATCGAAATCTCACTCATACTGGAATTTATTTGCAGTACACATTGGACTTGCTGTTAGAAACTGATTAATTTGTAATGCTAATCACTATTTCCGTTTTTTTATCGAGAGTCTTGTTGCTTCTAACGCAGGATTTAAACACTATTATGAGTTAATATTTCTTTACGAAGATTCCGAGACAATAACTTATTCTCTTTATTCAATGTCCAATAAATAGGTAGTCGTACAATAAAGAGCTTAAAATTTAACAATATCAAAGCTTATTTGCCAAAATTTAAATTTATTATTATTTATTTGCTTTTGTACTTTTCTACTTCTGCTGCCTTTCCGTCAACGGTACACCACGCATACTGTTGTGTTATTTATTTTCCTAATATACACCAGTAACGTTCAACCCATTTACCTTCGATTGGGCTGTAAGGTTCTGGAAAGGTCAATTGAATTATGTTTCCTGTTTCCTTCATCCGTCATGCCGCTTGCTTGTTTACTGCATTCTCAACCGGAAGGAAAATTCAATCTAAACTATAATTGTTTGGTGGGGAGCGTCCAGTTTTCCTCTTTATTTGTTCAATTTTTGCTTTTGCAAAAACCGTTTCATTAGCTGGCCCATTTAACCGTTCACTGATTCAATTATTCATGTTTTTTTGACATGCCCTTCATGTCCAACCAACCCGCTGTTTAACTGTTCGTCGGATGACCTTTAAACGATGTTACACCTTGTTTTTTTTTTTATAAACAGCTATAAAGTTTTTTTCTGCCGCATGAAAAATATCGATAAGCATTGTCAGTTTGATGATTTATCATATAGAGTATGTGTAAAGTTTATTTCTCTATTTTTTCGATCCATTGTTTCATGCGGATTTCATTCGGTTAAGCGATGTGGTGCTAACACTGTGTGTCTGATCGTAATGGGATTTGACACTGTTGTAATCGATGTGTCAGACACAAAAGTGATGAATTCATCAAAACTTATCACATTCATATTTTTATGGGATTCATTCTTGGGGAGCAATATATTACGGGATTAGTAGACGCTTGATTTCGAATGATGTTGAATTTAACAAATTGACTAACTTTCTTTATCGTATGTTTATTTATTTAATTACAGGTAAGAAGTTTTTCCATTGTACTAGCATCGAATAATGCTCGGTAAGTTATTATAATAACCAAAAAACAAACTCATTCCAGACGCATAACTGTTGCAGAAAACGTTTTACATAAATACTCGCCATTTTAAAAATTGTTTATCGAACCCCGTGTTTGGGTTTTCAAGTACTTGAAAATCTTACTAACAATTTCGTTTTGTTTTATACGACATTAGTTCCATTCTGTATCCTTTGTCCTTACAAAATTCAAACCCATCGGTTCAATGATTCGTAAACAGACTATAGGGCAACGTCCAAAACCTAATGCACTTAGCCGGTAAATGAGAAGCCTAACAATTGGCCGGGGGAAGTATTTTCATTATCTGCATAATTGCACAGTCAAGCATGTGACGGTTGGCGTTTAACAGCTAGCTAGAAATGTCGTTTTACAACCATACGCCGTGTGCAAATTGGTGAAGCCGCAGCAGAAAACGAGCTCGGTTAATGGGAATAGTTTCGAAGCAACTAAAACGGATCATAATTCTCAATCCTTCACATACGAGGATTTTACAGCGGCTTTACGGTAAGCTTCTCTGTTTCAGTTGACATATGCAGTAAGCTTCCCTTCTTCATGTGATGTGTGTTCACGGTGGTTCATGTGGAGCACAGTAATATTTCAACATTGGTATAAATCCAACCATAGAAAATTAAATTTTTGATTGACTTGTGTGGATTATGTATTTTATTTTTAATCTTATTTTACGGCTCCAAATTTAATTTACCGTGTTACAGCGATTACAAAATCCAAGATTAAGCTGTCGTGAAATGTGTTGAGAAGCTTCTGTTCATTAAAAAAAATCATTCAATATAATTCGTTCTCCTATCCTCAGTAATCCCAAAATTGTGCAAATTGTTCCTCATATAATATTGACTATCACTTGAACGAGCCAAATATACCACACGGAATGTTAAGCCATAATTTGTCAAACTAATTTGAATAATTAAATGTGAAACTATGCAAAGTAATAGCACTCGAAAGTTTAAAGTACCACCTCACGCGTGTAAACGTTAACTTTTGTATTTTAAAGCACAATTAAACGCGCTAGTTTCTATTGCCATTGCCAGCAAAACATTGGGGCTCTCGATCATTATTTTTAATTATTCTTTGTGTCTAACCCCTATTTACCAAACTTTACATGTACGACAAACGTAAGAGGCGCCGTTTGATTGCTCACATGCCAGGCAGTTCATACAATGCCTTGGGGAGGCTTGGAAATTAATTACGAACCTCTAACGATATCTCTGTTGAATGTTTCTTTCACGAACTTTTTTCTTCCACTTCCTTTCGCCATTTGCTTCGTGTAAACCGAGTAAGGAACGATTTCTTTCCTTCAGTTGTCCTGTCATCCTTTTTGCTTTTCTGTTTCGGTCTGCAGGTATGGTTACTTCCGCTATATCGGCACAATAACGCCATCGTTCGGCTTCGGTTGGCCTCATTCAAGATCGTTATTACCGGGCACAGCTGGCAGTTCATTATTTAGTTCACATTTTAGCTTCGTTGTTCACTGTAAAAGCACCCTGGGGGATAAGTCAAACTGGCTAGTCTTAAATTTTTCTTCTTCGTTAGTGGTTTTTACCAGTTTTACATGAATTTGGCCGGATTTCCTTTTTCGGTTGGTACTTGGTCGTAATGACAACATCTCACGCAAATCGACGTATAAAATATAACACCTTACTAGAATTGCTCTAAAGTTGTAAGGATGTTGTATGATAATGAACCATACGTTAGCTGGGTGTAAAATATACACCCGGTTTAAGTGTGTTTACATGAAACACCATGCGCCTCCATATAGCCTAAAGATCAAACACCATGCGTCTCCATTGGAAAATAAATGCATGTTTAAATTTTATGTTTCTCTTCATTGTATTGATTTATGCAAATTTATGTCTAATCATGCCTTTGTTAAATAAACAAAGCAATAGGATGATGTTGGTGATACTTGCTTTTATATTTATTTTTAACAGTTTATCTAAATTAAAGAAAGATGTATGTATGTTTTACACAATTTGTACCACTCCAATGTCATTGTCAATTGGTCAATTCATCACACTCCAGTTTTACCGATCGTGCATAATCTTCTCGCAGCTTAAGAAAGCGTTTAAGCACCGTACTGTTGTACTCTTTATCGCATCGACCTTCTGCATAATTCATCGGCGGGGAAGACACCGTTAAAAATTCATTCCCAAGTTCATCCACGTATTTATGCGCACGTGTATGGGTTTGTATTTGCGCCACATTCAAGCAGCTGCTGCCATTTTTTTCCTTGCGCGCGACCTTACTTATCACATGTTTCCGTTTCGCCGTATGCAATGATGTTTAGCTCTCTTTCGTGCATTTTCCAGCATAGATAAAACTCCATCCCATTCTTCGGTTTGATGGCCTCTCTCAAGTTCAAAGTCTCTCCTCATAAAGCTCATTTCACAAACACACACGCAACACACACGTATCATATGGATTCCCCGTGCTCACCACGTTCAATGTTGTCCTGTCTTATCACACGTAGCCTCGGTCAATGTATGACTTTCCCTACATACAGGCACAGTTGCGTTCCAATTTCCAGCGGCGTTCCCTGTGCTCTCTGGAAATCACACTACTATTACGAAGGGGAAGGTACTCAACGTTTCGAAAAAGCGCGGCTTCCTTCCGCGTTAGCATGTACTACAGGGAGCAGCACTTCGTTTGTGGACATGCGCACTAATCCCATGTGAAGTTCCCAAACCTCTGTGCTTGACGCTTGAAGAAGGGCAGCTGGAGTGATCGCACTCACATCGGTCGTTCCCGGGGTTTGCCTGCTTGTGTACCGGAAATGCCTTTGTACAGTCACAACCGGGAGCCGCGTGTCCTTTTGCTAAGCCTTAAGCTCTCATCGGTTTGATCCTTGTTTATTGTCTCATGTTTTGTAATCCGTACTGGTATTATTTCTGCATGCCAACTAGGTTTGGCAGAACAATCGTTGCTCCTAGATGAGTTTGGTGGTTCATCGCTAAGCTGGATGTTGCACCTTTGTCTTTCAGTGATTGATTGAAGGGAAGGATTATACAGAATATAGAGTTAGCTGACCCGTTTCGTTTATGTCATCGTCTACAAAATTCTTACCGAAAACAATTTCGCTTTTTTATCAATTACAATGTTTGCATGATGGATTCGTTATTTTCCTATGCATTCAGGATATTTTTATATTTAAAAACTATCTAACTACCTCAATTTAATGTCCATTACCATTCTATTTTTTTTTGTTTCATTAAGTTATGGTTTTATTCACCGCATTTTCACTTTTAACTTTAACTAAAGAAAGGCTTTCGTTCCATGTGAATATGTTTTTTTTTTTCAAAAATAAATCAGTTAAGAGAGAAAAACAACGATACTAGCATCATTTGTTTTATTTTTGCATCAATGACCTTCAATGATGGAGCACTTTGGAATTTCTTCACCCCTTTTCCTGACAGGGTGTATGAGTTTTCCCATGCCCTAGTCTTCGTACCGAACGGGGAAAGATAGAACTAGAATCAGAAGCATCCGAACCCAGAAAATCTAAAGCCGATTGTGCACATTTGTCGGGCTTCGGAAACGTGCCAGCAAGTTTGGGTTACCGGGTTCAGTTAGAATGAGGGGTAATTCTAAGGTTGTGTACTACCTCCCCTTATTGTGCTACTAGCCTCAAATCGGTGGGACCCATTTCACTCATGTAAGGGGAACATTATATTTTATACTGATCACAAGGGACAGAGAGAGGGAGAAAGAGAGCGCACATAAATCTCCTTCATTTTACTTTCGCTTGTTTGTGTAGGTTTGACCTTATTTTTTTGTATTAGCTCGCTCAGCAGCTTTACGGGAACATTGGTGGAAACAGAACATTAGACCTGGGGATGTTTTTCAGCTTGCTGTGCATTAGATGGAAGCTGTTTGGAGAAATATTAAACATTATGATTTTAGTAGATGAAAGAGTTTACTCATGTTGATTGTTTTTAGTTCAACTAAAAAAATATAAAATGGCTAGTTAATTGAATGTTATTTAAACACATTTTACTCCACACTGCGAATGAAACTGGTCTAAGCCCTTTTAGCCAAACAAACAGATTTTATTTTACGGAAATAGTACAGAACTTGACCATCACTTTTGACTTCTTTCTGTCGACCCTCCGAGCCGGGATCTCAGCAAAGCGGATACGCTATCTCTCAGTACGTTTACCGCTGTAAACAGATCGAAGACAACCGAAGCCAAGCGTCAACCAAAAAATCGTCATCGTAGTGTCATCATCGTTTGCGCTAAGTTTCCCTGACTCCAGAACAAAAAAACCCTCCTCACTCCTCGGCTGCACGATACCGTTTCGTTGACCTGGGTACAACAATAGCAGCAAAATGCTCTCCACACAGGTTGGGGTTTTTAGCTTCTCCTCTGCTCTTGTGTTGGTAACCGAGAGGAAATCGATCTCAACAGTGCTGGGCAGCTCCCAGTAGAGAGATTTTACGTTTTGGCCTTTTTTTTGGTTAGTTTGGAAATATCACTCTCCAAAGCTCTGACTACTGCTGAAGCAGCATCCTCCAGAGGTCTCCAGAGGTTTCACTCAGCACCGGGTTCGGAAAGGTGAGTTTGAAATGTGGGGGATGGTATGACGGGTAGTATTCAGCTCAACGTGATAGAAATGTTCCACTTCTACAACAAAAGAGCACACTCCACATGGCGCAGCGGATGTTGCTGATGAGGTGAGAAGCTCTATCCCCAGGCAAACGGGGTGATACACGGCGACACACGCAGCATTACAAACACATACATCCATACCCTACCGGAAAGCGGAACAGCTCGATATCTAGGATTCAGGATTCCGTATCTTTTTCTTTTTATGCCGCTTCGTGCTCTTTCCCTCGTTCACGGTGGCTGTGCTGTCCCGCTTTTGCGTGCTGGTACGATCTCGCACTGCACACTCGAGATATCGTACACTTCGGTACGTGTAGCCTTGTGTTGTCCTAGTCGTCGTGTGCTCAGCGCCCCTAACGGATGCTGTGGATGCTGCCGTCCCGTAGAGCCATTGCTCGGAGCTGCCGATTGCTGTTGTGCTAGTCTCTGCCCTGTGCTGTTGGTCGGTAGGCTTCTGGGGAACCGCATCAGTCCAGATCTGCTCAGTTGGAGCACTGACGTCACCATTGCAGGGTCCGCTAGTACTAGTGGCTACGAGGTGTAGACCAGTCTCGGAAGGTGGTTAACTCCTAGGTCCGTGGTTCTGTGGTGGCAACTCCTTTCTGCGTGCAGCGGAGGACGTTACTGTTTGCGTGTGTGTGCCCTCTGTGTACGTGTGTCCGGAGTGTCTGTGTGCTGTGTTCCCACACCCAGGTTTGAAGTTTGATGTGATGTGTTATGTGTCAACTGCGAACCGTGAACATATTAACTAGCAGCTTGAGGATTGATGCAGATCTTTGGAGCTAGTGTGTATGCTGTACAGGATGTTATTAATATCAACAAAATGACCGTCCATACTTTGATTGAACACGTACTTAAAAAGGGAATAAAATGACTAAACATGACCTCGCCTCAAAATAAACTGGGTGCAAAACAGTTCTCTCATCAAACAACATGACAGTATCACCTTAACCCTGTACAATGTTCAGTGCGTTATAATGTTTCCGCGTTTATAAACAGTGTCCAAGTTAATTCACTAGTGCTGTGTGAAGCTGTCACACCACCCATCACGCAATACATTTATGTCAAACGTTCTATACGGAACACTCCATCGATTGACAGTTCATAAGAAATAGACTGTTTTTCTCCATGGTTTTCTCGGACGACCGAGGCCAATATAGCTCTCGCTCGTTCATTTCCAGCCGTGGCACATGAACCCGTGTTGAATTTCCCATTAACTAAAGTATGTTGCAAACCGTTCGTGGCCCAACAACACATTCTTCTCGCGAATGTTTACTTGACACAGATTTGCGGCTGGATGGATGCGGCTGCTATACAGCCTTTCTGGAGAAACGGTATATCAGTGAGTTGGAAGAAAAACAGGGCACACCAGTGTATGCATGTGTGCGTGTGTTTGTGGGTGTGAGTGTTGGTGGCAGGTTAAATAGTGCCGAGGGGCAAGTGAAACGATCCGTTTCGATAACAGCATCCAGCTGATACTGTGCTTTTGATGTACTGTGCCAAAGAGCCAAACTCTTCATTAAATAACGTAGCCATACGTAAATGCGAATCCACGAGCCGCCATTCCTCGAAAGTAATTCATATATTCCATAGAATAGAAATGATGTGATAAACCCGAGCGAAGGAATGTGAACGATTGTAAATATTGGAATATTTATGGTAAATGTACTCAGTTACGGACTGTGCTCACTTGAATGTGACCGTGAGAACGTCGATCTCTTTCATCCTTGCTCGGACCGTGCGCTGAGTTGCTGAGGCGAAACAGTGACCGATGGAGCTAGTAATGGGGTGCACAAATACCATAAAAACGTGACTCCCAGTTTTCCTCCTTTGCAAGCGCTACTCGTCCTTCCGCTCTGCGAGGGGCTGCGAGCTCTCAGCATCCGCTTTAGTACTGGGTTGGGATGCTCTCGTGCATGCTCACACCCACACCGTTACAGCTCGGCGGAAAACCTACCGGGCTCCGACCGAGAGTTTGCAGCGTTTGCTCTGTTTTTACCGTGTTATTTTCGCACGGCTTCTGCTACTCCTTCAACCCGAAAGTATTCCAGCCCATGTGACGATGGCCACAGTTTTAACTGGCGCAGGATAGAGGAGCTTTTTTCGGTCGCTCTGTATACGTTATGCTACTATCTCATTCGATTTCGATGTGTTACTGCTCACACGTGTTCGCTTCGGTACACTCCTCATGCGTTATCTCATGAATTCGTAACGCATGTAACGTTCTTTCGTTGGGTTATATCTTGGTGATGATCTGCCGTAGATGGCTCCATCCGTTGGATTGTTAATGGATGCAACGCGAATGAAACACATTCTGACAGCTGTCATCTAGATTACAGTTTGAATAGTACGTCCTAAATTACGGTTCGTGTACCAAGAAGAGTACATTTCAGCAAAAGCTTATAGCAAGCACGACAATTTGTATTGACACTAATAGAATATTTGGGCAAAGCGCACCGTAAACATCTCTTCTTTCTTTTTGCAGTTTTTGAATGTCTGTTGACCAAACTAACAAAGGAAGCACCTAGTGTAACGAACTAACGAGACACACCCATACGGTTGCGCAATTTGCTCGAAAATGAAGGATTAGAAATGAAAAGAGAATATGAAAAAGTATTTCTTCAATAATGTTTCTATTCTATTGTACAACCTTATGTACAATAGTTTCGTTGATTATTTATATAAGTTTATTCTACTTTACATATATTTCCCTTTATTTGTATTTATGTTACTTGCAAAAGCAATCACATTCTTTTTATATTTGAAAATATATCTTTATTTTCATTTTTGACCAAATTGGAAACTTTCTACCAGTGAACAATCAACGTTATTAATCAACAAATGGATAAAGTTACACCCTTACATGAAGTCAATTTAAAACTTTTTTTATTGCTTTCCCGAAGCAACCCACAGCTCCCAACCAGTACACATTCAAATGCCTGCCTTGTACTGTAATGTGGTGAATAATGGGCATAAATGTTGGGTGAGTTGTTACCACCCATCCCCATTCCTTCACTCCACACACACTCGCGTATTGTCCAACGAAATTTCTCCATTCCTGTTGCATGGAGGTATTTCCACAGCTCGAGACACATAAATTTCCGACTTTCGCACCCACAATTTATCTCTCCAAAATTGTGATCGGTTTAAATTTATTTCTCGTTTCACATGCGCCTCCGCAGCCTGCCGTTTCTGCTGCTCCGCCGACGTCCATTTGCCTTTACCTTGACGTTTAAATTTGTCACATGCGCCAGGTTACGCTTCAGCAGCAATCCAATTACCACTTCAATATTTTATCAGCCAAAGACTACGACGCCGGGTGCCGTCGGATGATGAGCAAGAGCAGCAGTGTGTCTACTTTTTTTTGTGTTGGCAACGTGCTGACGAAGTGGTGAAAGATTTTGCGACACGACGAATCACATTATCGCAACAGTGAATTGAGTTTTTGCTAACATTTTTGCGCGTGTAATGATATCTTCTTGTATCGGGAACCGGATCGCTTTTCCGAAACGGTCTTCTTGCCATTTCACTGCATCAGCTAGCTCGCTTCCGAAACTATTTTCTCAAACTAGCGCACTGACTCGTGTGGCTAAAGAGTTATTGGAAGAGTGATGGGTATAAACTTTGTCAGCAGGGTTAAAGGATATGGTTGGAAGAAGTTGATTTGATTTGAATTTCAATTTTCATGATCACACAATCAACGAAATCGAGCAGCACTCGGCATCATCCGTTCGGGACAGACGAGCATCTGACGAGCAGACTTTAACGATAGAAATGCCTTTTTTCTATCCCTGTAAATGATACATTCCTACATACTGACCACGCAAAGCATTGAACTTCGTCTGGAGTATCTACTTTATGTCCGCTATGCTCGTATTCGTCCATCGTCACTTGAGGCTCTGGACATCTTGTCACTTTTTCTACGAGTGCATCGGTGCAAACGAAGGTTATCATCATCCTGATTACTCACCGTATGTCGTAGAGGAATACAATTATTGGCGCCTGTATCTTGTTACACAGACGCATACACTGAAATACACAAAAATAGGAACCGACAGATACCGAACAGGAAACAGTTTCTGAACACTCCCAAATGTCGGACGAAAGGGATGGTGCTTTTCTTTTTGTTTCTCCAACTCCGGCAATGGTTTTTTCGCGCCGGAACACTTTGTAACATACAGTTTGATCCATGTTCATGGCAACGTACGGGACGCGATGTCGCCAATGTGTCTATTTTTTTGTGTACGGCTCTGTCCAGAGACCGACCCAGTTGTGGTACGAATGGCAAATTTGCATACTACACAGCGCTGGGAGGATTCGTTCGTTCCATGAGCTGACAGAATCCGACAATGTTCGACTGTTGCAAACACTACGATGGAAGTGCACATGTTTTCCATCCAGTTGAGTGGAACTAAAGTTTGGAATTGTTCTATTTTTTGGCTAAACTGGATATCACGGAGACAATATATCTATAACTGATATAGTACTACACGCTTCTAGTTGTACATACAAGCACATTTATTTGTTTGGTTGCACATTTAGAATGCTTCACGGTATGCGAAACAATTGGTTGGGAAATTGGAGTATGGTTCAGGGAAATCCTTTGCAATATAGAAAGAACTTCTTCAGGTTGAACTTTGCTTGAACGAAGTGCTATACTCATCTGGAAAATATTTCACGATTCTTCTATGGTTCTTTTTTACAGAGAGATACTTTGCAGCATCTTGTGTATGCGGGAACTATCTACTCAGTTGTCAAATTATGCTGTTCGTTGCAAAAATATTCCCATGACTGTATCGATGCTGGTCATCAAATGAATTTAATCGAATTCCGCCTTCATACCGATGGAGGATGGATTTGGATTTGCAACCCAATCAGCCTACTATCTGCAGCGATTTCTCTTATGCTTCAGTTTGGCTTTTCGAATTCATGGAACTGGAGAGAGATTCTTCTCCCTCCTCCCGAAAACCCCTTCCCTTACAAAAAACGGTTTGGAGTGTAGAAAATCCCGCTCATTTAGTGCATCGACAAAAAACATCGAAAATCGGTTTTGAACTCGATCCAAAAATAAAATAACCCTCCAACTTTCAAGACCCAGGACGGCCAATGTGTGTCCTGCTCATTCGGGCGAGCTTTTGCACACCTGGTTCTCGCCCAGATCGTTTGTCCGGGAAGTTCCGGAAATGTTTGCCGATTGTTCCCTTTCAGCAAGCAAAACCCAACCCGATAAAGGTAGATGGAAAACTGGAGAGCGGTGAAAAATCGACTATCAACACTTTGTTTTTCGCCCGTGGCAACATCCGTTGGATCCGGATCAAAGCCCAGCCTCATGACAGTGGGCGAGCGCAAAAACAAAAAAAAAACAAAACGAAAGAATTCATGTGAATTTCTCAGCCAGCTTTTGGCATTCATCGTTCCGCAATCTGGTGATTTACATAATCATCCACGACGCAGAAAAATGAGGCTCAGAACGAAAAGAAAGTAAAAAGGCGTGCTCCATTCCATTCCCATGCTTTTCCAATCCATCCCCTAGGCAAAGCCCGAAAGCCGAACCAAACACGTGACTTCTTGAGAATGAGTCGGGTGTTTTACAAATAGTGTAACGCCAATAAATTTGTGCCACTCACCCAAACAACGAGTCACGCACACTCTATTACAGTGCGCCGTGTACGCGGTGGAGTTGGGGTAGGTAGAAGGGGTTATATTTTTGACAAATCTAATCCTGTCCGGAAAAGCGATTCTCCGCGCACGGTGATAATAAAACTAAAGCCCCCTTTGCGGAACGGTTGTACCAGGAAAAGCTCTTAGGGAAATGTTACCCAACCGAGCAAAACGATCAGCCCGGTTGAAACAGGGATGTTGGGGTTAAGTTTGTTGCACGAATGGAAACCGCACTAATTTGCCGTGTGGAAATGGAAAACTAATTTGCGTGCGCTGGGAATGCGTCCTTGGGATGGAGACGTCCAATAAATATATTAGCGTGGTGCTTTTATTATTAAATTTATCGGCACTGAAAAGGTTTACTTAGTAGAAGTTGGAATTAAAATAAATATCTTAGGAGTGTCGCTCTATAGAACCCAGAAGTTATTAAATAATGATTACCATTTATTTGACGTTGACAATCGCAAATCTGTATTATACAATTTCATTGGTATCATTACGCCATTCATAATGCCATTTTCACTAAAATTAAAACAATAATCTCCATTCCTGTACTTAATACATTTCTTGATACACTACCGCAACGAACCAATGTTCTTCCGCTGGATTTCCCGGTTGCTCGGTTGCTACGAATGGTCGCTCGAAACTGGGTCGTTGCACAATACTGTCAACTTCCCGGATAATCCCGTTCTGGCCGGCATACTGTGTGCACAATACACGTGAACTTGATCCCTGTACTCTTCAACCGTCCATTGGTGCGATTCCTTCCGGTTTTGGTGTGCGACTTGTGCGCTCGGGAGGAACTCTACCACAGCCCAAACGAACAGCATGGTGATCATACTTGCCGTACTCGATAACTTGCTGCTGTCTTGTCGTCTTGCAATCGGTACCGGAGTCGTCCCAATGTCAGTGGCAATTGGAATTGGTGGTCATCCACACGTATTCAGCATGTAGGGTGGCCCAATGGCTCCACCCCCCCAAAAAGTGTTGCGTAACGCGTCCGTGCGTAGCCGTGGAAGGAATTGGCTCACAACAAGCTGGCGTGTGTAGCGGTGCAAAAGTGCTACACCACGGTCATCAGCCATTAATTGACAGTCGGCGACACACAGTATGTATGTATGTGTGTGTGTGTGCCATACTTAGCGTCACCGTAAATGATTGCCTTCGATGTGGGGTTTCAGCACCGGAGCTTTTTGATACCGGGCAATAGGTTCGGCCCTGGAGGCCATCCAAGATGTCCGCACGGGGAATGGGGTTCGCATTTGTTCGCCCTGCTGCAATCCGATTAGCGGTGCGAAACCACGATGGCTATGGTGAGAAGATGACCCTATTTATATAATGAATTTGGTCAGCTGTGCGGCAAAGTCAACCCGTCACGGGTTTTGTGTGTCAAGTCTTGTTGAATACACAAACGGATCGTTGTGGTCCTCCATTGCTAAAGTAGTCAAAACTCTTCAACAGAGACTATTTGAGCTCATTGGAAATTAGTATTTAACGTAACATTTCACTTTACTTCTTGAAAGGCATACCATCATTGCTATAATGCAAGGAGTATCACGTCCAGGAGCCACACGGATGAAACATTCAGGCATGCAATAAAAAAGTCTAATGATCGTTCGCGATTCGCTTTCGTCCGAATATCCCACGAAATTTGCAAATACTTCTCTCTTTCTATTCCTTTCTTCGGTGTACAACACACCATTCATAGTTTTTAATGTCTTTGTGCTGTTTTATCCCTGGTAATATATAATAGAGCAAACAGAGTTATATGACTTGGTTCATCGTTTGTGGCTACTGTTCAATCTTCAAAACTGGGAGGAAGCAGCAGAAGATCTGAGTGGCTATGCACAGTACCTTCGGTGACGCCGATAAGGTCTGGTTTTTATTGCACAACTGCTTCCGGGTTTTATTCTACCATCAATGTAATGGGGGATAATTTCCGACCAAACTGTTCCATAAAATGCTCGCAGGTCCAATATGAGAAGCCCCAGTCTACGTAGAATGACTCTTTTTTTTTCGTCTGTTTCGAAAACCACATATAATTCTTCCCCGGGGGGAAAGTTCTGGACATGAATGTTTCTTTTTCCAGTTCTATTTCTGCTTGAATCGGTTAATCGCGATGGACTGTAAGTTAGACCAATTAAAAAAGTTTTATTTCCACATGTCAGCGGCACTATACGAGGGTTCCATACCCAACCTTTCGGTACCTAGAGTTCACTTGCGCAAACCGTTCTACACGAACGCACTCATTCGCTATTATTTATGATGTCTGGTGGTGCACGCTATATACTTATTACAAAAACATCGTACGTGCGAATTTAGAAGCTTTCTCTGAAAAATTATTTTTCCACCGTACATCATTCGCTATGCTGGATGGGCCATTTCGGATCTCATTAATTTAATTACTCACTCAGCTCACGTCTCATCCCAGAGCCTCACAATGCTCCGCAATATGATGACCCCACATGGTCGTTATGCACGGCCGACTAGCGGCTCAAAATCCGGCACCGTCAAAGCAGAGCTTCCCGAAATTGGTTTGCCAAAAGTTTGCACAGAACAAGATCAAATCTTAAAAGTTTCCCTCTATCTACGGTTTAGCAAGATCCCTCACGCTTGCACTATATTTTTCCTACCCTGCGCAGTGGTACGCGTGTGTGTGGGCTGAAATAAAACTTGGAACGGTATAACTTTCTATGCGACGGTTCGTTTCCGGCCGTGCAAATCAAGCTTAGCAACCGAAATAGCACCGTTTCGGACGGTGAGTTTCATATTTTATTTGCATTTGCAACAAAACCCGGAAAGCGGAAATGAAATTGTTTAAAGCACAAGAATGGTAAATTAAAAACGATATGACAAGCAAACAAAGACGTAAAGTGGGGAAAAGCATATGACAGAAGGGGACAGTGGTGGAAAACTTAAACAGTTTAGCAATTACTCGTCTACAAAAAGCGGAAAATAATTTGCTTTTTTTGTTTCATCATCATGGTGTTAGTGAAGGTAACGCCACTACACGCTTCAGGTTATGCATATAAAATGCTGAATCTTTTAGCAATTTTTTCGCAACGGCATATACTGCTCTCATAATGCCGGAACATTACACCGGACAGAACGACCGGAACATGGGGCAAAGGAAAATGAAGCAAAAACTCCCTTATTGGCGTTATTTGCTTCGATTTGCACAGTGAAGCGTAAGCGAATGAAGCTTATACCTGGGGCGAAGCTTTTAATTTTCGATTTTAATGAGTTTCAGTTCGCTTTGCGCTGATCCGTGATTCAATTTTCGTCCGAAACTTTACCAGACACAGTTTGGTAGGTTGCATTTGCTGAATTTTTAAATTTGTATCGGGAGCTAGTGGTGAATTCAAGTTTTGCATAACGATATATTTGAAATGATATCACGTATTACATTAAAAAAAAAATTAATACAAATCAAGTAGATAAGACCAATTCCTGGAAAACAAGTTGTATATTAGACCCTAAATCAACTTTTAGACAACGGGTAGTTGTTGTCAATATCACACCCCAGTGAGGAAATAATCAACACATTTGTTACTAAGCAAAGCTCAAATAGCCGACCTTTATTGGTATAATTTCAGTAATGAACCAGTGCTGCCTTAAAGAACTTAGAAACTGATGTTCGGCGATGGTTAATGGCAAAACATAGTTTTACACTACAACCAGGCTCTCGAAAATAATGGAGATTTATCTCCTAAAATACTCATGATGGCTTTATGATGATCCTGTATAGCTGAGGCCAACGCTTGCACCAAACCTCGTTCTTCTGGAGGTGTCTTCTTCCTCTCATATTCTCATATGATGCGGCGTTGAAAGTGTTAAGCGTGGATTAACTTCTATTCTACTCGGAAGAGAACCTATAGAGACAAAGAGCCACTATTTCTTCTCCAAAGCTTTTCTCACTGGGACCGGTTCACGCTGCATAGCGTACCATGGACATATGAAATGTTTTTTGTTTTAGTCGTTGCGTGGGAAATTGCATTGTTGTGCATTGTCGTCAACGATCGAGATGCATTGCCACTGTCGCGTCAGCCCTGTAGAGCGAAATGACATAATGCACAGCATCGAAAGAGAATGCAAATAGAAATGAAGCTGACAAATATCGAATTGATGATTGCCTGTTCTCATAACCATCGCACGGTTGATGGTCATCTCATGAGTGCGTTCTTTGTTTGTGTATGTGAAATGTGGCGTTCGAAATGTATTAAGATTGATCAGTGTTTTTTTTCTCTAATGACAATGTTACTCCAAGGTATGTGACGATCTTCCAGAAGGTTTCCAATTAGTATTGTCCGTAGTATAGCAGTCGCTCCATTCGGTAGGCATTTTCAGTACCGCTTCAACAACTGAGCGTGTTCGGGGTGCACAGCAAAGACTGTGAAGTATTTTCGGTTGCAAAAATTTAAAAATCCCCATTTGTATGAACGGTGCCGCGTGAGTTTCTCGCTAAAAAGTGAAGTGATGCCAACGAATAACATTTTGCTGGAGCACTCGAGAATGTTTCATAAGCGTCTAGGACGTGCTCCTAATGAGTTCCGGGAGTTTTCACTTCTTGGAATAGTTCAAGTAGTGGTGCTCTGGAATTTTGGTGCGTACGGCGGAAGTGATTCGATTGTAGTCTATTTGTTGAAGTGCTAGTTCCGGGAATAGGAGAGTGCAAAGAGAGTGTAGAATCGAGAGATGTTCACCGAAGAATAGAGGACAGGTAAAGGTCACGTCATGTGTCTTTCGACATCACGAACAACTTTTCCTGGGAATGTTTATGCGCTCCTGGGGCGTTATGGTGTGGAAAACCAAAGAAATGATTCCGTCACACCTGTTTTGGAGCTTTTAAGACATTCATCAACACTTGTGATAATCATTCCGGGTATATAGCTTTCGGTATTAAATACATCAGTTTGAACCAGCGTTTGAGACAATCTTGTTTGTGATGTGTTTTCCATACCGCAATTACACTGCGCCTTGAAGGTTTTGCTCGTGAAAATCATTTTCACACAGTATGTAAATGTTCGCGTCCACGGTAAACGTACACGCAAACCTGATTTTCCACATACAGCAAAGCAACGTTTGTGATTGCGAATTTTCTGCGCGGTCCTAAACCGCGATGCGCGTTGCGAAATAAATGGATAAGTAAATAAATAAATATATGAGCAAATAAATAAATAAATCGTTCTACCGTACGCGAGCACAATGCCATCGGGCGCTTTCCGTCGTCTTTCCCCCATCAAGTTGGTTAGGCAGCTAAATTCGTCAAACCACTCAAACCCGGCTCCTGAAGCCATAAATCCGACAAATCGTACCGGCGGGTGTCATGTGGCGAGAGCGCTCGTTGCGCGAGGCATTTCGCCACAGGGGCGGAGAACACCCCTATTTTGCTTCGCTGAATCTATCCATCATCAGGGTGTCGTTTCGATAAGGTCTCTCAGGTCGCCCTTGGATCAAGTGTTGAAAATGGGCAAAATAAATTTTAATGCACAAACAAAACAGATTAAAAATAACAATCGATGCTTCGAGAACGGTTTTTGGCACAGGGAACATGTTCCGATTGTACAGTAATTTTCTTATTTTATTTTTTTTATCGTTTGGGGTCGTATAGTAAAAGAATTGAAACATAATTAATTATTGTATTTGGCTTTGTAAATTACCATTATTGTTAATCACGCATAACCATTATTTTTATATTTTTTACAATTGTTACAATAATTTATTGCAAGTGCGCAAGTCTAAAACTCTGTCTCTATCAAATACCTACAAACGTGTCGAATGAGATTGAAATATGTCTCACCAGTTTGGTGATTCAAATCCGGTACACGCTGGTTTCCCTTGGTGAGAGGAACGGGGTAAGAATTTTTGGCAATATTCCCTACCTTCCATTTTTCCATCCTGCTCCGACATTCCACCTTTGCGATCGTGAATTATTTTTATGATTGCTAAAGGGTGCCAGCCGTGTCATGCGCTAATCATTTGCGTGTTTCTGCACAAAAACCTGCACCGGACATGGGCGGATAGAATATTTCAAATTCAACCGTTACGATCGTTCGGTCCCAAACCGATTCCGAGACATGTGTCTATTTTGAAAACTTGGAAACAGGTGAGGGTCACGTTTCATGACCGGGGGCGCAGCAAAAAAAAAATCAACCAAATCACCCACCGAAGAGACCTGATAACTTCTTCTCATTCTCTCACCCGGAGATCGAGATGCGCGCACACCCATGTGAAGAGAAGATCGCAAATCTGTTTCTCTGTACCGTCGTTATGTTTTTAATTTTTCGCGGTCACTGGCAAATCGGCACAGTTTCAGCTGGTCGCAAATTGTAATAGATCGTTCACGACATCGGTTCGAGCAAGATCGAAAGCGGGCAGTTTGTTTTCCATATCCATTTTGTACTGCATCCTACGATCATGTGAAATTAAACAAAAGAAAAAGGACAATGTACCCTAGAGGAACTAAATCCAATCAAGTGACTGTAATTGGGTGCGTGTGTGAAGTCCATAAAGACAGTGAGTAATGTACGAGCTGTGAGTGAAGCGTTAATATAAATGTGAAAAAGAAAACTGCGTTCTTTAGTGAGCCTGAGATTTTTTTCTTATTTTATAAATAAAAAAACGCTGTTTCGAGTAACCGTGTCTTGTTACAACAACAAGCTTCCCTGTTGTGTATACTGATTTATGCGTACTTCTTAGTTTCCGTGTGTTTGAAGATATTTTAAAGTTACATCAACAACAAAGTAAAGAAGGTTTTTGAACAAGTGAGCTCATCAACCTCGGTGATCCGTTTGCGTGAATTTGTGACAAGTGTTAACTGTTTGTGAGTGCGTGACAAAGCGATTGCTGTAAAGTGGGTGTAAAGAGTGCTGTAAGCAATATGGCGGAGGATTGCAACAAAACTCCCGCCAGCGGTGGCGACCCCGAGAAGGGGGTAAGCAAGCAGGCGAGCCCGGCCGTACAGCAGAAGAACGCCGGCAGCAAGGGTGCATCTCCAAATAAGGCTGCCGGAAAAGGTAATGGCATAAGTGCAACGGTGCAAGGTGGAAACCCCAAAGCCAGATAGTCAAACTATTTCTTCATTCTTAACTGCACAAACACACATACACACTAGGAGTTTCGCTTTAAGCGCATTTAAACAAACGTCAATTTGGTCACATTCTAAGGAAAGTTTAAACAATCTCCATTGCCTGAGTTTAACCACAAATCACATCGTGTTGGGTGGATTACCGCCGCTAGCGGGCGCTCGAACGACACCACAAATGCCGGTCGTCATATTCGACAGACAGACGTTGTTTAAATAATTCATATCAACCCATATTCAACCATTGCCAGTATCTGTTCCATCGAAACCACACTTTGCCGCCTGGTGGCATTGTGGTTTCATTTTCCACCATTCATATCGCGTCCTGCTATCGGATAGCTTCCGGATGCAGCCGTCAGGTTTCCCCCCAATGCCTGGGCGGTAGGAAAAACCTCTGTAAGGAGGTAGTCATACTATTGACACTCCGGTTGCAATTCGACGAACCGGAAAATTAACACCAAGATTGGACATACACACATACACACATTGATGTGTACATACCTGAAGGCAAGTGAAGATTGGGTGGAAAATGGAGGGAGCATTTCGCCGGAAGCTGTCTTACAACAGCTAGTCATTGTCATTCCCTTTTTACAATCCTGGGACGATGGGAGAAAGCTTTCCAACACGGTTAAGGTAATGATGCAGGGCTATGGAGATGAAGAAGTCTACTCTTTTTCCATTGGCACGTCACTGACAGTGGCGACAGTGTCGAAAGGGAAACTATTGGCTTTTGTGGTTCCGTTCAGTTTTCCAAGAAAGCCAACTGATTGGTCCCACGCTTTTCTATCGGTACCGCTGTCGGATCGGTTGTAATCGTTGAATAATCTTGGAACGGTATCAAGTAATCGGTATCAAGCGACTGGCGCGTTAAACTTTGAATTGATTCACTTTAAAAGTGATATTGTTCTATCTGGAAAATTTACACTTCAACACACTAAACGTTTTTAGAAATGTTTAAAGCGGTGAAGGGAGTAGTTAGAAGTTTTAAAATGTCATTAGAAATGTTATTCCTTATAAAGGATTATCTGAGTGCTTGAACAACCTTGTAATAAAAATTACTACACATTCCCTTCTCAAACACTTCAAATATATCCTGAAGTGTTTTTTTATCTCCCGTTAGCTCGAATCATTCTACTTCTCTACTTCTCCTGAAGACGACTGCCGAATGGAAGTGTTCACTACCGATCCGATAACAATTTCCGGTAACTGGTTCGAAACATGACACCAACCGGGTTCACGAGTTCTAGCTGAGCATGGAAAATATCTTAATACTTTAAAAAACAACGTTTTCCGTGTAAGGTTTTGTAAATGACATCAATCGCTCTTTTCCTTCTTTTACACTTTTTTACAATTGTTACGCCCACCGTTGCGCATCGTCTCACATCAAACGGAAATCGATGCTTGAACGATTCCTTCGCTGTAATTGTACACGGCCCGATTCGGATCCACTCTTTTCCGCACGTTACACTAACCAAGCGCACTCAGTCGGAAGGTGTTTCTTGACGACTTCGATTTCATTTCGCCGAATCCTTTCGCAAAAACGATCGAATTACGGCCTAAACCGTTCTTCCCGGAGCACCAAAGTGTTTCGGATGAATCCATCCGCCGTCCGATTTCGCGCGCCGAGCAAATAGAATACGTGACTCTCGGGACATTCAAATGTTGTCTATTTGCCGGTTAAATTTGGTCCCTTCTGCTAGTGCCACACACCCCAAACTAGTGCTACGCACCGTTGGCACGCAGAATGTTTGAGTTTCGTCCACAAGGTTGTCCTACTCGAATGGATTCACATTACACTGGCCGGGCGGGGCAGTTGGCGCAAGGGTTTGTGGGCAGTTGAAAGAGTATATTGAGTTCAGATTTCCTTTTTTTTGCTGCTCGCTCCTGCAAACAACTATATTCTACGCGAAAGAAGACCAACAAGAGGGAAGCTAATGTAAACACAAATAATTGAATAAATCTCGTCCCCGTCGCGTACGCGGCACGCAAACGAGTGTTTGGACGCCCTCGGGGCAACCCCATAGGCATGGTTTAGATTACGTCAGCACATGGACCCATCTATAAATAGCGTCCTTTTTCAAATGAACAGCTACAAGTAAACAAACAACGTCTCATCACGCTGTCCGTTTTCTCCCCCATTCCAGCCTACATGGACCTTCCTGTCCGATGGAAATAATTTCCCACACTGATATGCTGCACCCGCACCCGCAGTCATTAAAAAATCATTAATTCCTTCAACACCAAATCGAACCAGATTGTAAAGTGATCCTGTTGCCAAACAGTACGGCCGACCACAACGCGCCATCTTTAATTGTATGTTTTGGTTTTGTTAATTAGTGTAACAACCGCTGTGCCGTAACATGGCAACAAAGCCATCATCAATTTTCATAACCATTCCGAACGATTTTAGTTAGATAAATTGGTTCTAATTACGAGTCGTTCCGAAATGCTGGAAATCCCGCACAGAACTTTAATTTTCCCACGGTAGCTGTGCGCTCCTGGGGCGGAGCGAACCATCAACTATCGACAACCATTTCAAGTGGTACATATTGCCATGAATTACATTTAATTTCTCGCATCAATGATAATCTTACCCGTGGAACTGACGAGCTGTTCAAATATTTACCACACGTTTTTCATTCATCTCACAGCGCAAACCGCTAAGCTGCAATCAGACGCTTAGTTTCCCACAGGGATGTACGAGATGGTGGGCATTCGATGGGTGTGTTTTCCCCATAGGTGGGAAAGTTTTCCGATGATACTCAATTTTAATGTAATTTCCTTCAAATTGAGCCACGGTTCTATGGGAATGCTGGGAAATTTGGAAGGCATTTGGTGTTTTCTCAGCGGGAGAACATTTTTCTATCGTCTCTCAGTAAGAAATTATCAGTTTATATTATTTAATGTAGTCAGTCTTTAGCGTTACGGCGTTACGATTATTGGAACTGTTTGGTAAGATTTCTGTCATATTTATTTTAACTTTACGACACATAATGTGCTCTATCGTAACCCTGCTTCTTTTTTCTCTTTATTAATTCGTCTTATAAAATGTATATGAATAAATTTTAACTCATTACAACAAAGTTCTTTTATCCACAATATGCTTGTTTTGGTTTGCAATCGTTCCGTTGACCTTGAACAGAAAATAAAGTAATATTTTTTAGCGTTCTAGTAGCAAAGCTAAGGTTTGGCAAGATGCTCAACACTGGGATGCTTCCAAACATCGTCCCGGTGTTTGTCGTCCTGTTACAGTCATGGCAAACAGCTTGCTCGTTTGCCTGTGGACAGAACCCATTACTGAATGTGATGAGTTTGAGAACGGTGCGGACAACAAAAAGGAACACATCGACATGGCAAGACCGCTTTTCTGAGACATTTCCTCATTATCTGATACAAGAAGACGAACCAAGTTTTCCTTTTTTATCATAAAAACGTTTTGTAGCAGGTGCAGCAGAATGAAGCATCTTCATTATTCTTGTGTGTACGTGTGTCTTTTGTCTTCTTTTGTGCTCCAAAATGCATAATGCATACTGCTTTATTATCACTTTTATGTACGAATGCACTAGGGGATCGTACCGAGTGCCTTCAAGACGTTGCTGTACCAAATGCGTTGTATTTTTGAGTAATTGCCATGTTGAGTAACGTTTGAAAAAAATTTTTTTTATAAAAAGCTTTTAATTTTTTTAAATTAAATGTTTCGTAACACAACAAACCAGATTTTACATTATGAAGTTTTAATTAAACTCCAGTTTTTTATTTATCGCTATCATCAGTCACATCGTTACCAGGAAAAACACATTTAATCTTGGATCACACCCGGGATCACTCCCGGTAATCCAATTTATCGACAATTTATCTCATTTTTTACCTTCTTTATCTGCAATTACATGTAAAACGAGGCATTCGATTATTTATGAGCGGCACTGTAAATCTCAGATAACACACAGGTTTCCCAAATTTTCATCCTGCGGAAAAGGAAATCTCAGAGCGTGAAGTGTAAAAAACTAAACGTTTCTATATTTCCTAAGGTTCGATGGATAAATATTTACTCCCACAAATTTTCCCCCCTGTGTGTTCCTATGGAAAGGAAAAAATATTTCCACCAACTTGGCAACATCGACCGAAATTGCTCGCCAGTTGCGTCCCAAATACTTTGTGAGTGTTTTTTTTTTCCTTCACTAAAACCATTTCCACCGTCAATGCTCTGATTTTCATCCGCTTTTTTTCTGAAATGTTTTTCGCTGGGTAGACGAAACGCTCAGGCACCCAATAGCCTCAGTGGCACGAATTTGGGCGCTTCGGAATTTATGAATGTCAGTATAAATGGATATTTACAGCCTCAAAGCTTTCGTTTCGGGGTGAAAAGCACACGCACTCCTTGTGGATGAAATTGTGTACTGTTGGCGGGCTATATATTCCTTGTCTACATACTGTAAGATTTCAGTGTGCGAGTGAAAGCGTTTTCCAGCGTGGTTTGTTTTCCACAAGGAACACCGTTCAATTAACTGCTTTTTGCTGCTGGCAAAGTTCAACATTCTACAGCGCGTACGCAATGAGGCAAAATGGAACAAAGATAACTGAGAACCGAGTCCAACTTTCAGTGCCTAACTTCGGCAAACAATCTAATGTTTGCACAAAAATTTCACCATTAATTTTCAACCGTTGTAAATTCGGTGTAATGTTGAACCATTTCGTAATCGTTTAGTTAACGAATTAACATAAGTATAGCTTTTAACTTTAGCTTTTAGATAGTCGAACAGTTAGTCTACATACACTACAAAAGAACTAACTTCACGTCGGTTGTGCAATTTATACGTTTGTAGACATTTCGTCAACTATCATTATCAACAATGATTTTCTTTCTAGCACAACCACACGCCCGCTCTCTTTAGCTACCATCATAAGTTATGATAGTTTGCAACACAAGCTCATCCGACCACAACGAAGCAGCTGCACGATGTCCTACTAAAATCTAGCAATTTACTACCAACAGCAATCGGCATCGAGGAGCTGGTCGTACGATATGCTGTTTCGTTTTCCCCGTTTCTGAATTATACATGACAACTACCAACCGAGCTTATCCCACCGGCAAAACGTTCGGCGAATCCTTAAGGTCCTTTTCACGCTATCCCTTAAGCCGAAACATCCGGACCCGCGCGGGATACCCCCTTAAGGAAGCCAGCCTGTCGACAGCTCTCCCGGGTGTTGTATGGAGGGGATACAGGAAAACCTTCCTTTATTTCCAAAGCCATCATTAACCTAAAACTCGCATCGCATCTCCCTTCCCTTTCAACGGTCCTTCGCTTCTGGTGCTGGGGTGTGGCGAAGAAGGAAGTGATCGCAATGCTTGCCGAGTGCTTTCTTCACTTTGGGACATTTTTGCCCAATTGAATATTTTATGCTGCTTTTGACACTTTGCTCAAGTTTCTTTTTTTTGATTCTGTGTCCTGTATACGGGTCCGAGTGGTTCGGTGGATATTGGTGGAAGGACATTTGTGAGGTGTGGCATAAAAGGAGGGAATGAAGAAAAGGAGCAAATAAGGAAAAATAATATTTCTTTAAAGCTGAATCAACTTCCTGCTTGTCTTGTGATTGTCGTGACAAGCCGTATAGGAATGGGGTACTTCATTAAATTGACTTCAAGGGATGTGATGAGACACTTGTGTAAAATTTCCTTTCAATTTAATATATTAAAGTTATTATATGCTAAAGTGATAAATAAGTTGTAGAGGCGTAAACAAATTATTTAACAATATCTATTTTTGTAAAATTTCGCATGCTGTATTAAATTTAAATATTTAAAGGGTTATAATCAAAAAGTCACTTTTACATCAAAATAATTCGAAAATATGAAAAACAACAAAAATAAAGTCCACAAACAAATAGTAAAACTCCAAAGATCAATCAATATAATTGCATAAGCATAATGCTTAAACAAGGTTAAATAATAAAACAGTGTTTCATGAAAACCACCATTAACATTACCAAACAGCAGACGAAACTCAACTAAAGACTAGATTGTCCACACCGCCGAGCAAACACTACCACTTGCATCAAAAGGCGAATGGGCAAAGGGTTTCGTAACCGCAACCAAACATTTGTCTCCACCGAATTCACGGATAGCCGAACAGCGACGATGGACGAGGAGCGGAGATATGTTACGAGTTCTCCGGCCAGAGTATGATTATCATCATCAGGACCATGTTCGGTATCGTCCGGAAGTTGGTAGCACATTCGCCCCATAATAATGCCACCATGATCAAAGGTCGCAAGAGCTTTATTGATGGCTGCTGTACCCCATCCCGACAATGGCACCGGGGCGACCGTAATCGTACGGTTATTTTTCTGTCAGAGGTCATTCGGTAGACCGGGAAGGATGCTGTAAGTCTACCTCCGGTGACACAATATTGCGGTAACAGTTTTGCGTGGGGGGGGGGGATTTATTTTAATGAGCCCGTACTTTTGGTTTCCCTCTTTCGGGTTGTATCTTCTCGATTGCCGTTTTGCCAACAATTCGATGAACAAAAACTCGGAGTCCAAAAATTGTGTGCTAAAGTTTCATTAGTAGCTAAATTATTCTTGCACCAGTTCTGACTGTTTTAAACCTTTCTAACATAAGTATCTCTCGTTTTGTTTCCAATTACAGGTAAGAACGGGACATTCAGCAAATCCTGCGGCTGAACACGTGTGACAGAGGGATCGGTATCCTGACGCACCTTTTCGCGGTACAAACGTACAGCAGGGAGGTTGGAATTGGAAGTTAAAAAAAAACACTCAAATATGCGGATCAACTAACGATTTTAGGTCTAATCCGTTCGCCAACCTTCAATAGTGAACCCTTTCGGGTGCCCAATTCTGGATCCGATCGAGAACGATTTAAATCAAATGCCAATGATTGAACGTTAATATGTACGCGTCCGTAGGTACGGTTGTTTGCCAAGTTCTCGCTGCCGCTCGGTTTACATTACAGCCAATCCGATTGCAGAAGGGCTTACACGTGCTGATCCTTTTCGTGTATCCTTGCAACATATGGACCCGAACACACACACACACACACACACACACATCCCCGGTGAAACTCACTCGTTGCTGCGCTTAGGTCGCGCATTTGTCATGCACACAGGACGTGACAACTTTGTCTTCCGGCCGACTCGAGAAAGTGGCCGGATGCTTTGTTTCGCATAAATGTTACAGTACGGCGGGCCGTAGTTTAGCGATGCGATGAGTGCCGATTCGTGCCGTTCTGGTAATCCACGGCCGGGACTATCTCGCACGGAATTAAGTCGACTCGTCGAACCCTTCCGGTGCGCCCTCGACATCTGTAAAATGTCATCCCCGATCGGGCGTAAATGCGGCGACGACACTCAATTTTAATTTACACTGCCCTCGTGAATTGTGCCCTGTGTCGGGGAAAACTTTGAGCATCTCAAATTTACACTTACGTGAAGGCATGTTGATGCCATTTCTGTTGTTTGCGTCAAGTGTTTTACTTCCACACATTCGACAATGGGTGTGTTGTGATATAGAACAACGGAAGTTTCAACAGCAACAACACTTTTTGGCAAATAATCAATACTTAATGCCTATCATTGTGAAGAAGACAGATGAAATCTCACTGAAAACCATCAAGGGATTAATGAAAAAAAGTAATTCCCATCCAAATTGTAATCAGTTCAAATGTTCTCCTAGAAACAGAGCAAAAAGTCATGCACAAAAAGATTTAGTTCCTCTGTATTTACACTGAATCTTGTTCTAAAGTTATCAATCTTATCAAGCTCCATCAATCCTTCCGAATATTTAGCTACTCCTTTTTCTACCCGATAATCTCCAGCGTTTGCTGTAAAGGTTTGAATATTTTATACATTTATCTCACCCGAAACACTCGAACTTTGTCACACCGGGCAATCCTTCCGCCGAGCGATATGATAAAACGAACTGTTCTGTTCTTGTTTTTTTTTTACATTCCGTAACCGTGAGTTTCATTTTCGCTGCGCCTGGAATTATGCTAAAATATTCACGATCAACCAGTATCAACCTTATACGAACCGGAAAAAGGGTATGATTTAACAGATAAAATTCATACAACATTACCATTACCAGTTTCGTTTTGCCGGCTTTAATCCTTCCCGACGAAAACGGGAGAATTTTCCTTTTTCCCATTTGCGTAGCAATTTGTTACTGCTTATACATTTTCAGTGTGCGGGAGAAAAAGCATAAAGATATAGCTACAAAAAAATGCTCTTCTCGCGTGTGGAACAGGATGGAAAATGTAATGAAATAAAAATTATTCTCCGGGCACGATAAAACGATAATATATGGCATGGATATTATTTTGCGATAGCAAACGCACACCGGTACCAAACACGTAACATATTGCTTTCGGAGATTGGCTCTAAACTTGAGCGCGAGGCTCGTTTGTGGTGAAGTTTTCTATTTTTTCTCTTTTGGACACAGTTAGACGGATTTTTGATATATTGATAAAATTGCTCTCAAAGGCACACCGTTATGAATATTTCGACCTTAACGCACCTATGCGTGTGAACCTTGTGTGCAGGTTTTACCTTCCTTTTGGCACTACAACCTCATGGAGGTCTTGCTGGGAATATCCGTAGTGGGGGAAGTCGTCCAAGTGTGGGAAAACGGCACTGAATTACCAAACCTGAAGTACACAAACAAAACATCCGATTTGGAGTCCACTCAAAGCCTCCCAGGGATGAAATCGTTTCGTTCGATATCCGGAGACGAAAAGTGCCATAAAATAGCATACAGCTTCACAGCTCCTACACGTAAAAGTTTTTCTTAGAATACTTCACCAGAAATGGTTTACCCGCTGGTGATGTTGAGCATTCACAATGGAAAAAGACGTTTGTAAACTTGCTCCAACAAACCGTCAATTGAAGCAAGTTCCTTTTGCGCATCGTATTGTGTATACTTCTACAACGACATGCGCTCTTGTACGTAATTCGGTACGGAAGGAAATCAAACTGTCCCACGAAGGTAAGTTGGCCTTGAGTATCGCCAACCAAAAAGCTAAACCACACCCAAATGTTGTCGCCGCAGGGTGGACGTTAGTGGATCTCAAAATCCTTCGCCTTCGGTAGTTGAACGTGGAATTTATTTGCATTCTGTTATGTTAGGCCAATGTTTGGCAGGTGGGAGTTATTTCTTTCACCCACGCTACAACCAGAAATTTGAAGTTTGGTGAAAAAAATCATTTTTCTCGTATACTCAGCGGGTGTTGAACAAGCTCTATGGTGGGCCTGTACTCATTTTCACGACCGTAGCAGCTTGAACAGCTTTCTCGTTGCGAGCTGATGATTATGACAAGGATGACGGTAAAGGCAAATGATTGTGGGAAACTATTTCACTCAAATCGAGCCAAATCACCCGCTGGGCGCTCGCCTACCGCCGATTCAAATCCACTTCTTTGCTTTCCAGTAATAGTTGTAGCAAAAAATATACTAAAAAACTTTTCGGATACAAAAATAAAACTTGAAACTCTGGTTTTGGAAATTTGCCTTGGAAATCGCCCTCCACAACCAAAAATCGTAACACACGATGAATGATTTCCACGACCATTTTATCGTAATCATAATCGGGCATCAACGATTGCGAGGGATGGATACATCCCTTTCTTTCTTCCCAACTGTCGCTCTAATTGGCTTCGGTACGATAAGCGAATGTAACTGTTTAATCTGCAAGACATCTGCGCGGCAAGTAACGTTACCGAAGCTTCCGGCAAAGAGAGGGATGCAGATAATGGAGATTATGGCATCGTGTTGCGGCAGCTAAATTGTCGAGCCCGCAAGATATTGCCAATTGATACGGCGGCGGGATTTGAAATAAACTCGTGAAAGTTAATACACCAAGGATGAAAATTATGCGCTGTGTGGGGTTGCGCCCGGCGAAAGGAAACCGATTATTTACCGATGTGAAGATAAGTGAAGATTTTCCGCATCGGGCTCCTGTCAATTATAATCTGGAGAATGAACAGATTTTCTTGATTTGAAATTGTGCAGCAAAAAGCAAATATTGTTCCGTTTCTTTTGCATTTTGGTTGTTTTGCTTTGTAAAGTTATCTTGAAAACGAAGGGGGTGTATTTTGACAAAATGTCAGAGTTAACTATATCATACATAATAATATCATTTTCTGTATATCTTATTCAAATTTTGCATTTTTCTTACTACCTTCAATTTGGGGTTCACCGCCTCAGTACCCTTTTCTTGCCCAAATTGCCTGTATTAAGTGACCTACCGAAAAGGAACAATATTCATTGCTTAGAAATGGAGGCGCATGGTACTTTATTCCAAGGGCGAAGGTTACCCAACCACCCCATCAACGTGTTAAGTTTCAGTAAGCTTCGGTTCTCCATCACTTACTACATAATGCTTCACCAGTGAAGCAGAAATATCACCAAAAACCATCGTCAAGGGTCACCCAATTTTTTACGATTATTTTCGTTTTTACGGCGAACAACAACAATACCTTCCGGATTAACAATAAATATTTGACTCATTCCTTCGGTCCGCCGAACCGAACAGCGGGCCGTGTTGTTTCCGCTTATTGATTCCGCTCGTATCAAACTGAAAATCCTTGGGCCGTTGTTGTTTTTTTCCTATTCTCCCGCCAGCGAAAGTCACTGCTAACGACAGCGCTAAACATCATGATTTGGGTGGCGGCAAGTTCCAGCACTAATATTGTCGTGTTCGGTCATTGTTCTGCACATTTTTTGTTTGATGCTTACTTTGTCAACCTTCTCTCTGCGAGAGGGAGCGAACAAACTTTGTGCCCCCTTGTGGCTTTTCGAACGGCGGTGGTAAATCTTCACGTCACGATTTCCACCCCGAAAACCGCAGGAAGAAGTTGGAAAAGTTCAATGTCATGCGTGCTTAATTTATGACAAGTCTTTTCACAAGTCATTTACCAAAATCTGTTCGCAGGTGCTCTGGTTAATGGGTGAATCATTTGTACTGGAGTCAGTTCGTTTGTCAAGGTAGGGTAGGGCCGGGAAGGATTGCTAGGGAAAAGGGTTCTTTTTTAATGAAGGGTAAAATTAATTCTTGTTATGGAAATATTTTTTTCCTTATTAAGTGATGTGTTTATAATGAAATAAAGCACAACGTTATTTAATCCATGTAATGTGACATTGGTAAGCGGAACACTTAGCAAAATGGATGTAATTATGTTATCACTGTCTAATGTCTATAGCGCCTGTAATGTCTGAAATTATGATCGTTTATGTATGATAAATTTGATATCCTTATTATATTTAATCAACTTGTTCTCTGTACTAGTTTGGAAGGAAAAGATTAGACAGCAGAAAGCAGCCCATTTTTTATCCTTTCCATAATGTTACTGAAAGGCTACAACCAGTAAAAAAAATCGCAAATAGCTAACAAAATGGTGGGTAAAAAACCCCTTTTGCTCTTAATAAAAATCGCCAAGTAGAAAGCAGAAAGCTTCTTCTGTGCTGAACACGCTCGAAACGAAATAATAGGTCAAGTGGATGCTGATGATGAGGATGTGAAACAAAGTAGTCTCTCCACGCTGCAGTACCGCTCGGCAGGGCAAAAACGAAAGGAACGCCAGCGATTGTTGAGACGGTGCAAAAATGAACCATCAGAAAAGCTGACCCCAATTCACAGCAGGATAGTGGAAACAGCAATTCACTACACACGGATAGGTTGGCCAGCTACTGGGATGATTTTATTTTAGACCAAGAAGCCATGAAATCTACCCTCCCGGACACAAAGTCACTCGCTCAGTGGGGGAGCATGTCGCAAATGTTATGCTTTTTCCACGTACGTCGGTATCCAGCGAATGAGCTTGCACTGTATTCTCAATGTCTGATTTTTATTTTCTTACTTGTAATCTAACTTCCGAGAACCTTTCCATCTCCCTTGCGTTTAGTGCTTAACCGTACAGTTCATGGAACCACCGAGCACATTTATAGACACTTTCGAGCATGCTGTTAAATTTCCGCGATTATCTACGTTTCGGTAGGGCTCAAACTATAAATATGCCTGTTTGCACCATATGCAAACGCTGTTCAGTGTATCGAATAGCGCTATACGCGGAAAACACCAACAGAGCTTCTGTTTTGTGTACATGGTATTACCTATTTTTTATGATTTTCCTTCTTCACTGTTTGTAGTTGTTTTCTCGAACCCACCATACCACGCTAGTTTCGTTGAGTTTCGTTTCCGTAGTCAGCAACATTGGGAACGCCACAACAGCGCGATCATTGGAAAAGTTGCTCCTCAATGCTTCGGCCAGCTGTGGTGGTGTGTGTGAAGCCAAAATAAAATGAAAGCCAAAAAACGACCGACAAGAGCTATATGCCATGTTTAAACGATTTTTACTGACACCGTAGTGATAAATGATCCGCGATCTGTGGTGGGAGTAACGGCTTTTTTATGCTGCACAGGGTACTTATCTGATGATGGTTTAAGGTGCATTAAGAAAAACAAGCATTTTTGAATGGTAAAACTCGCTTTACGTTGAAACAAGTGTTTGATGTGTAAGCATAAAAAAATGCAAAATGAATTATTATGAGCGATCAACATGGTCTTTGGAAACGTCTCTTTTAAGGGTCAAACATGTTTAAAACAGATAATTAATAATATTCTAGGTTCTTAATATAAGGTTTTAAAGATTCTATCGAGTTTATCTCTCTCTTTATTGTTGTTCAAATACTTCAAAACAAAACAAGAAAATTGTTTAAACGACCCAAATCCAAATGGTCGACCATCAAACGTCATGGCTGGCATGACATGACAGCGAGCGAATATATAATATTAAATTTGGTCACCAGCTGTATCTCGCTTCCGGTGACGGTAGCATCCTCTGGCCGGATGCTGTTGGTCAAACAGTGTCCGGCATTTTAATTTGTCCCTTTTTCTACCGTTCATCATTAATGATGGTCCAATATTGCGCTTGGTGACAGTTAAGCGGTGACATTAAACGAAAGATACAGCTGAAATTGGTTTCATATCAATCATTTCTTTTTAACTTTCTTTACCCATGTTGTGAATGATTTAAACACTTCTGCTTGAAATAATTAGGAAACATATCCTTAGATCGAGCGCCTAATTGTTTTATATGAATATTAATGGGTGGTATTTTTGATGAATAAAGAAACTTCTGCAAGTCTCAATTTTTAGGAACAAGTCACACAAAACCCTGATAGTATGAAAATAGTATACAGATTTAAGTTATCTCAGGAAAATATATGTCGAATAGTTACTAAAAATTTATGAGCTTCACGTTACTATACCCAAACCATGTACTACTACAATAATCGGAGCAATATCGTGGATCTTTTACTGAATGATCAAACGAAGCAAAAGCGTCCTATGCCTATGTAATTCCTACCGCTGATGGTATGGCATAAATTACCGACAGCGAAACCCAGCCCCAGCTTCGGCCTCGCCCAACCTGCGACCAAGTGACGTTGTTGATTACTAATTCTTAGTCGTGGCACTGTTGATTATGTGATTATGCAAATACACCACTGGTTAATGGCTTCTGACTTCTCAAGGCTTCTCCACCACTCGATGGCGCTGAGTCTTTCTGTTTTTATTTCCCCTGCTTTTTTACAACCACTTCATGCTAAAAACTACTCGCATCGTCAGTGTGCCCACGTTCCGGAAATTTCGGAATGCCCGCAAAATTGCTTCACCCGGGAATAGTCAAATTCAGAGAAGGTCACATCCATACCCACCAAGGCGGCAACATGCTGTAAGAAAATAGTCCCCTCCTCGTTGGTTTACTGAATTTTTCCCCAAAAACGCGTTCATGCTGAACTGAGTAACACGGTCTGTGATATCGCAAGCAAGACGTGACCGTGAAGAAGACTCTAGCACAAAACACCTCCAATAAAGAAAACAGCACACGATCAACACGAGATATGGCGGATGGTTGTCAGATTTGTTTTCGTGTCGTTCGCGCTTATCGAAGGGGAAGCAATCTATTTTTATGAAGCTCGTTCGGTCGATGCTTAACCGAAATTAATTCCCTTTTGCAAAAGTGCACCCCGAAACCATCGGGAATGGGGGTGTGTTACCGGTGCCCGCCTTTCCTATTTACGAAGGATGCAGAAAGATGTGTTTTTATTCATGGGAAGAGCAGGGAAGTACGTCTCAAAACTCTTAGTCTCAACAATAAACGAGCAAATTCTAGCAGTAATAAAATCAGCCATCATTAAGCGGGCGGAAACCGAAGTCCATTGTCAAAACGGGGACAAAAAAACATAAATTTAACAACATGATTTGCACATCAAAACATACGATTGCTTGGAGCATTGTGTACCACACTGTTGACAGCGTTTCAATTGAAAGAATGGAAAGAAACCAAAAGAATGTACATTTTACAGCCACAATTCATTCTTATCGTGTATTAATTAATCAGACTTATTATTCTATCGCACATGATTGATTTAAGTACGCATTACCGATCGACAGTAAAGATGTTGCTTTAGTGTTTAAGTAGACCATCTGTTTAGTTGCTAAATTGCTACATCGGCGTAGTTAGAAATTGAATACTCTCAAAACACCTTGGAGAAATGTCCATTTTTCTAAATCTTTGCGTAAACCACAACGACAGCAAGCTCAATTTAAAGTACTAAAGGTAAGAACAAAACCGAAGAAACCGAAGTGTTCACGCTCTTTTGTGCATAATTAAAACAAATTTACACTTCATTAGTCACGACGAGGTTATGCCCATCGTTGCGCTTCCAATCTGCTGGTTCACATTCGCATCATCCGTCCACCTTCTGCTTTCTGGTTTGCCACGGCAGGACGATTCAATGCACGGGAAAGCGACCGGAAGTGTGCCAGTTTCATCCACGTCATCACGAGCACGGGTGTGGGAATCGTTACAAAATTAAAACAAATGTCATCTCATTAAAATTGTTTATTCGACAGCCCGCACCGGTCGTACCCGGGTGCGCTAACAGCTTCATCATTATCATCATCATCATCCGGCTATCCTTTCCGTACATCCACCCGGTGTTCCATTTCGCCTATACCCTTTGCGTCGTGCGCTCAGTTGGAAAACTACAAGCGCTTCATCTTGCAGCTGAATATGGTCGCGAAACAAAACACAAGTTCCACGAAGCCACGATTTATGCTTGATGGTTGATGCGTGCAGGAATGCAACACGGCTCGTAAAGCGTGCGAGTTTATTATTTCGCGGAAAGCGCATTAGCACCCGCAACCAGGTACGCCTTTACGATCGTTTCAAAGGATGGACAAGTGTTTTCTGTGATTTGTGGATATCCCTACCAAGATGTAGTGGAAGATTAGTTTAATTTAAAATAAGAGAAACAGAAAATTAAACCATTTATAACTTTCTCAGACTTCATCTTTAAAATTATAATCACATTTCCGTTCAATAAACTAACGATAAAAGCTCGCGTTTTATCAAAGCTTACGGTGGTAGGTATTAAAATCACATTTCCACTGCAATAGCTACAAAATGTGTTCCTAAGTTTTTCCTCGCAGCACTTCGCTCAATTACCAGCTGACCTGTACAAACTGTTTGCCAACCAACCCTTGCACTGCTTGCCCCCAACTTTGACTACTTCGCACTAAATTCACCACCACACGCAGCTTGAGAATGGTGAAACGAAAAGTTTGGTGGAAATCCAAGCAAGTTCTTGGAAGCAACACAAGCTGAAAGGGGGAAACGGTTGAGCTATGTTTGGCAAGTTTTGCGCCATGCAACGATGATAAATGACAAACTCTACCCCGGCATGCTCCTCAGTTGTAGCATGAAAGTGTCGTGGCTGGAGAATGGGAAGAATTTGCCTAATGAGCTACTGCTAACACTACTGTATACGGTTTTTTTGCGTCTATAAACTTGAATCTACCTTATCCATGTCACGACAAATGAGGCGAAATTGTTCTCAGCGTTGATTGCGCGATTGCTAAAGTTGGTCTTTCGTTTGATAATGTTATTCTGTGTTTGCACGCTTCGAAAGTGAATTTTTGTCCAAGAAATACCTCCAACTTTGTGTATGTTTGTGATCGCATAGTGAGGGAAAAGAGCCAAATGCTAACAATTAAATAAAGTGCTGTAGAAAACCAGGACCAGTACAATATTCAATGAATTACATAGTACAATATGAACACCTGGAGGAATTTCACTAAAGTGACAACTACCTGTACAAAGAATATATAATTTTTGGTAAATTTTTAGGTGTGCTATAACTTATAAACATTGAAACACTCAAGCACATAAAGTTCGTTGAACTACGTTGCAAACAACACGAGAAAATGGTATGCTAATTAGTGGAATTCAAATACCAATGAGTGTATCCATGGCTTGTATCCTTTCACTCATAAATAACGATACATTTCTCTATGGAGCCTTATGTATTCCGATTTTTCTCCGATGTTTTATGCAAATTTAGCAAACCTTGTGCCAACGGATTTGCTGAGCTATTGTTCGCAACCCCATTCTTTTCCCGCCACAGGAGAGAAAGCGAGAAAAAAAAATTTTTCAGCTCGTTCGATCGTGCAATACAATCGATTAATAATCGAACGCAAAGAAGGCCCGATTATTTTTTTCCGACCTCCATTTTAAACTACAATCAGCTAAATATGCCAACACTAATCCTTACACACCGTGCTTCCCATTTTTCGCAACATTCGCCATTCAATCAGTTTTATCTGGGGCAACAAAAAAATCCCCCCCTCCTCCCAGCGCGAATCATGAAACTAACATGCCCTGGGACGGTTGTTCCCATCGTCTCGTTCGAATTTTATTATGCTGCGGATTATGTTTCATACAAAGCATCACGCAAAACACTCGGCTTCACTTTCTGCCTCGTGGTGTTTGTTGCTTTGGAGCTCACGCTACACAGACGTGAAGCAGCGCTGGAGAAGACACCCTTCATAGTAATGGTGCCACGTGGAAGCCTTTTCGACATTCCGCTGGCTTCACCAAACGCATTCAACAAATTCTAGCATGGCCTTCAATTAAAGGTATTTTGATGAGGTGAATCTCTTCGTCGATCAGCGGTGGGTGGGAACGTTTGGGATCGAAGAGTGCAGCCCACTGGACCAGACAGGGAGTAATTTCTCGAGGCATCCCTTTTGTGTTTATCAGCGAGGTATAATGCAGCCACTGTAAGACGTTGTTATTGCGGGATGAGGAACGTTCAATAGGCATTCTTCTGGCTGTCGTCTACTTTTGGCTGAAGAAAAAGAATCCCTTCGCAACTGGGAGCTTGAAGGCGAGAAAGTTTGATGCTCGTGTTTGCTATCTTCTCCTCTCTACATTAGACTGTTTTGATAAATAGGGACTTATCCCACCCACGCTAATGGACACGAAATCAAGCTGAACGGTGGATCGTTTGTTTGCTTCATTTGTCAATGTACTGGCTTATTCGGTGGTTTGGGGAAATATTTTTAGAAATCGACACTTGGGACGGAGGATAAACTGCGACTAACGTTTAGTTACTCTTTTACAAAGTCGTTTAGCCATATCGTTGCTCTATATTTCAGCATTATCTTTGCTATTAAAATCTCAGTAAATGAGAGAGTTTAGATAAAATAATGCGAAAACGAACTGCCAGAATTTTTGCTATCTTTTGTATGACGGACAGGCAGTATTAGACTTAGTTTTCCACGTACCAGGATAGTCAATCAGTAATACGGGGGGACGGTTCGGATGAGATTTAAGGCTTGGACCATCGTGTGAAAGACCGGCACCAATACCACAATCCCAGCGGACCACCCCGACTGACACAAGTTAAAAATTGACAATTTCAAATGGCATCCCACCTTAACCGATAATGACTACCGGTTGAATAAGAACCTTTTCCTTTTTACTGAATGCTTGCTGTCTTTTCCTGCTGTCCCATCGGTATTCGGGATTGCGTGTAACAAAACGCAGCAACAAAGTCATTCCATAAATGGAAACGAAAAAATCCGTTCTAGAAATGTCAGAAAGCCCTCCGGTTCGTTCGTGCCCACCAGTGAAGTGCAGCCACTAGGGATCAAAGTGAGCAATTTTTCCTTTGGAGATGGGTTCTTTCTTCATATGGTGGTATGTCCGCACTAGCTGACGGCGTACAATGCCTGATATCGTATGCATGAAATGCGTTGACTACGTAATACTTAGGATGCTTCAGAAATTCTGAAACGTGTGCCTCTTTTCTTTTTTTAATCCTCTCCCTGTCCCGCGGGAATCACCTATTGCCTAGCTTTTCCTCGTGTGAATTTTCTCTCCCCAACGCGTGCGCTGTATCCGGACGGATATCACGACAGTAAAGAATCGACCGGATGCGCGTGTGTGTATTTCTAAGGTTAAGGAGCTTCGGTGGTGCGTATTGCACGTTTTTCTCCTTTTCCATGGTGGGATGTGTCTGGTGGGTATGCAAAGCAGTAGAACGATTCTGTGGGACCGATTCTCGTAGCCAATCTCGCCTACGGTGTCGGAGGTCTTTCAGTTTACTTATCTTTCCTGCTGGAAAAAGCATTCCCGCATTCGCAACAGCTTAGGGGCAGCCAACCCCAGGGAAGATTGGTAAGCAAAGCCCTAAACATGATGCCATTAAAAGTTATGTACACAAACCAGCGTCTTCGGTTGGGATTTTGACGCGAACGGAACCGTTTGATGGTCCGTGACCGTCGGAAGGGCTCATTTATTATTTTTCGTACCCAAAATGAGCCTCTTCCTCCCGGAATCCTCTATTTTAATGTCTCTTTCTCATCGAATACCGCCAATTCCTGTACACTCGTTCCCTGGAAAGTGGTAAGATTTTCCAACACGCCGAAGGAAAGAGTTAATGAAATGAGCTTCCGTGGGAAGTTTCGCCCTCTACTTCGCACGATCTTCGGCCGTTCGGGTGATCTACCGTACTGTGTTTAAAATTATTTATAACATTTTAAACAAACTTTTAATAATTGCGGTTCAACAACAGAACGCCCTAGGTGCGGTTGCAGGCAAATAAAATCTCCAAAAGTATGACAGAAAAAAGGGGAGCTTTTCTGCTGATTATCAATTTGGAACCGTTTTAATTATGCTTGCGGTATCGTTACGGTGCCTTTGGCCTTGCTGGGATAGCTGTAATGATTGGTAAAGGGATGAGAAGTCAATTTTTATTTAATTACATTCCAGACGGATAAAAAGAGGGTAAACTTTCAAATGTAATTAATCTGCGCTCCTGTTTGGAGTATTGAAGTACGTACAAAAACCATTTTTACACTTCCATTAAAACATGTTTGGTTTTATGCTTCAATCGTGCGATGTGCTTTAAATTCATACAACCAACTATCACGCCCTTAACAATCCAACATGCTTGTTTTCGAAACAATGAACTTCACGTTAATCTTCCCTCTCACATAAATCACCTATCCGCAAGTTCGCATACAAACCTAGAACAGATACAATTTTATCGTACAAAAAATGCATTACAAAAAAATATAAAACTCCGCACACACTGTGCACGTTATTGTTCACTGGATGCTGTACCATGCAGTTACCGCTGCTTGTGATCCAAACAAGGACTTCAAACAAGCACTCGACAAAAAAAAAGAGAAAAGCTATAGTCCATATCAATCGAAAAATAAACAAACATGTGGTCATCATGATGGGAACACTACAAAAGAGTCGTTCAAGTGGTTACCGTGACTACTCCTGGATGTTTGATTCAGCCAACCATGCCACCACTGAAGATTTTTAAATTCATTATTAAGTGACAACACACCTATTTTTAACTCAATATTTGATAATATTGATGAATAACTGAAACACCGAATGACGTTTCTATAAATAAAAAAGTCGTTTTCAAATCGATTAAACTCTGTAATAGAAACCGGAGAGTTTTAAGCATACTTCAAAACGTCCTTATTCATATGCACAAATCCCAACACGAGAACGCCGACATCTATTCTAAAAACATCGATAGCGTCCCAGCCAACGTCCAGCTGGACTTCCAAACATTGTCCGACGTTTGCTCAGCCTCATAGATGATTTATCACAATACTGTGCACATACATATTTATGGGAAATTTATCTCCAAATGCTTTCGATCGTATGTGTGTGTTGATCGGCATATGTGTTTCTGTGCGTGAGAATGATAAAGAAAGGAAGCGAAAATAGAATTTCGGTCAGTAGAATCTGCTTACTGCGACGGGTTTTTCCTGGCGCTCTACCTTTTGTCTCATTGTGATAACGTTGACGCCATCGCTCTGGTGTCCTAGTTTTCCCGGGAACTTGTGTTCCATGGTTTTTTGCCTGCGGGGTCGTAAGGTACTAGTGGCCCCATACTTCATCAGCATCTTTTGCAGCAGGCTTTCTGCAAGCCTGTTCCCGCTTACAGGCAAAAGCTGTTTTTACCGCTTTTAGATAATGAAAAGTCATTTCTCATTACTGTCTGTGTGTTTTTTTTTCGTTGCGAACGAATAGCCATCTTAAACGGTGTCATAAAGAAGCTGGTTCCTTGCAAATAGTGGTACGCCTTTTTTCCACCCGACCCAAGCAAGGTTGTACGCTTGAATGGGCTGTTTGTTATCATCGGTACACACCCTAACCTCAATCCTTACGTTCACGAGCCTGCCGAATGTCGGAACCTTGCCCAATATGTCCCAGCCCGAAAGAATCGATTACCGGAATATTCGCCTATCGTCCACTTGGAAGACATTGGCGGTTATTTATGGACTTATGGTGAAATTGGTTAGTCGAGCGACAACGACGTGAAGTAGCTGCTCCGTTCGAATGGCATGTACCGTGTAGAACGCTCCGTTCGGTTACCTTCACGGCAGGAGCGAGCCCTGCAAAAGAAACGTCCACTGAATGATAGCCGCTCGATTAGCGAGGCGTAATGTCCATCCGTTTGCGACAAGAGCCAGACAAAATCCCGGACATCGAGCGGAATCGATTAAGCTTTTATGTGAAATCATCAATTCTCCATCCTTTTCCTTTCAGTGCGCATTGAAATAGGGATGCTGTCTACACATGTGTCGCAGTAGTCTAACCCACGATTTGGGAAAGGGGAATTAATACCGCAAACACACATCTCACAGACGGTCCACATGCCTTTGGAGTAAGTCCTGCGGTATATCTCGGAATGTACAGACCACCGCCCCAAAATAAGGCAGGCGCCAGCGTAACGACTCACATAATGTGTTTTATGAGTTTCGCACATTAACTACCGATTATTTGTGGTGAAACCCCGTTTAATGGTCGATAGAACATTTTTGGACGTGAAGCGATCGGACTCGGTCGGATCGATGGAAATGCTCCCGATGCCCAACCCCAAGGGAGCAAGAGAGAGAAAAAAACGTGCATTGAAAACATGTTTTATGTAAGTTTTTCTTCGCTCCAGCTCATGAAACTAATTATCTCAAACGGCCTGTCGATACAGGAGTTTTCCATAAACAATCCAGTAAATTATCGTCCGTACGAAGGCAACACCCACTTACGCATAGCGCGCGAAGGGGGGAAAACATTTCCAATTAATTGAATCATCCAATACACAACCGTTAGCAGTAACCACACTTGAACACGTATCGTCCATCGTCCGCCTCGGGTAAATTGTGTGCTGTGTTGTTTCTTGGGCAAATACTATCCAACCGATACAAGTGCACTTTCTCTGCTTTCAACAGGGAGATAAGAGTATGCTACACAAAAAGTTAATTAACCTCCGAGTATCTTCGATCACAAAAATTACGACATGCCGAGAGTGGAAACAGACGTGCAAAAGGGCGTTGATTTCAACGCTTTCGCTATAATATTTAAATGTAGCCATTTTTGTGAACTTGTGAGACAACATCTGACCTTGCTCTTATTGCTCTATCTTTCTACTTTTCAGGTGAACCCACCGATGATCAACCCTTCGTGTCGAAAGGAGATAAAATCGACACTAATCTGTACCTTTACTCGGTAAGTTCTAAAGGATGTGCAGAATCAAACTTATATACTTAGCAATTCACTGCACACAGATCATAAATCTATTTCTCCAAAAAAAAAACAAACACAGTCCCCACAGCCATGATTGATTTCACCAAAAAGGGAGATATCAACGTCAAACCGTCAACGTGCACGTTTGCCACCGTCATGCTAGCTTAACGACGCATTCAAACTTTTTAGCGCCGGTACCGGTAGTTTCTTTAGCTAAATTGCCTTCATTTTCTAAAGGATGCAAGCCACTTGACGGTCGACCAAATTCGTCTGTATTTGCCACCCGGGCAACTCGGCGTTTGACTTTCCAAGGATACGAGGGAAATAATTATAAGAACCTACAAGCAGCAACAAAAGCAGTCCTGGAAACAGCGAACCCGCCTGAACGCCCCGGCTGGAACCATTTATCATGCTTTTAGCTAGCGTCAGGCAGCATAGCACCTCGCCAGGAGTCACCGATGATCCACCTAAGCCATGAGGCCACCCCGGCAGTATTCATAGTCTGCAACATTACACGAGTTAATAGGGTTCATAAAATATTAAAAACGGTGTCAAAGATGGTGCCCGTGTCATTCTCCATTTTGCTGAGTTTAGTCGGTAACCTTTCTTCGTGCCACCATTTACGCCATCATTAGGGTGCTCCCGGGTGGAGTGAAAGTAACGCAACCCGATCCACGGTATAAACACACGATAGTTTCACGTTACGCCATTGTAATTCCACACCGAGCGAAATACCGACCATGGCTGCGTTAATCATTTATATCTTTGGTTGACTTTATTTTTCGCTAATGTTTGCGTCTGCTCGTTTCGTTTCTCGCTACAGGATGACATTCAAGAACGTCCGCATGTCACCACGCTCATTTCGTCCCTGGCAAACTACTCGAATACGATCCCGGCACCGACGGATCCCGATGCCAAACCAGCACCTGCCTCCGCCCGCATGGGTAAGTAATGATCGCAACGAGAATTTCCACGAAAATTTTCTGCTCTCCATCAGAAAGGCAGTCAAATCTAAATGATAACAACCAGAATGCCTGTGGGCAGGATGTGAGTGTTGATGAATTGCTGATTACACGGCACTTCACATTCTTTAGCTCAATTAAAGATAAAACATCTAAGACGGATAACCTATACAAACAGCGGGAAGGTTCCTTGCATGCTGCTTACAGTCATCCTCGGCAAAATTCTGCCATCGTTGAATAATACAATTAAACGTAAAGCATATCGATCCGTTTACTGGGTTTGAATGCTCCGTCGGTTTATTTATAAATATTATTTAAGTTAAATATTTGTTCAATTAGAAAAATATACTATTTTCCAAACTTTGCATAAATTTCCTATATGCATACAACATACTTAAAGTAGTATCCATTTTGGTTTCTCCTTTACTAACACTTATTTTCTCAACATTTTCCTTTTTCATTTCTCTTTACCCTGCTCTTCTTTCTTTCTTTCTCTTTCTCCAATTAACATACCAACACACACGGATTTAACGTCTTGGGTGGATGTGTAATGTTATGCAAATACCAACCAACGATGGAAACCCCCAACGTACTCGCCCCTAACAGGCACACTCATCGGTGTCTATCTGCCGTGCATACAGAACATTTTCGGTGTCATTTTATTCATCCGTTTAACCTGGGTTGTCGGTACGGCTGGAGCCATATTCGGGTTTTTAATCGTATTATGCTGTTGCTGTGTGGTATGTGCCGGTTCTACCTTTAACTACCTCTCGCTGTGTATGTTCCATGTGTAGAACGCATCATCCATAGCTCATACACACTCACATGATCGTGTTTATGTCATCCACTCATCTGTTCATTACCACTTTCCCACTCTCATTTGACTGTTAAGAATCTGTCAATTGCATTAGTCCCACATCCTAGGTCTTAGGTATATCGTTTTGATCGCATTTTTATTGCCCGCACTCAGCTCATTTAACGAGAACTTTGCCGCGTACTTTGCTTAAATATCTCTGTAACCGTAGAAAAGAAGGAAAACACTTCGCAATCCGATAGGATGGTCTGATATCACCCATTCCATTGATTTACAACCAAACCATTTTTATACTGCAAGTTTCCAGGGCATTAAGCAATTACGAGCACCTGCACGCACACACTTGCAGCAGGATCGCTTACAGTAAATCCCAACGTCACATCATTGAAATTCAAAACATGCCATCCAACGCCCCAAACAGACATACTCCGAACTAGGTTAAATTATTCTCCAAGCTATAGTAAATCGAACACACACTGTTAAATTTTTCGCGGCTCTACATTCATCCACCTGCTCACTTACCCAGCAAGCTTTGTGATGCTGCACGAAAATCGCAAAATTGTTCCCAGTTGCCTTCAACCACTGCGTTGGAACATCCACCTCCGAACAGTGTGGTGCTATTATAGCAACAAAAAAAACTGGGTCATATCTAGGGAGAACGAACTTCATGTTTTATGTATGGGTTTAATCAAACATTCATTTGCATACCATGTGAAACCGGTACGGTGAATGGCCATCACAGCCACGGTTGCGTGTTGTTCAATCGGGACCGGAAAAGCTCCTGCACCCCGAGATCTATCTTTGCAGCCGTACAATTTGGCCTGTTGAGTTCTACTTATTTGCGTACAGCGTCCGGCTGATGTTAATGACCACCATCCATTTAAATCAGTAAGCTACCCAATCTCAGCACGGCGTACAAGCGTTGCGAAGAACTCGGATTCGTGTGTGGGTGTGTGCTGGACACGCATCCGTGCACTCTTACGGTGCACTATTAATTGGTGGAAATTTAATCGCAATTTTGCAGCGCCAGCTCTTTTGGTCCCTGCGGACATTCTGTTCGATTTGATTATATTTCCAACGCCTGAAAAGCTGAACGAACACACGCGCGTATGATAATGATTTGCGGGAGTTTTGCTTCTAACGATATTTGGGAGGCACTGTGGCTAACGAAGTGTCGATTTGAACTCGTGCAACAAACCACAACATTCAGAATCACGATCGGCAACCCGAAACGGGAACAGTGTAGCAGCTGTTTTTGGCTATCCTTTCGGGTGTAATTCGGACACAGTCTAATCTAATTAATGTCATACAGTGTACGCAGAAAATGGCAACCTCGTCCTTTCATATCATGCAGCTAACCCAGTGAAACCCGCTTGTGTACAAATGAGCAAACCTCTTGACAGTTGGTAGGCGCATGGGGAAGCTGGGTGGAGAAGTTTGCTGACCCACAGGCCTCGCAGTTTGTGGGCTTTCGATGGGTTATTTGGGAGGGCGAAAAAAGCAACCAACGCAACCAACCGAGTGAACTCCACATGAACGATCCGCATTAATCTCATTCCCTTCCTGATTGAGGACTATCAATCAAAGGCAATCAAAGCGTCCACCGGCGGTCCACCCTCTCCAATGCCACCCGGACTGGAGACCGTTCTCATTATGAATTTCTGCTTGCTCAGAACCAAGGCTTGCCAACACAACAAATGCGTCATTAAGTAAGGGAGTAAACGGCCAAGGACGTCCTGGGGTTTTTTTCTTTCTACCAACCTCACACTTTACTAACAACTGTTAACAAACGGTGATGGAAACGGTGGATTAGCGATCTGCACCGGTATGAGTGGAAAACGGGGAGATCCGTTGTGCCATTCATGCCTTCGCCTCAAGGCTAACGAAGTTTTCTTCGGGTAAAGAACAACATCCTTACCTACTGGTTGGCTTCTAGACGATCGATTGATTGTGAGTGAAAGACGCGGATCGTTTCTGCGGTAATTAATTATTGCATTAGCTTTACGGGTCAAATCATGCTTTTACCCATGGTTGAAGATTGTAATCAACAACAGGAGAGTTTTACTCTAGTAAAGTTAGCGATGTTGATACAATTATTTTATTTTTATTTATCCATATTATTATTTCCCTAGTACGTCTGTTGAACTTGAAGAATTTGAAAGCTTTCGTTAGGGCAAAACTTGTAAGCTAAAGAAGTTACAATAGCACACTTTTAAGTTCCTTCAGCAACAACTCAGAATGCTTATAATGAGGAATTATTAAAATTTATTAAATCAGACGCTAATATCACAATAACAAAAAATAAATCCAATGTCAGACATGATCAAAGTACTGCTAAAATGACTCTAATGAGCGAATACTTCAGACTTTACTTCATACTTTGTATTCCTTTGTGTAGCAAACAATCAATCGAACGACTGTCATCTTTCATTGAAGCATTCATTACCCCCCGTTCGAAGGAACAATCACAAAGGGTGCGCCCACACACGGCAAACGCACACACCAGTGTGTCCTTAACGATTCCAATAACAGCATCCGAACAAACCGTCGAGTCCAACGCAACCATCTGAAATCCTTGTTCCGCCCATCTGCGGCGGTGTAATCCTATTACACATCATTTGCTAATCTAGACACAAGGCACATCATCAGCATCTGGATGGGACAGCGTACCGTTGGTTGTACCGACTCTTGGGATCATTTCGTTTTGTCGTCTTGACGAAAGCGTCGTCGAAAAATGCCGTCGAGTTCGAGCACGCCCCGGCCTCGGCGAATGAAATGGTTTTGTCGAACTTAATTTACTTCGTTACCGAGAACATATTTTTCCGATACTTCGTTCCGGGCATCAGATTCCGAGCTCGTCAAACATCTAATACACTAACTTCCTTGCTCGTCGTGTTAGAAGGGATATATATATATTTTTTTGGTCTCTCCACAATTCAAGAATCATTATTTATCAACCTGACTCTTGTTGTAGTGTACGACGATCCGACAGCGCGCATTCCATCCCCAGTTATTTGATGATGCGAGACATCAAGACAAAACGGTCCATCAAGCAAAACGATGTGAAAATGCGTTAGAAATTATTTTCCATGACTACCAGTTGACTTTCGTACATTATTTTCTATTAGGCTTCTTCCGCTTGGGGGCGGCATCCTTCCAACAGATTATAATGTGTTGCTCTCTTTCTTCGGACACTGTGCTTCGCATGGACAGACATTCGTGTGGCAAAGCACGTACCAGGAGAAATGAATAAAGAGTCATAAATAAATTTCAATACCTCATCTCGGGCATACCGCTACATCAAGAAGGAAAGGTTAAGGTCTCGAGCACATCTTAAGGACACTCATAAATTTGAAACGAGTTGGAATGTCCAGTTCAAGTTAGTCTATGTCTGCACAAAAACACACTTTTGCAAAGCACTTACTTTGCTAGATAACGATAGTCCCCTCTAAACAATGCTCCGAATCATGAACTTTAAATGACCTTCTTGAAATGAATCCCATCGACTTGTAGGCAAATGTGGTTTAAATTTTGACTCTATCGATTACAAATACCATTGGCCAATTCTTCTTGCATAAGAACCCTACTGACCGAATGATTTAAGTGTTGTCGTCACTCGCTACTAACTCAAACTTCCACTTGTGCGAGAACACCTAACACACCCACACGTATTCCTTTACCTCATTAGTTCATTTCTTCATCAAACCATCATCGCATTCTAACCGTTTCCCAAAATCAGTTCCATTATTAGCATCATCATCATCACCGTAATCATCGACTTCACCATACACCACATCATTCGCATGCCGTTGTAGTACTGCTCGCTTTCAGTTTAAAGTTTCTCCCGAAAACTTATCTCAAAACTATGCTAATCATGTTGTGCCTCTTCGAAATGGCCTCTTTTTCTTCTTCCTCCCACCTAACGCTGATCGGCGACACGGTACCGGGTACTGCGGGATTGCGAAACAGACCATGTTGACTGCCATTTCCATGTCGGCCATTGCCACGAACGGGGTAGTACCAGCGGGCGGCAGCTATTTCATGATATCGAGGTAAGTTTACTTCAGAACGTGCGCGGCGCGGCTTTTCTGGAACAGCGCCAGCAAGGCGCGACTCCGGAACGGCTGTCTGTGGATGTAACGGTCCCAATCTCCCCCTCGGGCCGTGAGCCTCTTCAGTTTCCGACGATAAGAAGTAAAACTTTCGGCCCCAGAAACGCCCCAAAACTGTCAAGCGACTGAAGTTTTGCCGAACAAACCGATAAAGGATAACTAAAAAGGTCTCCACAAATGGGAGCACACATGAGATGGGAGCACGGAAGTGACCTCGGATTTTGAATGCTCTTTTCCCATTCCGGCCAAACGATATCTTGATTAATACAGCTTCAACATCTTCCTTCAGTGGATGAACTGGGATGGGAATGTACACAAACGATGACATCCAGGAAGTCACAAGTCAATTAAGCTACCAAAGAATAAGTTCTGCGGTGCAGGCTAATTCTATAAATCCTGCTGGATTGCGAGATAACATGTTGAAATAACAACTCGGACACGATAGTGGTCTGCCCTTTTCTTTCTTTAAGAAATTGGTTCTCAATCCGATTAGCAACTGTCAAAGCACACAAAAAACACGTTCACTCAACAAAGAAAGAAAAATCTTGGACATCCTAGTCCAGAATCAAAGGGGAGACTTTTTTGACAGCGTACAAATGGGAGTAAAGAATTTCTTCATTTCCTGGCTGACGATGAGAAATAAAATTTCCATCAGTTTTGAAGCTTCTTCTGAGCCATAAATGGTTTCAGTGGGTGAGCGAACCTTTCCTTACGGAAGGACAACAGCAGTTAGCCTTCAATTGACTCCAATGCATAGTCGTCCTGGTTCTTTGGATAAATAGTTTAGAGAACATATAAAGCATATGCTGAATAAACTGTGATGGTATCAAAGATGTATATGAACTTGATATAAAGGTATCAAAGATGTCATAACCATTGGCAGATTTCGGAAAGTATTACATACAGGGAGAGCATTTTCGATTTTTTTTTAATGTCTGTTGGATCAGATAGTCCTATATTGACACCAAACTTGGTTCATAATTGAAGCTTAACGAAACACAAGAACACCGAACTTGTTGGGCAGCTACTTCAGACGTTGTCCAACATCTTAAAGTAAAATTCAAGCTAGCTCAGTACACTTCTATCAGAACTCCAAAAACAACAAACTTTACCGTTGGGAACGTGAAGCGAAAGTTTACGTAAAAGTTTACTAATCAATTCCTTTTATTCTCTTCCCCTCTTTCTCTCTCTCTCTCTCTCTCTTCGATGTACCACTTGGCCTGCATTGGCACAGATCGCTGGGGCCCGAATTCGGTGGCGCTGTAGGGATGTTGTTCTACACAGGAACAACATTAGCAGCTGCTATGTACATAGTTGGTGCGGTGGAAATCGTACTGGTAAGTAGCAATGTTCGCATTTTATGATTTTTTGTTTCTCCAGTTCCTGTTTCTTCCAGCCATGCGTTCATAATTTCTGTTTACTGAACTTTGACCCTTAAAAGAAAGCGTTTCCCGGGCGTGTATTGAAACAAAGTTTACTGTGTCCATCAGTTTGGACGTTTATATTCGTACTTGATAAGGTGCACATCGCTAAATGGTTTGTTTTGCTGTACAAACACTCTGCAGAAGCGTATTGGTTGCCGTGCGCGATTAATGATGGGTCACCGTCGTAACTGGCTGTTGCAATTAGTGGGCATGTTTTATTATATGGGCACAACAACAGGTGTACCGTTTACCATATTTGTTCCTTGCCTGGATTGGAGACGGGGAAAAGTAAATTGGAAACCAAAGTTACACAAAAGTAAATGTTGTTAGTATTATTCTGCAGTAATGAGGCATTTAGTAATTATGATAAATTTTAGTGAACTTTTGTTTAGTTCCTCGACATCTAATAATTAGAAACCATTATTTTACTATATTCTCGCTCGACGCAAGACAAAGTATATTCAGATCAGATCTAAAGCAATACCTTTGTAACAATTTTAAACTGTTTTCCAACACAATGTTTGTCCGCACGGTAAAGAACGTATCTAAATGCAAAATAGAAAACGTAATCTTTCCATCTCATAACCCATACCTTACGGTTGCAGGCTCAGAGAAGAAGGGTCACAGAAGGGGAAGAAGATTGCACTTCCGCACCCTATATACTGACGAACATGCTGCAACCATCGACCGACATGCCACTGCCGTTTTTGCTTAACAATTTTTCCGGTCCCAGATACGTACGAGAACCTTTGTAAGCGCCGCAAAACTGACACACAGCTACCTTGCTACGGCGGATGTACTCACATACATCACTCCAGCGCAAGCAAACACACAATCCAGCACATCACACCGTCGCGAAGGTGTTGCTGAAGGTAGTGAAACGATCCCTGGCGGCAACTTTTACTTTTTGCCACTTTTAATTAAAATCTCTCCCTCAATCTGCTGTTGTTTTCAACTCACTGTATGCGTTTGTCTATTTATGTGTCTGTGTGCTTTGGCAAAACGCTTATGCCAGACGTTCCGTGGAGCCGTACTCTCGAAAACCAAAAAAGCAAAGCTTACACAAAACCGCGAACTTGCGAGACGTGGCACAGGATTCTAGGAGTTGATGCTGTGCTTTCGGAACGCTACGAAGAATGACAGCTCGGGAAACTGGCACGGCTCGGTCGGTGCATCCTTTCGGATTGTGCTTCGGGCGTGACAAATAGTGTTGGCAAGCAGACGAGCAGAGAAACAAATCAATGTCTGGTGATTGAGTTGCTTACCATCGGAATGCAATAGTAAAGGGAGGATTGTCGATGTGAATCGAGAAACAAAGCACTTTAAGTGCAGAATTTTTCATTTCAAACTTGCTCCGAACAGCTTCCGATTTCGTTAAAGAGATAATGATCGCAAACTGTGCAATTGGAGATATGATAATTACATTTAATGATATTGTTGATTGGTATCTTTTCTTTTAAATAAGCTTAAGTACTACAAGTAAAATAGTTCTAAAAGAATCGATTTTTTCTCAAATCTGTATCAACAAGTCAATTTGATCATGTTGAAGAACCTCACAAAGAAATGTGCCCAATTCAAAAGGGACAATCGCTGATTCGCATCTTCGAACAACGAATATTCATGCGTACTAACCCATCATTAACCAGGACATAACATTAAAGGCGTCCTCGTCTACGTCCGACTAACTCTTGGTAAACCCTAGGCACCAATATCGCTGTACGCGCATAATCTACCGAAACTCCCTCGGTTTATGTCTGCTTCCAGCTCCCAAAACTCCGAGCAAAGTATGCCAGGTTAAGACATAAACCGCAGGCACATCACGGCGTAGCAGTAGCGGCACTAACTACCAGCGTCCGCTACGAAAGCTCCATGCGGTGCCTGACAGGAATATTTAATTGAATTAGGAACTAAACATCAGAACGTGTTCAACAAGCCGAAACCGCCGAAAAACGAACGCTAACCAATTCCAATTTTGCTGATGTAGCTGTGCGTAATGTAGGATCCCTGGGAGAAAACTTGCCTTTTTCTGTGCGCTGACATACAAGTATCGATCTGGGACAGAGGTAGGTTTTATCCATAGCCCTCACTGCAGTGAGTCCTGGCGTCTCCGGAGAGCATTCAAGCGTTCGACATTGATTCCAAACGTTCGAACAATAGTTGACAGCTTTCCAGAGCTTTTCGTAACGTAAACCACGTGCAGAACTGGAACGTTCCGCAGTGTCCGCCACCTTGCAATGCCCTCGCCACCGTGTCGTTGTGTTGCGATTGGTTTTGCAAAAATTTGATCCAACGAAAAATCGATTGATGTACCGGTTGACGAAAAAAAGGAAATACCGTGACATTAGATAAGGGTGATTGGAGTGGAGGTATGTGTCTCGAATCCATGTCTCAAGTGCCGCATCATCAAGTGCACCTTCTCGGAGAAGCTCGATAGAAAGCGTGGGATGTTGTTTTCCATTCTTTATTAAGGTACCCAGGACGGGACCCAGAATGTGTCGTGAGTAAAGTTGCAAAATCTTCAATCAATCGATACGTGATATTGCTTGAAGCTGCTTTCCGTTTTAGTAAGGTGTTTTTCTTACAGAATGTGTCTGTTTGGCGAATGGAAATTCGTGTTGGAGCTACGAAATTGGAATCTCCTTGAGTAGATCCTTAAGTGTTGAATAGTTGCACAATTTCAAGACCCTAATGTCAAACGCTACTTCCAATTCATGAAAGAACTCTCCACTTACATAACTAATTTGTGGTGCCTTTTATTGGAACATCTTTCAATTGAAGTGCGTTCAACTAATTACACCACTGATCCTACTGATCCGTTGTTGTGCTCGTTTTGCTCACCTCCGTAACATCCGGCTCCAACAAGACATTACTTTGAGCTTGACATCGTGCATTCCACACGGTGCGGTTACACAAGACAATCATTTTTAATTAACCCTACGTCGTTCGTTACAAAAGGTAAATCTCACCCTAAACTCTGGTTGCTGGTTCCTGGATGCGGTTAGACTGGTATACCTAATTAAAAGTTATCTCGCCAACCATGCTTCCTATTCAGACCGGTCCAGTGACAAACGGAACGGCTCATGTCGGCACCAAGCACTTGACCGTGGATGGTACTCGAGATAAATTAAAACGCTACTAAACAAGAAAACTGACGCGTGGAAAAAATCGGTATAAAGCGCTATTTTTTAAGGCTATATTTTCCAAAACCATCTCAATTCCCTTGAAGTACGCTAAACTGAACGAACGAAGCGTTATTACGAGTGACATTTATCACACACTAACGCACACGAGCACTAAGCATTAATCCTAGCTTAGTATACACTGGGACGTGGTCTCCTTAACGTCAGCAGTTATCCAAAAAATCGGCCCCAAATGTCAAACCTGACGACACATCGCAAAAAGGACACATCTACCGGGTGGCTAGCATTGAGGGATTGTTTTGAGTGTTGTCTTAATTGAATTTCATCGTCCGCCACTGTCCTTTTTTTCTTCGTCACTATGCTTTCGCTGCGTTGATCGCCCTGCCCCTTCCCTGTCCATTTCCTCATCACTTTACACGGATGGGAAAGTTCTAATGTTATTCACTCAATTATCCTTTGTCAGATGGTTTTAGCTGATATTTTGAATTTCCGTCACTGCCTGACTGGTCTAATTTTAGAATGTTTTTCACAACATCTGGTGGTTGTGACTACAGTGGGAGTTTAAGCTATGCAACAGTTTGTGGTTGAAAAGCTGTCAGTATTGATTCGATCTCTATCGAGCAATCGAAATTATTCACATGTTTTGTCAATGGTTAAAGCATATTTTTTCCTTGGAATGAATAAAGTTTTAAATAAAATTGTAATTTTATATTCTTTATCATAAACAGTTCTATCAAATCCACTAAATTACATATGGTGAAAAGGGCACAAAAACATAATAAAAATTGTTCCCAAACAAAAACAATATCCTAACACCCACACTCCATACCGAACGCAATGGGTTGATGTAATCGAATAATCGAAAGCTTCCTTAGCTGATATAATGACATTAATGTTCGCAATAATAGCCAATCTCGTCACGGGCGCAGCCCAATCCAGTTCGTTGCCGTAGTCGAACGGTTACTCCGGATATTCCAAGCAACGGGACCGGAAATGTGCTGCTTGAGTTTTACCTTCCTTTGCACGCGTTTGCTTTCCGGGGAAGGAAAAACTCATCGAACAATTGATTCTCTTTAAACGTTCGTAGAGAATGGATGGAAAAGATAGTTCCATCAGTTCCCAGCACCAAAAACAAAACTCCTTCAATTTGCGGCAAAACTATTTCGCTTCGGTACCATATGGTCGCGATTCGCATACTTTTTTATTTCTCCTTACTTTCGTCGATGGTACGCGATTCACACACATTTTCCGAATCGAACATTTTCACACCCATATCGAAATCGAATCGAATATTCATGTATTCACAAGCGATTGTCATACCGAACGCCTTGTCTCACTACGGTGCGCTGTCACAATTCATCCAATTGGCAGGTCCATCAATGGCAGACGTCGGAATATTTGGTGTTAAATTGGACGTTTTACAAAGGTACCCACCTCTGTGGGATGTTCTCTGTCCGTTCTACTGCGTCCGAGTGCCGTTTATTCCTGACACGCAGTTTCACATGTTGCCGGGGTTTTTTGTTCGGTCGCCTAACCTCAAAAACAAGTATCGTTTTCTCGTTAGTCCAGCCCTGACAATTTTACACAAACGCTTTGATCGTTGTACCATTCCATCCTGATATCCTGTGATGTGCCCTTTCCTTCCTATGGCGAAAATTCCGATCCGAACACTGAGAGTGTGAAATGCAAAAAAAGGAATAAGTGGCCATTGTAAGAACACAATGTCCTTCGAGCGTAGTTTGGAGGTCGTTTATTGGCTGTGGTTTTGAACTTTATTGCGGCCTACTCTCGTACCCCTTCAAGGTGGTCAGAGTAGTCATTCGCTTCGTCCCGGGATGACATTGAGCGACCTTCGGAGTGTGAGCGTTTTTGCCCCAAACTAACTGCTCGGTACGCTGGGTCAACCTCATCCGGAGGGATTTCCCGGGACTGGCACTTGTGCGAAAGATGTGAGCTGTTCCCAGAAACCGAGCATACGGCTCATCCGTAACGAGCAGAAGCAAAAGCTCCGGGTCAGTGTCCCAGGACGACGTTCCACATCTTGTTGCTGTCCCTATCCCTTTCTCGGGCGTTTGATGAAACGGGTTGTTGCCACAATCAGCGGGGACGGAAGGATGGGGAATCAGGTGGAATTAAATTACATTTCAAATTGCCCAGCAAAAACGAAACCCTTACGACAGGGCGTCGAACCACCGGAACCCCAACAGGATCTTCCCACAAATACAGCGTTGGAGAATTGTTCCGAATAATCCAACCTCGTGTGTAAATGCTGGCTGTGTTGCGTACGAACCAAGATCAACATCACGGACCGTCCGGGGGATTCTAGTGGAAAAAGAGCCAAACAGTCGCAGTCATCTAATTTAGATTTCTTGCTCGCGACGGAAAATGAATCGAGCTTCTGCTGTTTGTCTCTGGCAAAGCATAGTAAACAAATCTACGGAACGGAAAATACGCCGTGACCAGAGAAATATATTTTCGCAATTGAATTGTAACTTATTAGACGAGGTACACGATTGAAGGGAAAGGTAAATAAATTTCAATGGACTGAAGATTTTTAAAAATTCCGTTCGTTTGAAAAGGGGGTCCTTGTGTGACTCAAATGAAAATGTTGCCTATATCTACATCTACCCTATTAAACTATCACTAATAGTACCACTTGAATGTATTTTACCGCAAACCCCCAAGCATCTTAAGCAATTTTTATTCTTGTCTTAAATGTTCTGAATACTCTTCTTTAGGCTCTCGTACGTAACTCCGGTTAGGCAAAATTATGAACTACGCCACAACGACAAAAATTAACCACAAAGGACAAACAATTCCTCCGAGTTGACGAAGAATGTGCTTTTGCTTACAATACGACTTCTTTTGCTTGACTTTGCTAAAGCAAGCAGAATTTCATCTGCGTTTTTGCTCCCTTATACCCTTCACTATTCCTTACCCTGCTTCTCGAGCTGCTGGAGCCCGGAGTACGCTCGACAATTTCCCTGTCAACTTAGCAAATCATCGCTTCCCGCTCAGCACCACAATAAATTATCGCAAACAGAACTGTCCCGAGCGTTTCCGTTTCGTACAGAGTTTCGTGGAAACGGGAGTACGGAAACGGAAAGGAAGAAAAAAAAACAGCTCACTCTTTTGTCGAAAGTAGCAGACGATGATTTTCATCCTTTCGTGTGTTTAATGTGCATTCGGTGGTTTGTTCCAAAGCTGAGCAACACGGCTCTGCTCGCCCCAAAGTTAATCCGATTACCGACGGAAATCTTAACTGTTTCGTACATAAGTGAGCGATCCTTCTTGACACACCCGAAACCCAAACGAGAAGTGCTCATTTTTATGTTCCTGAAACTCGAAGGTTTTCCATTTTTTATTTTATTCGTTTCCGTTATTTATTGTAACGATCGTTTTTTAAGGAATGTGTCAGGAGTGTGTTTCAATCAGTCGATTGCCTATTGCTTACATATTCATTCTTTTCTAATCCAATATGATGTTTGTGTCCTCTCTACATACAACCCTCCCCTCAAAATATGTCTTGATAACACTCTGGATAAGATCGTATTGCCGTAATGAACCTCAGCCCCGCAGGCCGTCGAAGACTCTTTGGCACTTTAATTTACCATAAAAAACGATTTCCAGACTATCGTGGAAAATTCACGCTTCATGTAGCGAAAATGGTGTATTAGATAAAAATTTCACCCTGAAGCAAACTGCTGGAAAAGTGAACTCAAGACACCAAAACCCCAGATCCAATAAGATAGGAAGGCATGTACATATTGAGTGCCAGCAAGGGGGGAAAATTAGTCGACATCATTAAACGCCATGTTCCCTCTAGCTCTTCTTGCATGGCGCGAGTCTCGAAAATCCTCCTACTTGCGCTCGTTGGGAAGTAGAAACGACACATTTTGGTACTCCATCGGTGTATAAAATTACATTTCACATTTTAAAATAATGATTTTTCCATGTTTTTATCTTTTTTGTTTTTGGGAAATTTTTCTTTGCGCTTCTCCTTCCTCGAAATGGCACTAATAATCATTAGTCCCCGGTGAGCCGTCGCAAATGTTCGCGGTTAGAGCGGTAAGGAGACTGTTATTAAAATGTAACTTCTTCTGTCTGGCCCTTAAACAATTGGCGCGTTTTCGTGCGTAGTCTGGTACGACTAAACCAGTGGACATAAACGAGCAAAAGACCTTTCCAGCAGGTTAATAGAGTGTGAGGCAGTTAGGGCTTAGACTGTAAAGTTACCTTTTTTTAAACCAGCCCCTGAAGAATTTTATTTTTTCTGCCATTTTTTCATGCTTTTAGGTTTGCAAGGAAGAAACCAGTGGTTATATCCCACAGGCACCAGCAACCATCCCAGGAAATTTGAAAAAGAGCAAACGAGGAAAAAAGACGTCACCCGAGCGTCTTCTTGACTTACGCATAAAATGTTGCGGCTTTTCCGTGCGTAGCGCACACGTGCACACGTTTTGTCCAAGATTTGACATCAAAAGTTTGTTCCAACATTGGACAAGAATTTTGATGAGCTCATAAAGCTCGAACGACTTCACTCGGTATTCACATTTACGCATCTTTTCTTCGGTTCGGGCGCACTTCCCATCTTCCATCACAGTGAGTGCCTTTTTGGGGACCGGACTCCCATTGCCAAATTGGTTGGCCTTTGCCCTTTTGCCCAACCGTTTCGGGTGTCGTTGTGTGTCTGTTCCTTCGCATCATGCACGCACCGCAGTGCAACTTCCAGCTGTGATTGTGGGGGATCGTTTGACACTTCAACGACCGACCTGTATGGGCGAGGAATGGGAATAGGTTTGAAGATGATTGCAAACAGCATCCGTTGAGATCCGCAACAAGAACAGTTGGGACGTAGCAGCACTTCACTTTACGCAAACACACTGTCACCAGCATTGACAAAGGTTAACCGCATCTGACAAAAACCGTTTTCAGAGCTTACCGTTCGGACATGTCCAATTCGTAATTTCAAACAGTGAGTGGGCGTTATGATTGCCGTTTTTGTGCTTCTTTTTATCAAGAAGCACAATAATAAAAAATAAGAAAAAAATATTTTAAATAGTATATTAGATGCGACAACGAACAATCAGCTTGTTTTAAAGAGCTAAACTGGTAAACGCTGCTCGTTTCTCATGTCATTACCTCCAATAATTGCCAATACAATAAATTTAATCACGATAAATTAGCTCATGGATTTCCGCCATCGTCAATACTTCGACTTTGCAACATCATCACACTTTTCTGCAGCTGCGGCAGCAGCAGTGATTGAATCGCATTTCCTCTTCGTACAGTCTGTGCGCTATAATTAAGATTGATTCATTTCCATCCGCACTGAATGTGCAGCGGCCAGGACTAAACCGCGCTTCTAACATGCATCTGTCCTCTGTTCTTTCCTCTTCACAGACCTACATGGCGCCCTGGCTATCAATATTCGGCGACTTCACCAAGGACGCATCGGCCATGTACAACAACTTCCGCGTCTACGGTACCGGGTTGCTGTGCGTGATGGGTAAGTGCTGATGCATCCTGCTCAGCGGTAACACACAACTTCTGCCAAATCATAAATCGATCCCGGTGATGTGAAGCTTTCCCCTTTTTGTTTCATACCGTCCCAGCGCATGTGACTTTTACCAAAACGCGACGGTATAGCGCTGGACACATTAAAACGTCAGAACAATGGTAACCGATACCCATGCGCCCGTGTTTTCCTGGAGTCCTTTCAACATTGCAACATTCGAACATAGCACTCGTACGCGCTGTTTCGTGCACATTTGTTGAATTCCATTGGAATCCTTCCAAAACCGTTAATCATTCGTCCCTTCAATTTACCGTACGCCATGTCTTCACTCCATGCTGCACTCCAAAATCCCGTCCTTGGAACGAACGGCTACCAGCTCAGCCATGAAATAACTTCACCGCAAACCCACTGCCCAGATAAATCACTGTCCAATTCGTTCAATTTGCTCCATGGCGCTATCCCAATGTCGCGAACGGATACCGTGATGGCATCTCCACAAGTGCACACTTTCGCTCGCGGTTAGAAAATACAGGCTTCACTGCGCTCAATCGCTTTCTGATTGGCTCACTGTTCATTGGCAGTATGGGTGTGTGTGTTGTCGCATAATGCACCTGATGTAATTTCCACTGACACACGCTTATCAAAACCATCGGGGGTTTGCCCCTTCCATCTCGGCAGGTCTGATCGTCTACGTTGGAGTAAAGTTCGTGAACAAATTTGCTACCGTCGCCCTGGCCTGTGTCATCTTCTCGATCATTGCAGTCTACGCTGGCATTTTCGATAACATCGATGGAAACGATAAGCTATTGTGAGTACCTGGATGGAATTTGCAATCCAAAATTACGACCCACGAGCACTACATGTGTCCCGGAGCACATAAAGCTGCTTGGCTGCATAATAACTAAGGATTGTATTAGACAGGGTGTTTTTTATCACAGAAAAAGCTCACCCATAGTTGGGGTTATTTTTTTCGCACCTTAACAAGTGAATCTAAAACCAAACAAAAAATGTCGTTCTTTTGCCATCCATTCCCACATCTGTGTAGCATGTGCATCCTGGGAAAACGATTGCTAAAGGATGTGGCCGTTGCAAATTGTTCCAAGGATGAAGGTGGCGTGCTGTGGAACTACTTCTGCGCCTCCGGGGAATGTGATCCATACTTCAAAGGTGCGTACATACACGGTTTACATCTCCGACCCAACCCTGTCAACTTACGCATCGTTTCTCTTCCTTCCAGAGCAAAACGTATCGTTGGTTCGCGGCATCAAGGGACTGAAGAGTGGTGTCTTCTTCGACAACTTGCTACCTTCGTTCCTGCAGGTGAGTAACTACACTTCGGGCCGGCATTTGCCCTTTACCATTCGATTTCAGTACGGATCAATGTTGGCACATTCAAACCAAAAGATTAAACAGGACCGATGATTGATTTTTTCCCCACGTTGCTGTGCTCTATTGCAGGAAGGACAGTACATTGCGTACGGATTGGATCCGGAGCACATCGAACCATTGGACCGTCCGAGCTACAACCAGGTGTACGCCGACCTTTCGACTGCTTTTACGATTCTGATCGGTATCTTCTTCCCATCGGTAACAGGTAGGTGTGCAGATAAAAAATAGGCTGCTGGGTGTCGTAATCAGGGAGAGTTCCTTTTATTGCATCCATGCACTATTATTGCAATTTCAATCCATGAAAGAGATACAACAGTCACTTCCATCATGTACGTAGCGTGTACAAGTTGTAGAACAGGTTTATGACACAGTGGCCATCTTAGTCCATAGAACTGTAGAAATAGAATTTGACCCTGCCAAATCATTGTCCACCACCTGTTAGCCTCAATTCGTCATCGTCATGTTCATCGTGATAAGCTAATCCTGTTCTACAAGCAGCACAGTAGTACGCGGCCATCTAACCTTAATGTTACGGTATCCTACGGCAGTTTTTCACTAACTAGGAACGCAAGACTTTTTTATTGGTCGAACGACCAATGAGCATGCTCTCTTGCCATCAGGGCAGGACACTTACTTCCATTGGCTGGAAAGCATAAAAGGCAAGGGTAAAGCAAGAACAAACAAAAAGCCATTTCTCCGACACAACCATAACCAATTCTGATAAGCCACTTGAAAGCAAGCGACAGTTTAGATGGGACAGAAAATGAGAAGAAAAATCAGTGAAAAATATCATCCAACAGAGTGCTGGTCGGTGGATCAGATGAGTTTGCGACAGACAGACAAGAGCGGTGTACAACACGGGACGGATAATTGCAAAAGTCGTTACCGTGTGACCCTGGTAGGATGGGAGGGGGCACACGGAGGTCGCCTAAACACGAACCCGCCAAAGCTGGTGATGTCTTAGGGAAAGTTTTTCCATTTTGTGCGCGGCATGTGCGCTTCTCGGAAGGTTTTCTCACTGTCACCGTAAGGTGACGCGGGTTCAAGAACAGGAGGAAAAACCAGCTAGTACTTTCTGTGGTAGAATGTTGTCCGATGTCGACGTGTCGGAAATTTCAGAGGCGAAACCTGCTAGCCATGTTTTTGCGTTAGTTAATTGGTTTTGTTGTTTCAAAGGAGAAGTTACTTTTTTTTATTTATCCCTAAAGTACCAGGTCCAAGGGCTTTGTCCGGGATTTTTTTAAGTACAAGCCTAATGAAGAGGAATTGCTAGATTGTACATGAATTAAAATAGTTTTTTAAACAAAATTTGGTTCATATCAAGATGAGATAGATTTAATTTAATTTTAGTTAGAATGAATAATTAGGCTTTTTGGGTTCGAATTCTCTGCAAAAAGTATTTTCTTGATTCCAAGAATCATATAGATCATGCCGTAAAAAAATATTATTCCAAATTTCGACTAAACTCTCCAGTCCCTGCAAACTCAACCAAATTTGCTTACACCTGTGTCTCGGTTTTGATTACTACTCCTCAGGTATTATGGCCGGCTCGAACCGTTCCGGTGACCTGGCGGACGCACAAAAAAGTATCCCCATCGGTACGATCGGTGCCATCCTAACGACCTCCACTGTGTATCTGTCGTGTGTGCTGTTGTTTGCCGGTACCGTGGACAATCTTCTGCTGCGTGACAAGTAAGTGATGAACCTGGGATTCCAAGTGTCCAAACGTGTCACAGAATGTCACAGGGAGTTTGTTTGTCTGTCTGCATCCCAACCAGGTTCGGACAGTCCATCGGTGGCAAGCTGGTGGTGGCAAACATGGCCTGGCCGAATCAGTGGGTCATTCTGATCGGCTCCTTCCTGTCAACGCTCGGGGCCGGTTTGCAGAGTTTGACCGGTGCGCCGCGTTTGCTGCAGGCTATCGCGAAGGATGGCATCATCCCGTTCCTGGAACCGTTTGCCGTCTCGTCCAAGCGTGGTGAACCGACGCGTGCACTCATTCTCACGCTGCTGATCTGCCAGTGCGGTATTCTGCTCGGCAATGTGGATCTGCTCGCTCCGCTACTATCCATGTTCTTCCTGATGTGTTACGGTTTTGTCAACTTGGCCTGTGCCCTGCAGACCCTGCTCCGTACACCGAACTGGCGTCCGCGCTTCAAGTACTACCACTGGTAAGCGGCACGATAATTATACGCGAAACGCGACCTTGCTTGACCGTGCCGTTTCATTTCCCAGGTGTTTATCGCTGATTGGCTTGACGCTGTGTATTTCGATCATGTTCATGACATCGTGGTACTTTGCGCTGATTGCGATGGGAATGGCCGTCCTGATTTACAAGTACATCGAGTACCGTGGGTAAGTACTCCACATTACGGTTAACGCTACACCGAGCTAATCTGCCAACGTTTCCACAGTGCCGAGAAGGAGTGGGGTGATGGTATTCGCGGTATTGCTCTGTCTGCCGCCCGGTACTCACTCCTCCGTCTCGAGGAAGGACCACCGCACACGAAGAACTGGCGCCCACAGATTCTGATGCTGGCCAAGATGAACGATGATTTCACACCGAAGTATCGCAAACTGTTCTCGTTCGTATCGCAACTGAAGGCTGGCAAGGGTTTGGCCGTAGTGGTAACGCTCATTCCCGGTGACTTTACCAAGCGTGCTGGTGAAGCGGCCGCTGCCAAGCAAGCGCTCCGTAAAGTTATGGACGACGAGAAGGTGAAGGGTTTCTGCGACGTGCTGGTGGCATCTAACATTGCTGATGGACTTTCACACGCGTAAGTACAACGAACAAAAGGTCAACAATGTCCATCGTAGAAAGCTGTCCCAACGAGCAAAAAATGTGCCACTATCTCACAGAATGAAATCTAAAATTCATCAGCATCCACCTGTTATCGGCACGATACACAACTGCAGATGCTTCGTCTTGGAACAGCGCTTCTCGAGACACCAAACCTAACATTGCTCAGTGGAAAGACAGCCAGTACTATCATTCTCCCTCTCCCCCAATCATTCTACTGAATGCCATAATTTCTATCATATTTTATCAATTTCTCATATTTTCCCATCACTAAGCCCGGCATTATCTTCTGCTTGTCGGCTTTGGCCGGCAGTACACCGGCTCCACCGAGAATACTGCAATCAATTTCCCGTTCAAGGTTGAATCCTTCTATTCCCGGGGAATGCTCGGACTCACGATGCCGGCACAAGAAATACGACCCAGATGGGACCGATAAATAAGGCCAACTTTTTGCCGACGGCCCTGTAGGGTGGATGCCCTTCAGGGGTCGCCCAGGTAGGGCACAACCTTTGTGCGGTTGAATAATCGTTTCAGAACCTTTGCGGAAGCCGTTCCCATTATCAACGGGTGCTGCCCGATTGCATCAGGATGCTGGGTGGGAAATTAATACATTTTAAATCAATGTTACAGAATGTTAGGGCGATGGTGCAATGTCTACTGGAGAGTTAATTAACACTGGAATGATGATAGAAATGATATGATTTCTATTGATTTGTTGCCGTTGGAGTTTTTTTTTTTACAGAAGAAATGTTTTTAATGATCTTCTCGGTTGCCTCACTTGCATTAAATCTAATAATGATATGAATATTCAACTAGAAATCCCGCATGATAAACAACTTCCCCCGGAGCATTCAGCTGATTACGATTTCTGCCACGGTATTAGTTATTTTCCAAATCAACACACCCAGACCTTTCACACTGCGCGCAATGAGTTATGATTTATTTATAAGACAGATCATTGCAACCGTTCTTATCGTACCGCGTTACAGTGTGCAAACCATCGGTCTCGGTGGCATGAAGCCGAACACGGTCATCATCGGTTGGCCGTACGGTTGGCGTCAAAGTGAGCACGATCGCACCTGGCACGTGTTTCTACAAACGGTGCGCCACGTTAGTGCCGCACGAATGGCGCTGCTCGTCCCGAAGGGCATCAACTTCTTCCCGGCCATCGGCGATAAGGTAACGTGTGCGATGTTTCGCTACTCGGCAAAGTGTGCCGCCGTGCTAATGCCATATTTTCGCCCGCTACTCATTGAACAGATTGCTGGAAACATTGATATCTGGTGGATTGTGCACGATGGCGGTCTGCTGATGCTGTTGCCGTTCCTGCTGAAACAACATCGCTCGTGGAAGAACTGCAAGATGCGTATCTTTACCGTCGCCCAGATGGAAGACAACTCCATCCAAATCAAGAAGGATCTGAAGATGTTCCTGTACCATCTGCGTATCGAGGCGGAAGTAGAAGTCGTTGAAATGGTAAGTAGGAGTCATAAAAGCTGAGAAGGAAAATATGATTCCGAATCTGAGGGATGATCATAAAGGTCCTAGTAGTAGTGGACCTAGTTAGTTATTAATGCTTATATATTGAGAGAGCCGAAGCGGTTGAGAAGAAAAAAAATTCATGATATGATCTATAATAGAAGATAAAAATGTAGAACCATATCTATTGCTCAAGTTCCATAATATGGATAAGTATATCTACTACATCTACTACTACTCAACCAATGAGAGTACACTGTGTTCAATGCCAACCTCTCCAATGTGCAAAATCAAAAGAATATCTGTTTTTTAACAGTTCGATGCTTAAAATCCAACCCATCTGCTACACATCATAAACACATGATCAACAAAGTATACCGCCTTCAAGCTCCGGAAACAATGCTTGTCTATTTCGGTTTTCAATTTGGTTGCTGCCACTTCATCAGGCGTGTAAACCAATCCGTACCACATTCTTCACACATCATTCGGATGGATTCATCGACCGAATGGGGGAGGTGGTTATCCCTAGCCGAAGCAATCAAATCCCAGACCGCGCCACCGAACGGCTTCATTATAAAATGGCGCGCTTTAAACGTTTTATGTCTCTATATTTTATGGCGCTTCCCGATTCCGACCTGCGAACGTCACCTTCTGAACCTTCCAGCTCAACATCTTCACCAAGCCGGATTTTCTGTGCAACCATCTGCCTGGGAAAGGATATCCCAGCTTGCAAGACCTTTGCATCCAACCCAACCCGTTGTTTGTTTTACTGTTGGAAAGATTTCCTCCCGTACAGCGTGTTTGTGTTATTATTTTCCGCTGCTCGTCTCTCTCGCTCACACACATACGTCCTGTTTGGAGTTTGCTACATGTTTTCATATTGTGTACGATCCCATCCGACACAAACAATGCATTCAGACGTTCCCGTTTCGTTTTCCTTTCATTTTCTAAATACACATCACCAAACATGCCCGCTGAAACTTTGCTGCTCCGGGTTTTTTTCTCTTTTTTGCCTTCCTGCTTGCTACCATTATTGCTTTAATGTTTGCTAGCACAACTGAGGCTGTGGCAGCAGTTTTTCTCTTACTAGATTCTCTCTGTCCTTCTTCAATCGATTCCACTACTTGGGAACCTCACGCTAGGCAAGCGAAGGACCATTCTCCGTTTACCGAGGCAGGGTTGACTGCGAGCGTTGTTTAAAGATAATTTATTTGTTTCACTCTTTTGTATTTACTCACGTACGTGACCCTGTGCATCAGCTCTCCCTCCGCACCTTCCTCGTCACTATGTCCTATTGCGGACTTTCTAGGCTTTTTTACATCGTTGCTGGCAGAGTACGGTCCGATTCCACTGCCCGATGTTGAATGAGCGATTAAAACGCGCCGGAGCGTATTCATTCGGTCGGAGTTCTTGGCTAGGTGAACCTTTCGGGTTTTCAAACAGGGAATTTTGTTTTTTTATTCCCAAACCCACACCCAGGATGTGTTTTGCATCGATAAACCAAGCAAATTTCGACGAGGCATGCATTCATAAATTATGCCTCACCTGTCGTAAATCATTGCTCCGGTATCATTCGGTTGCGAGGCTGCATTTGCCGTGTGTAGGGACGCGATTGGAATTCGTTCGTTTTTTTGGGTAGAACCTTCATTTGAGATTCATTTTTTATCTGGATAGAGAAAGCATTCTTTAAAATGCAACATACTATTTTCGTTCCCTTTTGGGGTCTACAGTGTTCCACATGACCTGAATATCAAATAAAGTAATTGATTAGTTTCTAAATTAATAACAAATACTTGTATTACTTTAGTATTTGTGGAGTAGGCAGTAACTAATTTGAATTAAACTGTCCATAAATTGATCCACTATCAAACATTCCTCTTTCGAAAGATACGACAGACCGATGACGTGAGCTAAAAACGTGAACAAATGTTTTGCACATTTTTGCACGTAACGTACCCGGACTAACCTTTCGGGAAGATTTCACACTCGTCGGTCCCTTTTCACAACTCAGTATAACCCATCGCATATTTTACCCAATCGTTCAAAACGATACAAAATATGCTTCCATTTCAATTCCGTGCATCGATATTCATTCCGGCACTGTGTTCCGTTCATCAAACGTGTCTCGCAATGCTGTGAATATTGCAAATTATATACATTTTCTTCCACAAGGCGCCAGCATCAGCCGGTAGCGAATTGAGCTGATTTGACTCGATTTTCATCATTGGCTCTGTTGCTCTTTTTTTCATCCCCACAAACACACACAGATGGATAGCGATATCTCGGCGTACACCTACGAGCGGACGCTTATGATGGAGCAGCGCAACCAGATGCTGAGAAAACTTCGATTGAACAAACGCGAAAAGGAGAACGTGGTAAGTACCGCAACCTGTCTACGGTCTACTTTCACTTTTGTGGTGGTGGTAACAAATGCGATGGTGGCGGAAATCGATGCGAGAAAAATCGGGATATACGGATGCTTAATACTTTACGCTCAAATAAAACACCGTACGTGACCCGTTTGCCCGTGGCGCGGAACGATGCACCAGAAACGTTTGTAAAGAAATGGAGCAAAGTTTATAGTGTTTGAAAATTGAACAAAAATGGATGTTACGTGTGCGAGAACGAGTGTTTCCGCTGGTGCTCAAACCAAACGGTTCCATCCGATGGAGACGCCTGGTGGTTCATAATTAAATTGGGTGAAATTATCAGAACGCGCCAAAAACCAGCTGTCCAGATTAGTGTGCTCGTGTTTCAAAGTGCGAACACAAAAACAAAACAATTATCTTCAAGCAGCTAGCCAACGGTTCGCTTTTCGCATGCAACTGCTTCACCTGATGGCCAACTGGAAAACTAAACCGAAATTCTGTTTTTCTTCTCTCTTTCTTACCACACCATTATTCTGCCATTATAACCGCAATGGATCGATAAAATCGCAACGCAACCCCAAAAACCACCTTTGACTAAATTGAAACATTTTCCTTCCGGGAACAACCATCCACTTCTTTGGTCCATTATCGATACTTAAAAACTGAACAAACAACCATTTTACACATTCACACACACACACACACGCGCACGATTGTGCATACTTGCAAAAATAAACAATAATAAAAAAAAGGTGGATAATATGGTGGAGTTCTCTCAGGCCACTGCTAACGGAGAGGATCGAACACCGCTGGTAATGACGATGAGCGTGATGCAAATGAAGATAGCGATTGTGTTTCTATTTCTTCCCCTTTTTGGTGTATTATCTTGATGTTACCCTGCCAGCAGTTTTGCTATCGTTGTTTTACGCTATTGCCACTGACTTGTCTTGTTTCGCTGTTTATACTTAAACGATTGGTCACCTGTTTTAATGTTGCTTTTTTTGCTGTGCCACTTGCTTATAGCATTTTTATCATATTCATTTAAATCCTTTTCATTGCTATAAAGCATTCAGCAAGGCATCACATCACATCCCTTTCAATTCGTTCTCATCAAAAGCTCGAACTAAATGCTACATTCATCTCATCTCTCCGTCAATTCATCTATCACAGAGCAAACGCGTTGAAGCATGCTCGTTTTGTTTGCATTAGACTGAACATATTCCCCTCCATTTGATTTTATAGAATATTGCCTTTTTGTGTAAAAAAAAAACAACATTCACACTATAAATGTTAAACACACGAATTGGCAGTGTATTCATGTTGAATAAAATATGTACAAAAGGGAAAACTTCATCATCTCATTTATCAATAGTCATTACGTTCGTATACTTGATGTTATTCCATCCTGGCGACGTAGCATATCATTTTGCACCCACCCACAAACATACAGCCACGCGCATACACACACATGAGGCGCATCATCATGATCATTTATTCACCCATGGCATTGATGATTTTTCCACGTCAGCAGAAAATCCTTTGCTAACTCTTTTATTGTTGCATTCCGTTTGGTGTGTTTGTATGCGTGTGCACTTATCGTGTATGTTATGTAATGTACATGTTTTCCATTAATTTGATTGTGAGAACCTCCATTTTCCGGGCTATTGATCGTTTGTTCCCTTATCCACCCAATTTATGCATGTGATGCAAAACACAAACAAACGATTTTTAGTTTGGAAAATGTTTTTTTTTAGATTGCAGTTTTGTTCTGGTTTAATTGAAGTTTGTTTTCTCCAATGTTTTGAAACAATACTTCATTCAACTAATACTCCATTTGCCTTTTTTACCCTTTTTTCTGTTATCCGGGGGAAAATAATACAAAAAAATACTCGCATACAGGTGCAGGCCATCGTTGACCACCATCATCACAATGATAACAATACCAAGACCGCGTCCAAGGTTCGATTCGCTGATCCATCGGAAAACAAAGAAACCGGAAACGAGGAAACCGACCGGGAGGAAAAGAATGAGGTAAGACTCCACTGTTTGCCACGTTTTGATCTTGACACACCGCTAATCGAGATGTTTTTTTTTTTCCTCCCCTTCTTCTCACCAAGACTGAATCCGAAAAGGACAAGGACACCAAGGAAGCCACCGAGAACGACAAGCATGCGGCGGGTGACGATAAACTTGCCAACAATGTTTCCAGCTCACCCGTCAAGGACAAGAAGGCCGGTGGTGATGCAACGAAGGCGGCCGACGATGTAAAGTCTGGCTTCAAGCCGTAAGTATTCGTTTGGTTGAAGTTGCCACCGGGAAGTTTTGTTCATACTATTGTGAATCGTTCCATACAGGGATGAGGGCAACGTCAGACGAATGCACACGGCTGTGAAGCTGAACGAGGTTATAGTGAACAAATCGCATGATGCTCAACTGGTCATACTCAATCTGCCCGGCCCACCGAAGGAAACGTACATGGAGCGGGAGAGTAACTGTATCCTTTTGCAAATGTTTTACAACTTCACTTTTTACTTGTAAATTTTTATTTGTCTTCCATTTCATAATTTGCTTACTTTTGGAGCAAAGATCTACTATTCTACCGTTTTTCCCGTATATTTCCTTAACTCATTGCAATCCCAAAAAAACGTAGATATGGAATTCTTGGAGGTTCTTACCGAAGGTCTCGAGCGAGTGCTGATGGTGCGTGGTGGCGGTCGGGAAGTCATAACGATCTACTCTTAAATTGAAGTCACTACATCGATCGCATGGCGCTCATCTCGCCCGACACAACCCGCTTCGTCTAGTTCTCCGCATGCGCTTTCCTCGACGACGAAGGACGACGAGCGCGGCTTGCGAAACCGATATTACGCACTCATCCATTTTGACTACGCGCGTATCGCCATTCACGTCCTCTAGCTGTAAGGATGGATTCTTCCCTCTCGCAGACACAAATGGAGCAGCTCTCGAACCAAACTACAAGCAAGCAAAGCTCGATCAAACCTCGAATGCCCGCTGCGCTCGAAACGGGGGCCAGTTTGAAGCTAGCTTTTCGAATAGAAACCGTAGTATTAAAACAAAACAAAAAAACAAACGTTATAAGTGTCGTACGTTCTCGGTTGCGAAGTATTGAAACGATATATTTAGTACCCGATTAAGAGAAATCAGTTAAACTGTCCCCGTAAATGTTGTTACAGCAGGATTCGACTATACCCAACAGTAGGGAACGATTCCGTCATTCTTTTGCCATTAGCCTGAAAGGAAATAAGAGAGAGAGAGAGAGAGAGAGAATCAAATGAAACATCGGCATTCAAACCACCGAACCATGTTACGAAAACGAAGACAACCCGTTTAATTGTTTTGTTGTCCTTTCGGTTTCGGTTAACTCTTCCCCTACTTCCTTCTTCATTCCCCGCGCGTTTTTGGACGTACCTTTCGTTAAATCGTTACAGAAACATCTGTGGGTGCATCTCGTAACGAGTGCCTCGGTGTAATGTGCTGTGCCCAGTACAAAGTACAAACCCCCAAATCCGACTGCACACGCGCCGACTGTCACATGACATCCGTTAAGCATCCCGTAACGCTATCACCCCAATTCACACAACCCCCTTCCAAGCCCTTTTTCCTCATATTTCCTAATGTCCTATACCGAACAGATAGGTTTACCGGGATTCGATGTGATAAGTTTAACGCGTTTAACTGTTTTTTAGTAAATGGGTGAAACGAAACATTTCCCAACGACGGAATAGCTCTCGCGCACTGATGCCTCGCGAGGTATCCAGAGGATAAGAAATAATAGAACAATAGAACAACACAACACAAGTCCGCCGTCAAGATTAAATGTTTCCCGCGCACAGCGGCACAAAGCACAAGACACTTGCGTTGTGCTGTCTGTCCACCTGAACCTAATGTTGCAGTATAGTAGAACTCTTACGTGCCTATAGTCTGTTAAACTCGAACCAAAATGCAAATGCGGAAGCGGAAACAGAAAACGAAGAAGAAGAAGACATAAACACATCCATACACACTCACACACACACAACACGCGTGCAGTTTCTAAGATTATATTACCCAACGCGAAACCAAAACAGAAAGACTTGGAGACTCGACCACACCCCGGGAGACACGGAAACGAAACGAGGTCTCGCAATGTTCCACCAAGCAGAACTATCAACAACTCGCTGGGTGGATTTTTATTTTTAGTTTTATGTTGTTTAGTCTTTTGTTATTAAAATTAAGTAGTGTTTGCTATTGTTTTTTTTTATTTCGTTTCATCGGGGACGAGTTTTACGGATAGATTATTTCGCAGCAGTGATTCGATCTGGTGCGCTGTACCGATTTAAGTTTTATTGTTTTTTTTCTATGTTTTTGTTAGTGTTTTGTTTGAAAGAAATTAAATTTTTGTAGTTCTTTTTTTTCAGGTAAGTATGCATCATTTGTGTTTATTTGTTTTATTGTTTAACTATTTATTCATGAATCTTCGTTTGCTTCTTCTCTCAGAATTGCTTTTACACGAACAACAAACAACTGAAAACGGATTTAATCGGTGAGTGAATAATACAAAAATTCCTCGGCCTACATACAAAAAACCCACGTGCAAACACATTTACAAACTCGTTAGTGTGAAGCAGAAGGATTAAACAATTCAACAGCTTCTCACAGACACGCACCCTCATGGACAAAATGAAGAAGAAAAAAAACACGTTGAAATGCAATCTCTACAGTAGAAGTATTAGAAATTAGACATTAATGTAACGCAAAACCGCAAACATGACTTGAAAAAAGGAAGAAATATTAATGGAGAATTCAAACGCGTATGATGTCAAACTTCAGCGCAAGTCGGTCTCGGCGAGGACATTTACAAACAACAAACAAACAAAAAAGAAATGATATTAACATATTTAAGACTGTGTTTTTAAGTTGATTTCTCTCGATTCCATTTGTTGTATACCAAACCAAATGGAAGCAGCAAAAGAAAAGAAAAAACGAAAGAAACGTGCGCGAAAAAGAAATCGAGAAGCAAAGCAAAAAAAGCCAAATTCCCCACCACCACCCCCCCAAAATGCCGTGCACGGTGGGTTATTAGCGGCGAATAAATTACAATTTAACATTTACCAAGTTTGCGAATATGTTATTCTTACAACATTAAAAAAAAAAACAAAACAACAACAACAAATAATTATAATGATAAACTATAAAAACATAGTTGTAAGTAGCCGCACAGGAACGACGAATTTTCGTCGATTCGGTGTACGAAGAAGAAAAAGAAGAAGCAGAAAACAAAAGAACATAAAGAAAAGGAAATGGAAGGAAGAGAGCAAAACAAAACAGCAGAACAACAATAATATACAAAACAAAAAAGTCAAAACTTCTTAATCTTTCATATATACACATATAAAGATATACAGAAATCGTACATCTAGGATTACTGCTACTTGTGGTGAAGCGAAATGGCAAACGTACAGTAAATAAGATAAACAAACAATTAGAGGTGATTAATGAATAATCGTAGTACATTAAAGTGAGCACATGCAGCTGCAGTGTGCATTACACCTTGGCATAAATCTAGGTTACGTTGTTGTGTTTTATTTTCTTTTGTGTTTTCGTTTTATTTAATCATAATACTTCTTCTTTATATGTTGTTGTTATTATGTTATTTATATATTTTATTTTTCCTATTCTTTTATTACTTTTTTTTTCTTTTTTCCTAGTGATTCGTACATTTGTTTTTATTAAATTTTGGGGAGAAATTTTTGTTGTTTATCATTTAGATAAAAGTTTCCACGTATATTTTCGTTATGGTGAACCGTTTCTGTAAAACAGTAAGATTTAGTTAGCTCGATATCGAAATCAAGCACTAGCGTACGAGACATTAGTCCTATACCTGTACCGTAGTAGATTATAACCTATGAAATTGATTACTTCTAAAACTAAATATAAACAAACCAAAAAAAAACTCTTTCCAACCCGTCGTGCGATTGTATCGATCGTGCGACGGCGTAGGAAAAGCAAGGACACACTCATGAAATTAACATAATTTTATTGCATAGGTTCATTTTCGGAGCGAGAACGGACGAAATGAACGCGCTAGTTGAACGGATTTTGAATGGTTTGTAGTGCAAGGTGATGGGCGGAGGATGACGAACCTTCGATCAGCAGGGACAATCCTTGTGTTACGCAGGTAGAAGGTAGAGCAAACCGGCAAGATAGTGTAAAAGGCCAGGTGCGAAACAACGTAAGTAAAGAAAAGCGACGAAAATAACCTTTATCTAATACATAGGAAGTAAGGAAATCCTAGTAACGGAAGTAATAAAGTTGTGCGTTAGAACGTAAAATCAGTAACAAAAACAGAAACACATACCCACACAAGTAAAACTGAAAAGCTGCAAAAGGGTAGAACACATGCACACTCATTTTTAGATAATTGTAACTGTTTACATTAATACTAGCCAAGTAGTAGTAAATTTTACCCTCCCTCTCTTTCTCTGTTCGCTTCTCGACAGATGTAGAATAAGGCAAACGTAAAGCGAAAGGCTAAACACAGCGAAACCACAAGGAAGCGTGTATAGTTAACGATAAGCAGGACGTAAAACAAACTAAGAAAGAGTTGAAGATGCAAATAGAAAAGAGAGAGGGACAAAAAATTACAAAATCTAAACTATTCTACCACAAACGTGTAGCCGAAGGTGTTTCCAAGAGGGTTTTGAGCAAGAGGACTAGTATTGCAAAAGACAGATAATGGAATGGAAACCGGATAGTCAGTGAATTAAGCAAACGGTTAACTTCTCAGCCCAAAAGTACACCTATGCGGAGCGCGTATTTGATGGAGGGAAAAGTTATAGCTCATTTACTGTGAAAAAAAAGAACAAACATTCAAATCAAATTATAATCTCTAACAAAAGGGAAACCCGATATAAGAGGAAGATGCAATCCCAACAAACAGAACAAAACAGTAACAAAAAAAAAACAACAAACAAACGACGGTTTGATAGAGAAGTAACAATGAAAGCAAGCATTCAAATATGGAACGCAAAACAAACATACATTACTAAGAAACTCGGTAGCTTAGATTGTAAAAGAATAAGAAAAAAAAGCAGAAACTAGAAAAAGATCGATCTCGTCAGGGTCGGTTTAGTGTGGCGATGAAGTGCTATTTAATATTATATAGATTAATGTGTCTAGAGTCTATCCATTTCAGCAAAACACTTACCCAACATATGCAGAGAAGAAGGAAGAAAACACAATAGAAAAAGGAGGATGAAAGTAACGAGAGAAAACATAACACGCATTAACACAACAAAACACATGAACGCAAACAAAACAAAATGTGGAAAAGTGTGGGAAAAAGAAAACTAGTCGGTTCTGGGAGTCGAATCCTCCTACACACACACCTTTGCTCCCACACTTTTCACACTCTCGAGAGTATATTACACTCGAATTTGCGAATTGTATCGATGTTTCTTGTTTCGGTTTTTATTTATCAAACTACTTGTAACGGAACGACGTACTTGTAATGACTGCTGTTGGGTCGGGCAACGGCGTACGACTATTTATCCTACATCCTTACTAACCCTCTTAGCACTTAATCAAAGCAAACTGCTATCTCTCTCTCTATTTCTCTCTTTTTTATAAACACATCCTTACATAACCTACTATGCAAACCAAACAAAAAGAAAAGGTGAATTGATAAATCATAAAAGAAAGTACTTATCATAAAGTACCAACCAGATTTTAAACAAACGGTGAAAAAAGCAAAAATCCATCGTACGTCACAAAAACCGCCGCTCTAACCGCTTCCCACACATCCACATACACAATAACAAAACAACACGAAAACATACACAAAGGAAACTGTACGAAATCTCTTAAAGCAATAAATCATAGATAAAACGGTGACCCGATGGGATGCAAAAAGCTGGCACGTGAAAGCAAAAGGGAAAACGAAATGGAATGTTAATCAAAATTAAAGAAAAGGGAAATGCAAAGGGAAGTGTTTAGAAGAAACATTAACAATGTCGATGGTAGTGTTAGTATTTTACCCCTACAGTTACGAACAGATGAAAATGAAGAATGCATCCAAATGAAAGAAAACGTTCTTCACAATAACAAACAGAGAGCGAAAAAAATACATCGTTAAACCGAACGAAAACAAAAAAAAACACACACAAATTGTCTTGCGGTGCACTCACAACACAACATACAAAAAGTAAGAAAATGGTGAAAATGATAAAGTCAAATTATAGTAGTAGGTTTTAGTACGCGACGACAAACGCATGGGCATAAAGGAACAGTAGAAATGAACAGTGGGAAGAAACATCAGGAAATAGAAAGCAGCGTGAGGAAAGCCCATTTAATATGCCCATGCGCACGTACGCGCCCTGAAGCACAGTCAGTAGCAATGGTATAGATAACCGGGATCGGGACGTTCACACTCCGACATTACGGGGAGCTTACGTCTTGTTTGCATCTTTTTTTGTTTCGTTTGTTTGTTTACATCTTTGTTTATGCAAAATTACCCTATATCATTACTTACTCTGGCGTTTTATGGTACTTTCACATTTTGCACGTTGCTTTTTTTTCTCTTCATTCGTTTACATAAGTTTCGAAAAATTTCACTTTACGCGCATTACTACTTTTTGTCGCCCAGAAGCTTTGGTTGTCGCGCACGTCTAGTTAAATGTTGTGGCCAAATCACTGCCGATTTTGTAACTCGGTTTCTGCGACTCATTTATACCAACCACTGGAAATGCTGGCATGCTTTTCTACTAGGTACAACTTCTTACGCCAATGGAACCATTTCGCTATTGAAACACAAGGAAATGAATAAAAATACCTTCGAGCTACAAACAAAAATAAAAGCATTTGGCTATACACAATCACAATCTAGCGGGGGTTGAGTGGTAACGCAGTAAAATGTGTGTTAGTAGCAGCTACCAGTTTAGATGCACCAGAAACTTTGCATGGCGTAGTGTAGCGAGAGCAGTTCATATAGCAAATGCGATCCCCATATTGCCAAAAAGACAAACAAACAAAAAAGTCATCTAATCATGGTTATAATTAAAAAGAATAGAAAAAATGTGTGAATCAGTTTGTTTGAGTTTTCATTTATGTTTCTGCACAAATGCTTATGAATTATGCTCGCTGGAGGGATTTAGTTTCGTTTTTCACACAATTTCTAACTTATCCTAGAGAAGTGCAAACCGGTAATCAAACTTGAAATAAAACCTGAGCTAAAATGCAAAGCGAAGACCTTCACTAAAAGAATCACATACACAAACCACATGAGAGTAGTTGTACAATTGTTATCATTATCGAGTCTAACTTGAGGAAAATTGATAGAAAATTCTATATTTAAAACAAAAGAAAAAAACACTCACACAACACGAGGTGAACGTGAAACACAGGGCCACGTACTTATTGCTTTACTCCAAGGGAAGCTTCGACAAGGTTTTGCTAAGCCAAATTTTCCTCATAACTCATGAGATGGGTGCAAATTGGTTAATAGCAATTGCTGGAAGGAGCAGGCCATTAAAGCGAAGAACCCCATACAAAGAACAAAGCATAGAATCAGATATATTTATTTAAAACATCAAAGAAAGATGGAAAACAAATGCCAGCCTAGCACGCACTTTGTTGTTGTTGATATAATATTATGGATTGATATACTATTATTTCTATATTGTGTAATGAAATGCTAAGCAGACTTTATTTTTTCTACTATAAACTATTAAGGAAGAAAGACAACAGGAGAACAACACCTCGATAGGAGAGCTCTGTGAATTAGTAAACTAATTTAGTTTCCGGTTCTTAGTACGAACAAACCATGAAACGGAAGTGGAAACACAAAAACGTATAGGAAACAGAGTCGATTCGATTAGAAATGCGTTACAACTGAAATTCATCCTTTTCCCATTCGGTACATGCAAAACAATAGTACTTTCTAACGCCAACATTTAAATGCAATCAAGAAACTAACATAGAACAAAGAGTGCACAATTAAGCAAAGCAGGAAGTAAGCAAACATGATCCAACACGGAACGAATGGTTAATATTGTAATAACTGCTCATACCAAAAGTGCAGATAAAAACACAGAAAAGCGTATCTGCACACATTTGCTTCGGGCAATAACATTCTATTCCTATTGTGTTTTTGATTCGTCAAACAATTCAAAGACAACAAAAAATGGAAACGAATATTAAACAACAAAACGAAAATTATAGAGGAAATTACTTCAATACAAAAATCGGCCACTACCGTAAGCAAAACAAACCATTCATAAAAAAGGTCCCCCTTTGTAGAACTGTGTACTAAAAACCACTGTAGAAGCAAGTTTGGATAGAAGCGCGTGCATACTGCAAGAAAACAAAACAAAAAGCAAAGTAAGTAAGTAAGTAAGTACATGACAAAACTCAATATAACACCATATACATACATTTCTCGAGAACGCAAAAGTAAAACCAAATAACAGTTTACTAGAATCGGTGTTGCAAAATGCAAATCATTTAAAGAATAAAGTGAACAAACAAACACAAAAAAAAACATATAGCTAAACACGTATCGTACCAACCTTTAATCTAAGGGTAGCGCGAATAGGCAAGTTGCCGTATCTTCGGATGTTTCTCAAGTGGAGAGTGGAACATGAACAGTGCAAGCAAACATCTTGACAAAGACTCGAGAACACCACCCAAACATAACCGCCAGGCGGGGACAAGAAAGAAGTGAAAGGACATGAAAGAAAGAACAGAACGACACTGATCGATCGAGCTCAACTTATCAGGACTATCGATGTTAGAAGAATTGAACGAGAGAAGGATTGCACGGAGATCGATGCAAACAGATCAACAACATCTACCAACAAAACGAATGAAGATTAATAAAATTTGGAATTTGAATTCTGGGTCGTCTCCACGTTTGTGTGAACTTTCCGAACATAAAAACAAAACTCCGTTTCAGTTCTTCCTTTTGTATTCTGCTTTCGATCACATCTGGTGTACAGTTACCTTCCTAGAAAAACTTCACTCCCTCGTTATCATCGAACGCAATCAGCTCACATCTGCCACGTGCTTCGAGTATCTTTAATGCCTTCCTAAGGACACCTTCGTCCAGCCCGTAAAACTCTTCCCCGACCGTGTTATCACCCGCCACCAGTTCGTACAACGTGCAAACCGTGTTCGTTGTCCCGCTGGCTGTGGCCCAATCGTACAATATGGTGCTCCATTCGTCCAGCGTGTGCCAGTACACTTCCCACTGCTGTTTCCGTTTGTCGGTTGTGGCAGCATGACCCGTGTTTGCAAGCTCCTCCATCACCCATAGTCGTGCTTCCGGGGGCAATTTACGGGACAGCTCCTGGTTGACAAAGAGCGGTGTGTCTTCCGCGATGTTTAGCAACGCCTGGCGCACATGTTTCTGGTAATTTAACACCAAATCCTTCCAGGTGGCTAGTTGCTGTTCCTTTGTTTTGGCATGCACCTGCACACTGTGAAAGAACGTAACAATATACTCGCTTCTATTCCAGCTTTCCAACAAACACTTCGAATCTTACGTGAAAAATGGTGGAAACGAATACTCCCACGGCCACTCGAAGGCACCCATTTGATTTGCAATTATTGTGCAAAATTTCTGATGTGTGACGTTTTCCTCCACGCTAGGAAACGTTCAATTTTTTCGTTTTTTTGGAACTAAAGAAGCTAACTCAACACGTACTGTTCACGTACATTTCACTAAATTCGTTTGTTGTTTGTTTACATCCCGTACCGAGCGGAACAGATTGACAGTTTTACATTGCGTTGCCCATGCAGCAAAAAAAACGAATTGCTCCACAGGATTTTTTTCAACATTTTTGTAATTAACCTCAAGCAAACGAGTGACCAAAGCAAAATCACAATAAAATTGCTTGACGAAACAAAAATAAACATGTTCCAGAAACAATTTCAGCTACCAAATTGCTTTTTTCATAGTTGAAAACGTTTACAATCGGCCAACCGTATGTTGTAAACCGTTTTTGCCGTTGCACCGTTGATAATCGATCACCCCTGTAGAACAACACGCAACGAAAAGAAGAAGCAAAGTCACAATTTTCATCCCGTAGCGCAGAGGTGTCCATTATCTAGGCGGTACTTTCTTCGAAATACCGCCAAAAGCTTCCCTCGGGAAAGTATGCCATCCGGTGGAAATCAGTGAAAAGTTCACGGTGACCATCAGATCAATGAATAATTCCACCGGGAGCGTGCCGCGCTTGTAGTAGCTAAAGGCGCATAAGGACAAGCTGATGTTTGGACTACGTTAAGAGGCGCGCGCGCACGCTCAACAGCGTATCGAAATGTTTGTAAAATAGTGTCATTGTAAAATCGTCCCGTGTGCGTTTAGGTTTTCTCTTCGTGCAACAATCTGTCTACCGTAAATAAACTCAAAACCAATGAAAATGCGTCTGTGAAGAAATTTTAGCTAGTTCCGTGATTTGTGCATGTATATGTGTGTGTTGTATTCGTCCATTTTGTATGCAAGAGGAAAGCGTAACAACATCGCAGCTGGCGTTGAGCCGTTCTGAAAAGGGTGTTGCGCGTTGCCAAGGGAAACCTTTTCCGTAAGCTTCCTCCAACACGCGCATCGTGCCTGATGGAAGACGTTCAGCATCAGCAGTCGGCTGTACGGCCCTCGTTTCCACCTACGAGCAAGTGGCCGCCAGATTCCACCGAAACATTATCCGGCGAAGGAACACCCAAGTATGCCCACGATGGAGGATCGTTCGGTCAGGACAGTGGGTACAATTCGTACCAAGCAACCACATCGTACAACACATTTAATATGGCCTCCATGACATATGCCACGATCGACGAAGGCAATGAAAATGACTGCAGTTTGAACGATAGCTGCAGCGGGCCGAGTGCGATCTCGCTTACGCCGAGGACTGCCGCCAGTATGGACCTCTTGTCGAAAATTCATCTGACTACGCCGAAGACTGCGGACCGCTCGAAACCAACGCGGCTCCGTCCGATCGCGTTCGATTTCGATGGAACAGGCGGCACTTCCGTGGACAGTTTGTCATTCCTCGCCCCTTCGACACCGGAGCGGTTGCCTGGTGCGTCCCGTGCGTTAAATGCCGGCACGCAGGATACACCTCGGCGCACCGGAAACCGATCCGCAAACCAACCGATTCAGCTAACGCCTCACAAAGCCAAGGGTGGAACGCATTCGCTGAAGCGTAAGCATTCGTCATTTCGCGGCAAACTTTACAGTGACGGAGCACTGCAGCTTGGCGACGAAAATCGATCAGACAATCTGAACGATTCGTTCGAGGTGGATTGCCGCCGGCTGGAGGACATTTCGCCAATTCTGAACACCAAGCGCCGTAAACACCATGACCGTGGTATCGAAGATCTGATGCGTTCCAGCACGCCGAAGACGGCCAGCTCGCAGCCAACGTTTTTGAGCCTGCATGCGGTTGAAAATCGTCCCGCCGCTAAGCAGAATTTGCGCAAGATTCAAAGCTTTAGCCCGAGCAAAATTAAATCCTACACACGGCCATTGCTGCGTCACAACCCAGTGCGTGCGTTAGAGCGCACTCCGGAAAAGAATAAAGAGCACCGAGTGTTGACCGAGATCGATCTGGAATCGTCGGAAAACACGGCAATCCCACCGCGTAATTTTGGCGCCCTGCTCGGGGCACCTATTCTAGATGATCCGGTAAAGCAACTCGAACAAACGGTCACGACCGTACCTTCGTCCGTTGACTTTAGCTTGACCCCTTCCAAAGCGAATCTGATCGACCCAGAGCTCATGCAAAGGTCGGGCGCGGGGGAATCATTCGTGGCAGAAGATTTCGTTGTGCGACATGCGCCCAATTACTCGTACGCTCCTACACTGAATTCCATCCTGGAAGAATCACCCGTCCGGTCGCAAATAATATCAGCGAAACAGCCGGTCCCCAAGACTCCGCCGTCCGTTTCCAAATCAGGCCGGAAGCTGAAGCGGCTTGGCACCAACGGTACCGTTTTGTCTGCCTCATGTACTGCCAGTCCTGCCCGTTACGTACGTTCCCTGTCCCGTCAGAGTGTCCGTGCATCCCAATCCCCGCAGGTTCGCCGTTTGCATGTTGCACAGAACCAAAGTCTCAAAACTTTAAAAACGTACAACTATTGTGGTTTTGAGTACGTCAACATTCTGCACCAGCTGAACAAGCGTAACCGAGACGCACTGGGCGTGCTGCTCGAATACCTGGCCGATACGGACCTGGTACAGGTGGTGCGCGTGTCACGCGGATGGAGATCCATCATCGAAAACCATCCCGGAAGCTGGAAACGTCTACAGCGCTACCTTAAGCAACAGGAACAAAACAAGGAAAACGCTCGCAAGCGTCAGGAGATTGGACAGCTACCTCCGAAGATTACGGAGCAGATCGAACAGAAGGAAACGATCGTTGGAGATTCCAACGTGCCGGAACGGAAACCGTTCCAGCTGTTGAGTTCAGGATCGTGCGGCAATGTATCCGGATCGCAACTAAGCCGCAGTTGTTCATTCAATGCTACAAACAAATCGGCCATTGTCAACGTTACTCTGTCACCACCCGTTAGCCCATCGATGCGAAAATTCACCATCAATCAAAAGGTAATTGGATCTTATTTTACCCTTCAACCATTTTTTTTTAATTATTGCATTTGGGAGTTCATTTATTAGTAGGATACGAAATATTAATGGATTGTTGGGGAAAGTAGGGACACTGGGATAATGGTTAAACGTCATTTTGGAATATTTTGAGATGGACAAGTGATACCCAATGTGGCGATTTGTGGCGATTCTCCTATGTCAGCAAAAGGTCTTGATTATCAAACATAAAATCAGTGAAAAATAGGTTAAAAATCGATAAAATATGTTGTAATCTGGTGGTTTAAATAACATGCGCCACAGTGGGAAAGACGACCACAAGCGTTTGATCTATTTAGCTGTTATTTTTGGTTAACAAATGATAACAAATTGGGGTGACTCGTTGGGGTAATGGCACTGGCCTTTCATATGATAGAACCGGTACAAAAATCCCATCCGTACCGTTCACCCATAGCAAGATTGACTAAAGTTTCAGCATATTTCTAGTAAATAAATAGTATATCTGAACACAAAAAGCCCGTTATCGATCGGTCCTTGTCGTTTGTGGACCGGCACCGCCAAACTTCAATTTTTGATGATTATTTTGATAAAATAAGGATTTAAAATAAGTCCGTAGATATCCAGAGATTTGCCTAATGAATCTTAAGGTGTCTGTCTTTACCTACTTTCGTTTACAAAACCATCAGCATACTGAATCCATCCTTATTGTCCTTTTAGGTATGCCTTTCCTTCCATTTGGTACTTTATTGAAATGTACGCATTGTTACCGTATACGTGGCCTTTCCGATTAATTAACAATAATTATTAATTGGGCACCAACAACAGAACAAATCTTCGCTCTAAAGTAAAAGTGAATTGTTCCAAATACTTCCTCTTCTTCCGCTTCTTTCTCACCTTTCGATACCACCCCTGACCGCTTGGGCAAATTTGCGCGCCATGCATTGCTGAAATTAAAGCTTTTTGTTGTTGTGTTGCTGTTACCAGATTTATAATCACGCGTACCATAAACTACGCCTCGTTGTGGTGTGTTTTGTGCGTACGTTTACGCACCGAATGTGCACGGATGAGAGGATATAGATTCGATGAACTGACCGGTCAGGAAGGATGTGTGTACAGGCGGGATAGAATGATCACTTTTTTTTGCGATTGGTAATTGTACGCATTCGTTCGTTGCTTCTTTCTCCGTTTCGCTTGAGCACATTTATTTGTTTTGTTTGCTGGTTTGGCGTGCATGTGTACCACACGCAGGTGAAAGAATAAGAATTGTGGAGAAAAACAAACCGTGACCAGTCATAAAAATATTGGCGGGAATTTTCCACAACTTCATTGGATTGTTTTAATGATTTTTTTTTTATCTTTTGTTTGCAGATTGCATCCCAGCTGAAACCAAAGGAACAGTTGCGACCATGTCCCCGTTGCGAGCACCCGAGCAGAATAATTTTCTCGCGCACTTCTCAATCTGGCTCGAAAAGAACCAATTCATCTGATTATGTTCAATCCTCGACGGAGACTGCAAACCTTTCCGGTGTAGTTCGCAACAACAATGAATACTCTGAAAAATCTCCAGCTCATGTACGAAAGAATCTGTTCAACAACAGCACTCCCAGCGCAGCGGTAACATCATTCAACCACTCATCCGAACAATCCTTCCTGGATCGTCCCGAGGAGCAACGCATGAAGCTGCGCAGTAATTTTGCGGCAGCGAAAAGTGTCAGCTATCCGTCAGCTTCATCCGCGATCATCGAGGATCGACTGATCGTGCGTGATCCCATGTGCGACTATGCGATCTGCAGTGGAAAGTTGTGTGGATTCAAGTTCTGCATCAAGTGTTTGGGCGCACATCACCCGAACGCAGCCTGTGCAGATCTTTTCCCTAACTCACCCACCAAAGTGGAGGATCTCGGACAGCCGAATGTGGCATGCACTCGCCAGAGTCGTCGGTCGTTGCTGCGTCTGTGCAAGAAGTAGAAAGTAGAGTGTTTGGTAGATCGATCTGCAATGCATCTCCCTGTTCAGCAGTATGTAAGAAGGTAACCCAGTTCAATACAAGCGAAAGTTAGCCACAGTGCCGATTCTCCTTGAGGGAGATGATGGGAGGGATATTCGGTGAAGATTCGTTTCATTCCAGTGTGTTCTGAATCTCTTGCATTATTACGTTTTAATGTGTCTTTATTTTTATACTTCGTTCTACATTTGTCTAACGATGTTTATTGGTACGTTCTTTTTTTGTGTCTACTTTATATTATGTATGTCTATTTTCCCGTCACTTTCTTTGCTTCGAACAATGAAATGGAGCGCTCTCTAATTTATATTCTGAATATTGATTTATTGTTTTACCACCTAAACGTATTGCGAGTAAGCAAAAGATGGTCATTATAGGCAGTTAACGAACGGTTGCGTGCGAAACGTCGATCGCAAGGGATGGTGAGGAGGAATAAACATAAACAAGCAACGAGATTTTCGAACAAACATGATAATAATTTTAGTATTAAATATAGCACTTAATGTTTTTTTCTGGACCATCTAAAAACCCTGTGTCGTCCGCGCGAAAAGCAATTACTCGCAAACGAACAAAAGACAAACAGATACACCGTTAGTTGAGGGATTCGTATGTGAGCGGAAGTAAAACACGAACCATTCTTTTTCTTGCCCATTCGCAACGTCGAATCCACCCTGAACTGAAATCGCTCTATTGTTAGATACAATCAGTTTACGACCAATATTTGTGTTCCGTGTTTTCCTACTGTTTCACAATGAAAGGACTGAAATTACTGTCACATGTGGCAGCATTGCACAGGAGTACCATTAAGACAGAGATCAAAGATGGAACGGTCTCAGGAGATTTTTTGCTTAATGAAAGATGAAACGCGTACGTGCATCAGCAGTGGAAAAGTGGTACATTAAAAAAAATAAACAAATGGAAATAGGAACGTGTGTATTGCGACTGCATGTATCGTTTAGTCTGTAACACATCACCGAAGGAGAATAGCAGGAGTATTAAGCGACAGGTTTTTGATAAACTTTTTTTTAAATAAATGCGTTTTTGTTGGAACAACCTAGCTGTGCCGAAGAATTGATTAATCGCCGATTTTACAACTGATTTTCTCGTACGCTTTTCCATCCTTTTTTGTTCGTGCCCCTCCCCCTTTTCTGGCCAGGAGGTTAAATCGCTCCTGTTGCTTGTTTACGATGGCTGGCATCAATATGAATTGTTGGTTTACAAAATGAGTTAGTTTATTTGGAGATTGGACACCGAACGTTTACAGTAGTTTTCGTAAGTTTTAAGATTTGATTGTCCTTTCTTTCACATACTCCTCCCGAGCGTCCGAAACACTGATCCTCAAATGATCGAATTCCATTCGGATCGTTTGGCGATAATGAGGGACAGATTATCCAACTACGTGGTATTAATACAATGTTTAATTACTAAAATAATACAAGTCAAGGATTTAATTACTAAAATAAAACAAAAATCACATCACAAAGGTCCGACGCCCGACTCGAATCACAGATCATTTGGCAGTAGCTGCGTTTCACCCTCGGCAAGATGAATCAGCATCGCTTTGTACAGCAGCAATATTCCAAGCTGCTTCCGTTTCTTCATTGGCCACGAAAGGCACGATGAGTAGTAATCGCCCCGCTTCAGATTGGTCAGGTTTAGCACCCCGAACGCATCAATAATGGCGGCTTCGCGCGTATATGCTTCCGCCGGCATGATGTTATGGAAGAGGTGCAAACACACAACGCCCTTCCCTGCACACCATATGTCGATGATGCGATTGAGCTTCTTACTGTCCGCAGCCATTTGTTTGCGATTCAAACCCTTCTCCGACTTGTTCAGCCTGTTTCTTCCAACTGTCACGCATTCCTGCTCGCTACATCGGAACACGACCTTCTCCGCTGCAACCATCAAATCGCCCACATTTTGATCACAATGCTTTTCCGACCGGCATTCCCTCTGATGGTAGAGCTTCATAGCATCGTACAGGTGGCAGTAGGGTCGGCTACTTTTGCCCTTACCAACGTAAAATACGGAGCATAGAAAACGCTTCCATAGCTCGGAAGGTTCTAGCAGATTCTGCTGCGCTGGTAGGTTGTTGCTGACCCGAGGATCGAGTAATAGATAGATGAAACTTTTCTTCAAATGTCCTTCGCGGAAATTGCGTAACGTTTTAGCAGCACTCGATTGAAATTCAGACGCCATCTCCTGCTCCAGATGCTGTTGCTCGATGATCCTCGCAAATACTTCCGGTTTTCGTAGAGTTGCCATCAATTCAAGAGAGTAATCTAATTGAAGAATTATACACATGTTAATGGCCGGTGGAAACAAATGACGAAGGAAAACTTACTTAACTGGGCGTTTGCTTTCGTATCCGTCACACCGCCCGCGTTTGCCAATCGCTCCGGATGACGTTGAAATTTGACTAGCTTCCTTAGGTACAACTTTTTGGTGCTTTTCGTAATTGGGCCGGGAGAATCACCGAAGCTCGTTAGTTCTGCACGTAAAGCGTCCGTATCGTAATCTAACGGCGGTAACGTAAGCACTGTTGAAACACTGGTTAACGACGCATTTCTTCCTGCTACCGAGGGCGGATGTTTTGGTTGCAAAGAACCTCGAATCGACTGTGGGTTGGTCATTTTTTTCTCTCGAAATATGACTCCCGCCTCATCGTCTGTGTGAATGTACTCTTCACTTATCTGTATGACAACTGTATCACTTGCCATCTCCTCTGTGCTTTTGTTTTCTACAATTTCTTCCAAAGGCGGATGCCCATGAACTTCCGGGTCTAAGGTGTCATCCAGTTTGATCGTTTCAATCCCCTCATCCACCACCGATGCGACAGTTTCGTCGATCTTCTCCGTCAGATTTTCCCCGTCCGGTGCGGTAACGAAAGTTTCCTCAATTTCATCCATGAACGATTGTCCGTCCGGGTTCTCGGTGAAGCTGTTCAGAATCATATCGATATCATCCAACCGTCGGCTTATTCGGGTTCGTTCCTTCATTGCGGTGATCTTCTCGCGCCACGATTCTATGATGGACGTTCTTCTACCCGTTGACTCACTATCTCTGGTGAAATTCTTCAAATTAGCTCTAGTTAACTCGAAAAGGTTCGTACTGCTGGACACTTCTACGATACACTGTGGCTGCTGATGAACTTGCTCTTCTTTTGTGGGGCTAAAAGACTCCTTCGCGGGGGCGATTGCTTCCGCTGGTAAAATGTTTTCCACATTGCCATTAACGTCCTGGGAAACGAATTTCTTACCACGATCTTTCCGCCGATGGGTTATGTTAACGTAGTACGGACTGGTAGCGTCAAAATTGTAGTTAATCTTGTTTGGTGTAAGAAAGCGATCTTCCAACGGTTGTAGTGCATTGGCTGCATAAAATCGTGATGCCGGCAGGGAAAGGATGTTTTGTTGCAGCGAACGCTGGTTTTCCAGCAGCAGTTGTTGACGCTTCTGCTCGATCTTCATCTCGTACACATGATTCTGTATGACCCTTACCGCCTCGAAATGATCCTCGTTGATGGCGTGCTGGATGGGTGTACGACCTTCTTCATCCCGTAGCTCCAGATTGCCGCCCGCTTTGAGAAGCATTCGTAAGATCGTCACGCGTCCAAGATTGGCGGCCACATGTAGTGGCGTTAGCTGCTGTTCGATCGTAGGCAGATTGGCGTCTCCACCATGTTCCAGCATCAGGGAGGTGGCCTTCAAGCCAAACGATTCATTTTCCGCACCAATCACCAGGTGCATCGGTGCAACGTCTTTCGCCAGCACGATCGTGTTGGGATTCGCACGGTGTTTATCGAGCAGCAGTTGTAATCCTGTAATGTTTGCATCCTCAATTGCGTCCAGCAAACAAAGTGCCAGGTATATGTCTGCCCGTGACATTGTGTGTGAAACTATAATCTTTTTTTCTTACAACAAATCCACAACAATCACAAAACAAACCATGCACAATATGCAACAACGCGATTCGAACTTTTGTTTGGCTGCTACGAAAACGATACGGAAATTCAAAATGACGGCAAACCCCGGATTTGTCGCATATACCGGTTAATCGATCCTCACGGATAATCGACCCTACAGTTGTATAGGTGCAATAAATTGAAATGGCGGTTGAAAAGCTTTTGTAAGAAATATAAACATTTTCATGTTTTGTATACATAATTAATATTTATATTTATTGTAGTAGACTTTCGAGTTAATTGAACTTGTTAGGCTCTAGATTGTTGAAATACAACACAACGTAGCATTCGATAAAAACCGTTGTACAATTTTTTGCACGAATAATCACGTTCAGGACAATCGGCATGTGTATACCGGTTAGTTGTAATCTCGAAAATGAATAGCAGATGTAGCAATTTCCAAGAAATGCGGTGTAACAAAGAATGGAACGTAATTCAAGAATGATATTCTAAACTGTTCACAGTACTTGGTTTTTGGTTGAAAATGTACTTTGTTTTGTAACCGATCGTCCAAAAAAACTCACGCTTAAGTCGAACCTTGTGGAAATGTTTACTTTATTTGAATACTTAAACATATACAGTAAGTTTGTGGCTTGGAAACTCCTATCCATTTACAGATACAGATCGAAGTCAATCCTCGCGGCTGAGTAGAACCGGGCATCATTACTATCCACCTTCCGTACGAACGCGCCACTGGTAAATCGACCATCGTCGGCAAACTTTTGCATTTGTTCCGTTGTGTAGGGACCGAGAACCGTTTCGTCATCTTGCTGCTCTTTGTACTCCCACATAAGTATTTTGGCTTTTGCGCTTTCCTGCTCAGTATCATCCTTGCTATTCTCCGCTGTGTCACCCTCCTTCTGGGGGACAGTATTTGTCTTATCTGTATCCTTCCCGGTATCTGCACCGAGTTTACTCTGTTCCCGGCTACCGAAATCATCCGCATACATATCGAGCTCGTCACCGGCATCTGCAGCGGCTGCTTTCTTCTTCGCCGCGTCCAACACCTTTTTCTGGATCATTTCGAACGTTTCCTCGTACACATCCATGTTGCCATTGTTTGTCAGTATATCGTTCGACAGCTGCGTAAGCTTCGTTATCTTTGCACTTTGTTCATCCGGAGACTTTCCCGCCTTTTTCAGCTTCCAACGTTGAGCCGTCGTCAGTTTGGCCGTCCCTTTGCCTAACCGTTGTAGCGCTCGCTTCACCGTTTCCTTCGGTTCCATCAACTCCAGCATCTGCTGATAAGTGCCAATATCGTCAAACCCGACACCACCAGCTGCATCTTCCTCGTCGTCATCCGAATCCGAATCTGCCAGCCCCCGTTCTTCCCCCTTCTCCGGTCGCTCCTTATAGTTGGGATCGTTCTTCAGCTTTACCCAATCGATGTTGTCCAACCAGTGATCCTTCACCTCGGCCGTTTTCTTCCACAGGTAATGTCCATCCGCATCGAAGTGACCTTCTTCCATCTCTTCCTTCATGTTGAACGGGGTAAACTTCATCTCTCCATCCGTCCGTGCGGCACCATCTTCCTCGCCCAAGATCTCATTGTCATCCAGCACGTTGTATCTACCGATGCATCGCAATGAATCAATTAAAATTGCCCAAAATAACATTCCCATACACCAAGAAACTTACGGAGCATCATCACCACTGTCGTCCTCTTCGTCGGAATCGAGCGTATGTTTGCTCGTGGAGGGTTGGTTGTTCTGTTTATCACGCACCAAATCGTCAAGATAGTTATCTTCCTCCACTACGTAGCTCGCTTTGCGCTTGGACATTTCGCAATTATTAAATCTTTGTGCAATTAAAGTGCAAATTTTCCAAAACACGCACAATCAATCACTAGGAAAAATCGAACCGCAGTTCGCTCACAACATAAACAAACGCGATGACAGTTTTCACTCACAGCATTCTGACAGCACAGCTTGTGAATCACAGCATTCGGTACTTTTTCAAATTTCCATGCATGCGAGAGGATTGGGATACTCCAAAAGAAACATAAATTTATCTCACTATTTGTCTCTTTATTCCAGTGTAGAAATCCATCAACAGGTTCGATATTGCGCTTCATTCTTTAACACTTAATCATCATTGGGATCAGTACATGTTACAACTAGAAACAATACTACATCTCACACATTTCACTCGATCAGTTAGAAATCGTCCCAAATCAAATGTATATTCTCTTCCTAACCAAGCTACATGAGGTACGCGAATCTGAAATGTGAATAAAACCTCGAGGCAATTGATACCATGTCGCATTAACAAGTGGCACAACTTTGAAGAGACAAAAACATATTAGCTGTACTTTTTAAAAAGAAATATCCATTTGGGTAAGGTAAATGGTAAAAAGAAGCTAAGCTATTCGAAAGCAGATTCCTATGTCTAACGTAACGCGCTAAACACGTATCCTAGGACACTGTCCCTATTCGTCAATACAAGAGCAACCCTTTGTTTTGCAGTTCCTGTTTTCTTTATACATAATATTCTCAATGCCATTTCCGGCACCATATCAGCCTCTAACTAATGTTGTTAACAAGCAAACGTCTGCCAACAGTTGAGCATTGCTTCTCACTTATTTAAGCTTTTTCTTTTCGACCTCCGCAGGCTGCAGTGCAGCAAGTATCTTTCCAACTACCTCCGTGAAGATGATCGTTCCAACAAACACCAGTATAGTACCGATCCAATGCTGTACGGTGAATGGATTGCTGAAGTACACGATCGAGAACAGCAGCGACACAAACTTGCGCAGCGTTACCACCAACGTAACAGTCAACGAGGAACATTCGGTCGTTAGGACGTATACAGAGCTGATGCACACGTACTGTGTCAGTACGTTTCCTACCAGGTATATCCACGCAATCGGCAGCGATATACCTAGCACTGGGATCTGCTGCAATGGGCTAGCATTTGCTAACTGAATATGTTCCCAGATGTTACCGGCGAGCAGCGCAAAGAATGGTAGCGGCAACAGATGCGTGTAGAAGAGGGCTTCTTTCGGATGCTTCCCGTACCGCTTGTACAGCACCTCCTGGTATAATCCCATGCGTGCGGACACGAACAGGGCCAGTGTGAGCAGTGCGATGCCTAGCGTCCACCAGAAAAACACCGAGACAGGATCCTCGTCAGCCGCATTCTTCACAACCTGTGTGCTTTCCACCTTCGTGCCGGACACGATCGTGCATATCACGATGCCGAGTGTTATCATGCCGACGGAAAGATATTTGGAGAAGTCATAACGTTTCTTGAGGATCAGTATGCCCATCACCATGTTCGCTATCAACGAACCGGCCCGGAATATCATGTGCAGCGGCATGGGAATGTTGAAATCGAACGCGTAGTTGTTGCACACGCTTGCCACGAAGAACATCACTACCAGAATGGTGTAGTCCCTCAGGCCGATTCGTGGCCGTACGGTGCCACATTTCGATGTGAACAGGAACCCTTCGAGAGCAATGAACAGGAACTGCAGGAATGTGATCAGATTACCCGATCCTGGATCGATTCTGTGGAAAAGATGAAACAAAAGGTAAGCTTGTAGTTAGTGTATTCGATAATAGGATAACAGGATACTAAATCATTTTCTGTGGCCATCATGACTAAAAAAGTAATTGAGTCAAGAAGAAGATAGAGCTTTTTAAGATATATTTGAAATTGGCCAGCATGGAGACCTAAGCTTAGACATGAGTTACAGTTTACTAACTAATAACAGATGTGGGCATGATTCACGTTCGCTTTACGCATCAGATACAACATAATATCATTCATACACGTGACATATTTAAATATTGCACACTAACGCATGGCATACTACTTCATGGAGGCTTGTACATGTTTAATAGCAACAAAAAAACATACTCTACAGCGGCAACGATTTGTTTATCAAACCGGGATTGCTAATGGCAACACAAACAAATGCAGTTTGCACATGCACACTACCGAACTAAGAGAACCAGATGCAGCTGAAGTGAAGCAGCGTGCAATGGACACATTTAGCTGCATTGTTTTGCCACATCATCGTCATCATTGCTATCGCATGACGTTGATATAGGTGAGCCGCTTGTCGATAATTCAATGTGCCGTTTTCATACTACGATAACGATACAAAAACGAACTGTACAAAACATGTAGCGCATGTTCATCGAATCAATCGTGAAGTGTGCTTAATAATATGATGTTTAAACATTTATTACTGGTAACTGTAAAAATTGTACGGTACAATTCAAAACAAGCATGAAGAATGGAAATACCCCTCAGTAACGGGGAAAAGCACGTACAAGCGAGTAGTTTTGTGTTTATAAATAAATCGTCCAATGCATTCGCACATTTCGAAGGGCACAAGACCGGCAACATACATGCGCACTATTGCTTACATTCGCTCTTCAACCGTAGTGTGTGTTATTGGTGTATCAGCACGAACAGCAGATTGCGATTATTGATAATAAAAACTGTCACGATAGGGTGGGGTGAAACAGCTGATATACCACCCCGATCTCCGCTACGCCACACAGCACAGCCGCACACATTCCACGATCTTTACGTCTTCTTTCTCGCTTATCATCTGCGACGACGATGATGACACCGCACATTTACGCGATCGTGGTTACATAATTTATGCTTCTAATAACAAAAAAACACACTGCCATTTTTTTGTCTTCAAACTTACTTGACCAACAGCTCGAGGAACACCACGTTGCTACAGCAACCGACAAACACCAACGCGATGGCAAGAGCAGCTTTCATGTTTACCATCGTGATGGTTCTCCGTTGAAGACAATTTTTCTTTCAAATGATCAACACTTTTCCTGCTAGGGGCACACGTTTTTACAATCGATTCAGCTGTACTTTCAAGTTCACCACGTTGCAGACATGCGATACGCACCTGCTACTCACTGCAAACACTTTGTTGGAATGAGAAGCGCGCGTCTGCGAAAAAATAAACACCCCAGCAACCGGTCCTCTACGTAAGCGACAAAATTCGGCCACCGAAAACTTGTTCGGGAGGGTTAGGTAAACCTTCTAAACGCGTGGTGACGTTACTACAAGCTTCGTCCTCCACTTTGAATGCCGTTCGATACCGCCGATACCACTACCATCGTTTTGAAACCGCGAGCACGCGGTACCGTCTCTTAGCAGCAACTGTGTACAACTCCTCCGGTGAACAACTAGCAGCAGCAGCTAGCGGCGATCATAATTTGCTAGAATTGAAATCTACCTGTAGCCGCCGCCACTTGCGTCGTTTGTTTAGCGAATCATTATTTACAAGTGTGTCTCTCCGTCGTCAATCTTTGATGATTGTAAAATTGAAAGTCACCGCTCCAGCAACGGGAGTGATTCCGTTGATGCGAGTAGCGGAACGGGGTGAGTTTCGCTTGTAAAATCTTCACACAGGAGAGTAAGATCGACAGGAGAGTTGTCTCCAAACAGAACGGAACTAATCAATCAAATTATCACACCAAATGGACGCAAAAATACACACACTATCTATAGGAAGGGAAAGCTGCCGTTTCAAGGTCGTTTCTATTGCGAACCCGCGTATTTTGTGTTTCTTTCACCGCATTATACAGCCGGAAAGGTGTTATTTTAGTAGAACGAGCCACACACGCACACACTCGCTGCGGTTTTGTTTCGTGCTGGCATTTGTATGTAAATAAACCGCTGTCAAATCTAGCGCAGTGCTGTCATGCGCGAGCGCATGCTGTGAGTTTGCAGTGAAATTTGAAATTGTCGTTACCATATGAAGTGGATGTAAAATTGCATAGGCACAAATTTACATGATGCATAAAACATGTTGAGCAGTTTACAAAACATTGTTCGATATGTCGTGACAATCATTTCTTCTACAGCTATTTAGCGTTCTGTTAAGAGCTTTACTTTTTTGATAAAATGTAGTATCCGAACCATTTTCTTTGATAAAATGCACACAAACAAAGTTTTGGTGTGAAACCTCTGTGAAAAAAAACCTTTTTATTTTTGCCAGTCACTTCCGGCTTTCTTGGCTCGTACCCGGAGTAGGGTAGTAAATCCTGCACATATACAACGTTATCTTTTAAATTTCGTGACGCTTTAAAGAAAGAATGGACTTGAGCAAACTCCGGTTGAAAAGGAAACAGTTTCTTCTTACCCCTTTAAAAGACCTAGATACGGAAAGCAACGGTTCTTGAACCGTGAAATTAACCCGCTCAGACAACGCCGTGCAGCACGCACAGAACGTGCTGCACCAATGTAAACAGGCATCACTTGATAACGAGCAGCAGAAGCAGCACTATCGACACTTCGAACGCCCATCATTGAACATTAGTGTGGCGGGCTGTTATCATGAATCAAACAATCATTTGAGTGTGCGATTATTTGGAGGTGCGCAATACACTGCAATGGGCCACCATTGCCACTGTGGAGCATGATCGGTGGCTGCTGTGTAAAAGGCCTCTTACCGATTTCTCACAAAGAAATGAAGCCAATACACTTTACACACCGCAAAGTGGTAGGATGAAAGCAAACAAATGTGGTCTTTAAAATAGTTTTAAACCCCTTATCCAACAATGTATTTCTTTATAAAGGCGGCAACTACTGCTGACGTCACTTTAGGGTCTTCTTTTGCATCAATGCCAATGCACTAGGGTATGATGCATTTTTCCACCAGCACACATAGAGGCGTGGTTTGCAGCGGAAAACGAAAGTTTTCCTCCACACTTGGCATACCTGCGTTCGAACCGGATTTTGTACGCACTAGTACAAGTGCAAGTGCAGACATCGGCCGACGTTTGCCGTCTGGTGCCGGTTACCTTTCATTGGGGTGCTTCACGTTACACAGCACCTTGCATAACGACAAAGCTGCTCTGGATTGGATGCAAAAACTAGTCCGAGGCCAAGGCAAACATTCCGGCGTTTGATCATTGTAAGTATTATTTTGATCTATCTAATTTGTTTAAGCGTAGCATCACTCAAGGCAAGTTTATACGTCCTGCGGTACGTCCTGTAGTTCATTTTTCTCAGGAAACCATCTTCAATATTTTTATCGTGTTTGGATAATGCTGTAGTTGTAGCTTCATTCAGAAACGCAGAACGAAAAGCACTTTTAAGGCTTTTTCTTCCGAGCTGGCTAGCGTCTCGGAACATAAATGTCATTAGTTTCGAAATTCATACCAAGTATCGGTTACAACTTCTTCGGGCTGTACATGTAAAGAATTCCTTCTACAAAAGCCAGAATCTAGAACATCGTGTTTCGTCTTTGTGTAGCATTCATTTATTTCATTCAAAAGCACTGAAGCATCCATTTGATGGGTTTCAGCAGCCAAAATTGAGTATTTTAATTCATGCTCAATAGTATCCAACTATTGAGCGTCCAGTGACAGTGATCGAACGAGGTTCACTTAGAAGAATCCGTCTAAATGACCGGAACTGGTTCCAAATAACGTTGCGCTCTAATGAGAATGAAATTGTTTACAGCTGTAATGACCGTTTATGCGTCTTCCGGTTGAATAAAAAATTTTATCATCATTGGATAATATTTTAAATAGTTACAGCGGCTTCGTTGTGGGTATTTTGTTTGATCTTGCTGGCCAGGATCTTGTCATTAGAATCCCTTCAAACGGGACATTGTCCTAGGCCATGCATGAGTTACGTTCGGCCGGTTTGTAGGAACTTGCTACTACGGTCAACCGGCAAAGCCGTACATAAACCTGTCCCCCTTTCCGATGGGAGGTCGATGTACGGTGAGCAGGCAACGAAACCCTACAGATGCACACCCGGCACCGTCATCGTCAGCGGCCATGTGATTATAGGCCACATCGTCGAAACGGTTATTGTACGCAAGCCATCGTTCAGTCGCTTTTAGACCGGTGCCATGTTCGGACGGGTATTCGCAACGATGAGCGAACGTTTTTCAGTGCCAAACTAGTTTTGCTGCCCCTTCACCGGCAAGCAGAAAACGATTAGAACATATATTTATCGTATCGAAAGCTGTGAGTCACAAGCACAAAACATCTCAAAGCAAACCAACGTGCACTGTTGTCACGTGTCAGTGTAGTAGTGAGATGCTCCAAAAGTTGTTATGCTCCACGGGTTAGTGCGAGAGCAGCTTTGAAGCTTATTGGATCCGCTATTGCGAGTTGGAGATAGCAGTGGAGCACACGATACAACGTCAGTGTTGATAAACATTCCGTCCGGTTAGCCGCAGCAACTGTGACGATTACCAGTATTAGAATTGAAGCTGCCGTATGCTTCCAACGCGGAGTAAACCATACATAAAGGGCTTTATCTGAATGTATCGGAAATACGTCTTTATATTTGATGTGCTGTTGATGATACCTGTTCGTTCAGTGTGCCATACGTTTACCTTGGTGCTATTGAAGCAGCATCGTATAAGTGCCTCTTGATTGGCACCACTATTACGCAGAAGCTGTAGTGTGAAAAGAGAATGAAATTAGTGTATTAAATGTGCCTTCAAAGCGGATAAATCAGTGCCAACATCATCATAGTGCAGTGCTGCTTTGACAGATTGTTTCCCAAAACTTTCCACCTCCCCTTTTTTCGTACGCAATACTTCGCTCTCTTTTAGTGCTGTGTGCGTGTGTGCGTGTGCGTAAAAAAGGGCTTTGCAAGCGAAATTTACAACATCCCGATGTACACGTGTGTATCGAGTCGTCATCCGCTGTTTCCAAGGAAATGAATGCGTCTAGTGTTGGGCGGAAATTTTTGATCTTGGGCGTGTGTGTGCGTGCGCTTGTTTGTTTGTATGTTTAGTCAGCTGTTTTTAGCTTACGGATTGTTTGGAACGGGTGCACAATTATCATTCCAACAAAGAAGAACACTATGCACCAGAAGGAGGGGAGAGATTCGCAATTTCGTTTAGGAAGTGATTAAATAATGTAAGTTTTGTGAGAAAATTGATTTTTTTTGAAAAAAAAAACAGTGATTTAGTGCAAAACATGTTGGGGAAAAAACGTCAAAAAATAGTTTTATCCACCTGACCGTCGTTATTCTTTACAAAAATCACCACACTAAACTGTTTCAATGTTGCATTTTGTTACAATGTTTTAAAGCTACCGCTTTCTTGCTTAAAAGGAAGAAAAAGTGAGAATGTCTGGTACACCAATTCTAATGCTAATGGTCAAACGCATTAGCGTTATCAAAATAATTATTTGCACCGAATAATGATGGATTTTTTTTTGGCAAAAATATGCAGCAAATAAAAGAAACGACCTCAAAATCGCAATAAAGTATTTTAAAAATACATCCTGTACACGATTGCTTGCTGTTGCTGTACACAAAAGAACAAAGGAATTACATGGACATGGGGATGAGAACGATCTGTTTTTGCCGGTTGTGGTTTTGTCACGGTTGGATCGAACGATTTCCTAAAAGGTTGAGGAAATGCTCATTTACACATTTCTCAAGAGCTGTGCATTTGATTGTGCAAATGATATGGCCTTTCTCTACATTTCTTCACGTTTTGGTAATGAATTAGATGAAAGATGAGTTCAAAATGCAAGACAAATGGTTTGCTGATCTTCAAAAAATTGCAAAAAACCTCAATGCAAAACTCATTCATCATTGATCATTGATCTTTGATGTTAGTTGTGCTGGAAGTCTCGTTAAAGAACACCAACTTGGTCAGGCTAGAAATGCTGCAATACAACTGGGCTGTTCGTTCGACCCGGTGGCAGATGAGATAGTGGCGTCGGAATCCCATTCGGTCCGTTCTACCCTGATGAGGACTTTTGACTATCCAACTACGTGGTGTGTCAATAAGCCATGACCAAAATGGTAGATAAGCTAAAAAGAAGAATTGGGCTCTGATAATCACCTACTGTAGTTGACATCATGCCTTTAGTTGTACTGTTTGTAATTATAAAACTATCAACATTTAATCGACACTTAATATTTCTTTCATTTTCTGTTTCAGCTATACAACATGGCCAACACTGGCAACAAAGTTCCACTTGCAAATGGCAGCACTACAATCCATCGCTATGGTGCCACAACAGACACAAGAACGGTAGTGCCGGCAGTAAATGGAATAGAACCGCACACCCCGGAACCCGGAGCGACCCCGACCGCGTTTCCCAACACTAGCGTCGACATGGAACGTGTCCTGCTGGACAAGCGCTCCACCCTGAAGATGTGCGAGAAGATTGGGTATGGTTTGGGTCACGTGTACAATGATCTTTGTGCCGGGATTTGGTTCAGCTATACGCTCCTGTTTATGCAGGGTGCGCTGGGAATGCCGGCAGCGGAGGCCGGTGCGATGGTGATGTTAGGACAGGTCGGTGATGCTATTGCGACACCGATCGTGGGCCTTCTGACGGATCGATATGGAACGAAGCGGCAGTGGCATATAGCAGGTAGGAAAACACCAGCGTGTGTTAGTTGCAACTTTATTACGTTACTTAAACTTCTTTCAATGTTTGCAGGCACCTTCATAGTATTTCTTACATTCCCGATGATATTTTCCCTGTGCCCGTGGTGCTCGGTGGCACCCCACTGGTGGGAAATCCTGTACTTCGTAATCGTGATACTTGCCTTCCAGTTCGGATGGCCGATCGTACAGGTGACGCACCTTGCCATGATACCGGAACTGTCACGTACGCAGAAAGATCGGTCAGATTTAACCGCCATCCGGTACTCGGTTTCGATCGTGTCCAACGTGGTGGTGTATATTGTCACGTGGGCGGTATTACGCAGCCGTACAAGCACCGACAATCAGATTGGACCAGGTGATGCATACCGATTTCGGGTGAGTATCCGCAAAACGCACGATGTGTTTAATAATTACTGAAAATAATGCATTCTGTTTTCTCTGTTCACAGGACATTTCTTTGATTTTGACGCTAGTCGGCGTATCTATGTCAGTTTTGTTTAACTTTTCGCTCACATTCAGCGGATACGAGCATCGACGAAACACCGCATTGCAGCACAACATAATTCGCCCGTCCGCACCACGAGCGGAAACGGATATTGAGCGTGAATCATTGCTTGGTCCTGAACAGCGACAAGCAAATGGGACCTATGCCGGCGGTCAACAGTTGGCAGGATCTTCCAACGCGCTCGATACGATCGTTCAGCGTAAACCAAAGAAAAACTTCTTCAAATCGCCACTGCTGTATCAAAATGCTTTGTTGTATGTATAGCGCCTTTCATGTTGCTTCAAGCATTTTGTACTTAATATGTTTTTATGTTTTAAGGTACGTCTTCTCGAGACTTTTTATGACAACCTCACTCGTGTACATGCCACTTTGGTTGGACGAACGTGCCTATCAACCGGATGTGACGCCGGCGGAAAACAATGCCAATGTAGAGCATCTGGCAACGGTTCCGCTCGTGTCGTTTCTCGCCTCCTTCGTAGCGTCGTTGCTACTAAAGTACACCAACCGCTTTTTGGGCAATAGTTTAGTGTACTTTATTGGCTCCATTATAAGCACAAGCGTATGCTTATGGATCGCTCTCACGCCCACTGCAGGGTCGTTTAGCACAGTGTCCTTATTTTTGATCGCATCCCTGTTCGGAGCTGGCAGCTCAATTACGATGATTAGCAGCTTGTGCATTACGGCCGACATGATCGGGAAGCACGCAGATCAGGGTGGATTTATCTATTCGGCTGTCACATTCGCGGACAAACTGATCACCGGTGTGGTGGTAGTGATCATCGAGTCGGTGTATGTATCTGGTGTAGAATATTGCGCCAACATTGAATTAATGTTTGAAATTTTTCGTTCTTTTCTTCTAGGAAATGTCATGACCGTTCCGAATGTCCAGAGTATTATAGAGGAGTGCTATCGTATGGATGTGGTTTGGCTGCTATTCTAGGATGCTTAACGTTGGCAACCTTGCTGTGTACTACCGCATCCACTCGTCGACGAACACGGTAGTGCTCGATCCAACGTTAATTCCATTCTTTGGATAAGCCTGAGTTATGTTTTATTCAATTGTTTATTTTTTACTCTTTTGCTAATGTTATAATTCTATTATAATTAGTATATTCTAAATGTATGGAGTAAAGTAAAGTGATTAATAGTATAAAGTGGAATTTCCTTCTTGCGAGTATACACGTGTTCAGATGGTAAGAAAATTGAGTAAAATAATTAGTGTAGCCTTAACATTGGAATTGAGACTACTATTTTTTGGAAATATCACTAAAGTATTACCAAACTGCAGCATAGCTAAGTATCTATACTGATTGCCATCAGTTTTTCCTGCACCAACAATGGATAAATGTGTGTGCTGCTTATTCCAAACTATAATCCAAACTGCTTTGTTTCAAACTCATTTAAACATTTTCATATATTTTGCACTATCGATCTAATTTATCCCAGAAATATCATGCTCTAGAAAAGTTGTCTAATCTCTTTGTGAATATAATTTATTTGAAAGAAAGTACGTGCTAGTACGTGCAAGTTCGGGATGTAGCAACGACCTTTTTAAAAATTCACACAAATTTTGACCACATCTAGTTTCGTCCATTGTGCATTGGGCGAGACGTCAAACAAACGTCAGCGTTCGGATTGGTCCGGCAACACTGCCATTGTTTTTTTTTGTGATTATTCGTTTTTTGCTCCGCACTCCGCGGGTTGTGTTGATAATTCGGAACACTTTCGTTCGTCCGTCGTTCGTTGTTGGTTTCCAATGTTGCCGTGTCTAGAGCAAAAGAAGTGTGTAAATTGTGACAAAGCGAAAAGAAACCCAAGAAGGTGCAATTTCACATACTAGTGAAATTGTAAGTCTAGAGAAAAGAAACTGTTGTCCTGGATTTGGTGGAACTGTGAGTGATGGTGGTGTGTGCACGGTGTGACGAAAGGGATTGCTGTTGAATAGATTAATCTGTGCGGATATTTTTTTCAATTAAAGCCAATCGTTGCAAATGCAATTGTGTTTGCAGGCGAGTGTAGAATCATTTCCGCAACGATACAAGTCATAGCCCCGTTTGGCAGTGCGTAGGATGGTTGTGGATAAACCTTGCCACATCCCACAGTTCTGTAGCCGTCCCATGGTGTGAAGATGTGAAAAGTTGCTCAACAGTGTTTCGTTTCGTAAAAAAGTGAAAAACCGGTACTCCTGTACGGTGGCGGCCCACTACAGGAATCCGACACCGAAACCAGCGAATACCAACCAACTAGTCCGGGAAAGGAAAAAAAGGCAAAGCGTAACCGACACGTAGTGAACACCATCGCTTTAACCTTGTCGACCATGCGGCACTAGGGTGTACGCTAATAGGGTTTAAGTTTAGGTCTGGAAACGGATGTTGACCTATGTTCGCCTGCCAGACGAAAGGCCAAAATCTCATCGTCAAAACAGCACCTCACATTGATAGCAAAACTATAACTAGCCGCCACCAAAAAGGATGCACTTTTCGATACCCAGCACGCAAGAGTTCGTATCCGATGGCAGCGGATCGTCGTACACGGTAAGGTTCCTGCCCCGTACCCACGGTAGCGTAGCGTCCGTATATCTAGGTTTATCCAATTAAATTTCCCTTCTGTCCGACAATTGATTGGATCTATTTGGCACTGGGCGTTGTGTAGTAACCGTTGGAATCCAGCGCTTGCTGCTCTGATTGCTTTCTTGTGCCGCTCACCGGTTAAGGCGGTTGGTGGGAGATAGGGGGGGGAGAGACAGATGATAACGCTTTTTGGGATGGAAGTTTTTCACTTGCGGTGGTTTGGATTTGCGTTTTGCTGCACTTGAGAAACGGAACCAATGGGGCGAGATGAGACAGCAGCAACAGGCTGCTTTTGCTCTTCATTTTACCTTCCTACAAGCCGCAAGAAACGCGTAATGAGTAACGTTGGTCTTTAGGGGAGGTTTTCCATGTTCCACACCATCTCGTCGTATCGGTCATCAACACCCAGTTCATATCGTTCTTTCCGCATGCGACTAATGCACTCTCGCCCTTCCTTACACTGGGCGTGATCTTGCATCAACGCATTCTTCGAGTAGGGCGATAAAATGGTGGCAAGATTTTATAGGATGATTTCCACTTTGCTGTATGATGCGCATCTAAAGAACTGGTCATGAATTGGAGCAGAACAGGGCTATTGCTATTTTATGGACCGTTGTCTACACTTTAAGAAGAACTGCATTCAGTAAAGATGTGTGAAAGAACTGGCAAGCAGAGACAATTAGAATTTACGCCTTGAAGTTATCAATATTTTTATCTTATTGATACAATTTAGAGCAATAAAATATTTATATAATATATACGATAAATCAATATAATATCTCCTCCTAGAAGAATATTGAACATTACAAGATAATTAGTTTAGTATCTCATAGTAAATCGCAGAAAATAAAAGCGTTTGGTAAGGCACCATCATATTCTTGGGCTGTCCTTTGTACGAAAAGTACAAAGCAATGAAGATCCAAAAGGATCCGTTTTTTTGTAATTTCATGAAAAAACCCCCATAAAACCCTGTTGGCTCTTTCCTTTTTAGATCTTGTGAAAACCAGCCACTCTACGAATGTTGGTTCGATATGTGTTCGGGCTAGAGTTATGCTGTCCTGGTCCATATTTCGGAATGGAATCTATTTTCGGCCGCCCAGTTTCAACGCACTAAATGAACTGTATAAACAACCGACACTTCGAACCACCCGGTTACTGTCGATACGCACGCAACGGCCAAATGGAATGTTTAATGAGCAGGAATCGATCTGTTCGGGGCGTAAAAAAAGGGCCCCGTGCATAAGATAAACTGTGCGTCGGGGAACTTCTGTCCAAGCTTTTTTGCTGTCCATGTGAAGAAAATGTTGTGAAACATCGCTGACCGCGCTCTACTGATTACTCTGCCATGGATGTCTCGTGAACCACACAGAGCACGGATTTGTTACCTTTTTTTCTTTAAACGAATGAAGTATACATTGGAACGTTCGGTCAAGCCAAACTCGTGATAAGAGCACGATCGCGTAGAAGACGGGACGAGGATCGAGGTAACATCCACTTGTCCTTCGCTTCCACTTCAATGGGGTTTGGTTTTAAGCACCGCGCATCATCATCGTTAGAATGAGGACATGAACATTGTGCGATTTTTTTTCCTAACCGGAACTTGAAGAATGGTGAGTAATCGTGTTGGAACGATTATGCAGACACACCTTCTAAAAGCAGTCGATGAAAACAATTGAAGTATGAGCAGCTTTTTAACTGATGGTAGTGAATGGGTAACGGTACAAGATGTGTTTGAATCATAACATCGGTAACAATGTTGCATTTCAATCGCATTACTGCAGTATCTTATCTAAAGAATGTTTTGTTCTTGTCATTTCAGGGCTTCAACATTCACATTAATGGCAGTTTTCACTGTTGCCTTCGATACAAGCAGCTACACAGTTTGCATGAACAGCTGAAACGATCGCTACCGTCGATCGCACTGCCCAGCTTTCCTCCAAAGAAACTGCTCTCTCTCACACCGAACCAAATCGAACAGAGGCGTCTCAGCTTAGAGCGTTACATACAGCTAGGTAAGTCAAAACAATCCTCAAGACAGCTTGATAACGCCACGGGCCATTCATTTCCAACCTCCCTTTCTTATTTCCAGTGGGTCAGGATCCGGTACTATGCCGTTCGGAGTTGCTGCGTGCTTTCCTGTTGAACGCCCAGCAGGAGTCTTCATTCACCGAATGCAGTGAGGTAACGCTGGACGTTTACCTCATGAATGGGTACCGAATATCGGCCAACGTGTACACAACCGATTGCACTAGCAAGGTGCTGCAGAAGGCATGCGTACTGATCGATCTACCGAAGGATCGGGCCTGCTACTTTGCGCTCTACCTAATGCGCAAGGAGGCAAACGGTGAGCTGACGATCGTGAAACGCTTGATGGACTTCGAGGCACCGTACATCTCGGCGAAGCGCTGGGATGAGTGCAAACTGGTGCTGCGCACCGGATACTGGGATCCGTGCTACGATGTGGAGCTGATGCGTGATCGGATCGCACTGAATCTGCTGTACATTCAGGCGCTCAGCGACGTCGAACGGGGTTGGATCGTTACGTCCCGCGATCTTAACGAGCAGCTCACTAACATGCAGGCACGGGGCAGCAAGAGTGAGTATCTGGACGTCGTCCGGAAGCTACCGCTGTACGGATGTCTGCAGTTTCCCCGTGCCAATGTGGACTTTCCCGAACCGAACACGGTGGCGACGGTCGTGCTGGGAAACAAGGAGCTCAATTTGCTGACGTACGTGGGCAAAGAGATGCAAGAAACCAAATTCAAAGTCACGCGCATCCGGTGCTGGCGTGTAACTCCCATTCATGTTGTAAGTATTTCGTGCGTCCATTTGGGGTGAAATGCGATACATTCGAGCTGTTTCCTCTCGCCCCATTCCAAGAATGAAGAACAATCCTCAACCGTTAATGGTCGCTTGCAACAATCATCTCAACCGTCGCCATCGCAGTCGTCCACGATCAGCTTGGAGCTTTCGTTCGAGTACTTGATGGCGAAGAACCAGCTGAAGTGGATCACTATCTACAGCGAACAGTCGATGCTTATGTCCGTGTGCCTTCAGTCGATCGTCGATGAGCTGCTCAATCAGAAGAATGGATCCGATCCCGCACATTTGCAGGTTAGACGACACGTACAATTTACCACGGAATATTTCATTTTGCTAACTTCCGTTCTTTTTATATGCTACAATTCCATCAGAACCCACAGCATGTAGAGTATGCGCCACTGTCCTACATTCGGCGGGATGGATCGAACCACTGCATTACCGATTCTTGTTCAACCGATACTCTCTGCAATCTAGTAAATGTAAGAGCGCTTAGCGCACATTCGGCAACAATCACAAAACGTTCACGCATTTCGTTCATATTTGCAGAATGATAATAGTAGCAACAACGGAACATCGAACCAAGCGACGCCACAACAACACTCCGCAAACAATGGGTCTTCCTATATTCGACGCAAGCTGAAGGAGTTCAACACGACCGTTCGCTTTAAAAACGGCAAAGATTCTGTGCAGAACGAAGCATTCGAGTGGATCGGTGACGACGATCTTTAGAAGCTTTATACAGAAACTGCTACTTTTTGATAACGAATTTACTCTCCACTATTCCAAGGGGTTGTCGGTTGCACCCAAGAATGATTAAGTGGCCGATACTTGATTTAAAGCTCCGCCTATTTGTTTTGTTACTCGTGCTTTGTAGTACACAATGTATGGTGTAGCAACAACGACCCCGGTCAGACTTCTCTTTCGTGTCCTTTGTTTAGATTTCTGTTCAATTGTAAAAATGCGGCAACACCGGTGGCCACTGAAATACATACCGGCACGCTAGTGTGACACAATAGGAGTAGCGTTTTCCAATGTTGTGGGGAAAGTGAAGGAGAGCTTTCAGAAGAAACTTGTAATAAACATTTATACGATGGCCATATGCTTGGCCAACGCTTGCTACGAATTTCTCAATATATATTTAAACGTTAGTTTGCTCTGGGGCGTGATACCGGAGCGGAGAGATAACTACAACGTTCAACGACCGTATTTTGTATCAGTTTAGCCATGTAGGTGGTTTAGTGTATATTCGATCCACTATCGAAAAATTAGCAAATAACTGATAATGAGGGAGCGTAATGAAAGGCAACCAATAAAGGTAGGTTGATGCTAGGCAGATGTGTGATTAAAAAGTGTTTGAATTTATAGTTTATTTATGTAGAATAACTCTCAACCATGGTCCACTGCGCCCATACGGATCTACTGGTACAAAAATGGAATCTCTAAAGAAACTGAACCCTATTACGCGTTCTTTCACCACTTGTGCAAATTCGTGGTATGTCGAAATGAACGAACGTTCCGACACGATTGCCGCTTCCATGTCATTTGCACGCTGTAGCAGTGCCAATTCGAATGGACCATTCACTGAATGGTTTTCTGCACCATCAGAACTACCGCTTATGATTTCTATGTTCATAGCGGGTACACTTCCAGTCAGCTTCCGGCTAAGATAATCGGGACACAAAACCAGTGTACGGTGTCCGTTTGAAACGAACCACTGGTAAGCATCATAAATCCGGTTCGCGGAGTATACTCCAGTGATGTCATTGTATGCGATATTTTCCGCGTCAAGCAGCACCGATCGGCGGTTTTCCGGTGGTATGTTCAAATCTGTTATGGCCGATCTCGTAGTCTTGTAGTTACTTGGTTGGGTATTGATGTGCGGCCGTTTCGGACGTGATATTGCTGAACGCTTTCTAGGTTGGGGTTTCAAATGAGAAGTTCGCCTTTTATTGTCCTTGCTTCTACGTAGACGAGTGTTGGCCATGGTTTGGAATTTTCTACGAGGATTTGAACGAATGCTTTTGCTACAAATTTATATCCGAAACTATTTAGCTTCAACGAAAGAAGGTCCTGCTAGCAAAAATTGTTAAATAAAACGGAACAATCAGTGGCGATTGTCAGTAATGGTTACTTTGATAGGAAAGATTCAAGACGTTTTGAACAGCGGCATATAACTGAACATTTGGATTCAGTAGACCTCTGGAAAATAATTTAATAAAATTCCAGATAAATCATGCCGTTGGTGTACTGTTTTGATACGCACTGTATCCCTCGCACTGATCTATCTGACGTTAAACGCAGCTTAACCAATACCACCACAAAAGCGTCTAACAAATTTAGCGTCACCGGCGTAGAAATATGTAAACAAAGAGCAGTATATAAACGTGAACTTTTGTTCCGGTTATACAGAATAAGAAAGAGAGAGAGAGAGAAAGAACACAGAAGAATATACGGGAGAACAAAACCCCTGAAAGAGAGTGCGTATTTCCATAGCAGGGCTAGTGAGTTAGGAAATTATAAAATATGGTAATATTCTTCACAATTTCATCTTGCAATAGAAGCATTAGCTAAATCATCTTGACCGTTTACAAATACGATAAAAATTTGTATTACTTTGTAGCATAAGTAGTATTTTTAATTTAACTACATCTTTAAGCCCTGTACCTGCGGCAGAACTTGCACAAAAAAATGCAGTATATAAGAAAGCAGGAGAAAGAAAGAGAGAGAGAGGCAGAGAGCGCGAATGTGGCAACGCAGCGAGAGAAACGCTTTATTTATTATGTTGCGTGCGTTTGCGTTGAGCTACGCTGGAAGAGTCGCGTTGTGTACCGCGATAGAGTCGGACGTTAAAACCACGTGCGGGTAGCCAGACGTCCTGTAGGTGCGATTAAAACCGGCTAAACTGTAGTCCGAGACTGTTTGCCTTGTGTGGTATGCAGATTTGATCCGGCATTAGCTATAGCGAGTGGTTTTATACAATAAATTGAATTCTGTGTTTAAGTAATTATGACGGACGTGTGTGCGTGATATTGGAAACTGGAATAATTCGGAAGAAAGGTACAACTGTAGCGAGTTGTAAGAAAATCATCATTAGCAACTAGAAGTGTTGTGTTTAAGAATAAAGCCACAATCAATCCACACTGCACCCGGTTGTGAAACTAATTCCATTAAACGGTTTAAAAAAAGAAAAAAAAACAGTGCTTGGGGGAAAAGATTTCGAAAAGAAAATCAAATCATCTCTTCCGTGCGGCAGTGCACAACAAAGGAGGCAGCGAAGTTTCAGCAGTAAGCGTAAGCGAGAGAGCAATAGCAGACAGCGCGCAGCCACAGCATCTTCCGGTTCGTTCGTGCCAGTGTGTTTTATTGTGTGCATTCTGTGGCGGTGTGCGTGCGCGAACGTGTGTGTGTGGAATCGTACAGGTTTGCCAAAAAGTGCATCAAAATGCAGCAGCACCGTTCGTCGTCGGTGTCGTGTTTGTGGTGCAGTGCATTGTCCGGCGTTTGATAAGACGAAGCGAGATGCATTAATGCACCCGTGCGCATTCCTGTGCAGCATCCGATGCAGTTTGATTGCCTGCGCTACTAGGGTGTGTGTGTGTGTGTGAATAGAGGGAATTGCCGTACCGGCAGATAAGCGGAAAGGAATTGTTTTGCCAGTGCAGTGGAGCTGTGTTCCGTGGTGTTCTGAGTTTGCCGAAAAAGGGTTTTTTTTTCTTCTCATTTCCGCAAAGAAAGAAAGTGCATTGTGCTGTCGGTGTGTAGCAGCATGACGTTTTGGGGTAAAAACATGAACCGGTGCACGGAAATGCAATCAAAGCCAGGAACAGTGAGTCGTAGAATGGCGAGATTCAATTGGACGGTGATGTCGATACTGCTGATGCAGTGCACTTTCGGTAAGTATAGAACCCTCGGTTTTCTTTCTACAACATTAAAATTAATTGATTCTCTCCAGCATTTTGTGTCCCGATTCTCGTTTGTCAGAATGCCACTTTTTCGATGTTATTAAGTTTTTCAACTAAATAACCTAAGTTTTCTCAAGTAAACAATTATTCTAAAAAAACGCCCCAAAGACCCACATGTCGCGGCACATCAAACCTCTAATGCGATAAGGAAAACCAATTGCTCCGACGACAACGACGACGGCAATGGTTCCCTTCCTGGGGCACTCGTTAAGTTGGCCCAATGTTTGCCGAAATGGACTTTTTCCTTATCACACTCGAGTGATCTGTGGCGCGCTGGTACCGCGGTTTTATGTTCCCAACCTCCTCTTGCTCGCCCTCTGTTCACCCACTACGGATGGGGCAGATTTCTTATCAAACATAAAAGGGCATCGAAATACTTTTAGCAGGCGGATTTTTTTTGTCCACTGTTTTTCTTTGTTCTTATTTTGATTAGAATCGGAAGTTCCGTTCCATTACCATTGGCCTCAAGTAGTTCGATTGTTGGTAATCGCAATCATTGCTGGTAACAATAGAACTGGGAAAATTTGAAGTAGATAGATGTTTGTCTACAGCAGAGCTTGGCAATTTGAACTAGAAAAGAGCTCAGAATATAGAAAGTTTTATTTATTTCTTGAAAGCTTAGGTAGAGTATGCTTAATTAAAGGGCTTTTTATACTTAAACAAATAACTAAATTTATAAACATTAAATTCATAGATAATGCAAATGTGTTTCATGAATTGCTAAGAGGTCTTTAGAGAGAGCTCGGATTATAATATTTGTAAGATATTAACATGACGAAATAAGGCCTGAAGAAGTAAGCTTAGTACTCTAAACCAACGACACAAAAGATAAATTCGTACTTTACAGCATAAGCAATTCAAAAACATTCTGTGGAATCGTTTAATTTATCAGCAAAGTATATCGCAGTTGGTTTCCGTGAGAATGGCTACCGTTAACATAGACAGACAGCAACATTTTTGGTGCGGCAGCCCATTACTAGACACTTGGCAATTCTTCCGAAGATGATTGTCGGTCTTTACTTTTTACGAGAGTACACCGAGAGGAAGGAATTTTCTATCGCCGGCGGTACCTTTGCCTTAGCTTCCAGAGTTTGTGTTTTGTTGTGATTTGCTTCATTCCACGTAAGCAAACAAAAAGCTCTTAACACGTTTGGTATTTGGCGGAAAACCCAAAAAAAAAAACTCATGGTGTGGCACGTGTGACAAATCGCACACCTGCACGCACACGAATCCCCACGTTCACCACGTGCTGGTTCTGAAATCACACGTCACGTCTCTTAAGAATCTGTTACTTGTGTTCGGAGGAGTTTACAGCAAAAAGAAAAAAACGCCCGAAAAACGGTCCCAATAAATGGCAGGATTAAGCTTTCATCGACACGCGATCGGAAAGGTCGAGTGGAATAAAAATGGGAAAATTAAAGACCACCCGAAACTATCCTGAAACGGTGAGTGGAGGAAATAAAAGTAAAATAGACATACGACAAACACAACGGGAAACGAAACCGTTTTGTCCTGAATTTTTCTGTTGGGAGCCCTGCTAACAGCAGTGGAATAAACAATGAGACAGCTTGAAGACAGTTGCCCCCCAGGAAGTGCGAAACGCGACTTTATGGCACTGCCCGACATCCTCGATGCAAGCAAACAAGCAGCAGAGGGAAAGGTTCGTTCGCTGTTTTGGCGTGTTTTGTCATCGCAAATCGTGTGGAGTTCCCGGCACCGAGGTTTGGAGCCTGTTGTTTGTTGTCCCCATTCGTTGTTACGTAGTTGTTGCAGCAGAAATAAATAGAATGACGTCCTTTTTGTCGTCCCCATTGCCGCTTCCCAGGTTGACTCCACTGCAATGGGAAATGGTTCATTAATTTTTATGCCAGTGTTGCCAGTGCGCAAGAGCAAACTCTCACTTCAAACCCATCCCATTGCGAAACGGATGCACCGTGTGGCTCGGGAGCGCTTTACGCCGGATAGGACAAGGGACATTAGCCGGCTTTTAATCCGGCGAACATCTGAATCATCTGAATGGATTCCATTCATCCCCTTTCGATAGTGGGCGTCCATTGGAACGGGCTCAACGCACAGAACGAGACGATGGACGTGGAGGTTATTATAATTAAAAAGTTTACTATTCGTGTGCAATAAATTGTAATTTGCTTTTTCCTGCCTTCCCCCCGGGCAGCGCGGAGTTCCAATAAAACCGTACGGGGGCTCAAATGGTGCTGAAAAGCCGCCATTATTATTATTTTCACTCCAATGATGATGGATTTGCTGGGCGCTAATGAGCAGCACGGGATTAATGCTGTTCGCAGGGCTAAAACACGATGAAAGCTCGATTAGACGGATCGGGACGGTAGGTGATTTTGCATTTTGAATTCCTAAAATATGCTGCAAAAATATTTTGCCAGGCCATTTTGTACCACTTGCCACTTAAATGGGAGCATTACATTATGGGAGCCCTATACAGTAAATTAACATTTAGAAGGTTGATTTGGTTTTTGTTGCTAGAAAATCAAGATTGGGTTACAACTAACTCACAACGTTTGATCACAACATGGTCGTAGTGAAAGTTAATATTAACACTAGAACGTCCAGGATTAGTAAAGTGCCAATTCGACCGAACCAGTCGAAAAGCTTGATGATTTTTGCTGGCGGATATATCTAGTTTCTTCAAATCGTTTCGTTTTTTAAATCGTAGTTATGTACTTTCTTTCCAGCGTAAACCAGTATTACTCACCATTGTAGTGTAATATAAAGCTGCAGGAAAAATCTTCATTTCTGTAGTCTTATGGACCAATGAGGAGGCAGTCCAGTAGCCGAGGATCCGAGAAATATACAAAAAATGCTAAGGGCCGGGTCTATGAACAATTTGCGACAACTTCTGTTGGCAAATCGTATGGATAAAATGTCAGATATTGTGCCCGCAACAAGATCTAAGCAATTTTTGAGAATTTTTACAAAAAAATATATATTTTACCCTAAAAATCCATAACCTGTAAAACTGCCTGGTAGGTCGTTCTAGTGTTGAACAGAAATCAACACTTCCATAACTTTTGAATGTACTCCATCGAACAGTTACGTAAGTGTGTTGAAAATACTCCTCCTCTTATGCCCAAAGTTCTATTCACCGTTTAACGACACACGCCAAAATATGCATGATAATAACATAATTTTCACCTCTAAAGTATATCAAAATTCATGTGCCAATGTTCCCCATTGCACCGTAGCACGCGGAACCGTTTCTTGTGCACCCTTTCGCCAGGGGGAAAAAGGGACCTCTTGACATTTATCGGAAGTAGAAAATCGAATTCCATAAAAGCAGTCGCGCGTAGCACGATGGCACGTCGTCAGCGTTATCGCTTATCTAGAATCTCGAAGAAATCAGTTCTAAACCGTTCACACCGTTCTGCTGGAAACTTCCCAACTATGTTTCAAAATTCTTGTCCCAAAAAAACCGAACACCGCCCCCTTTACGGTACCAAATCTCGGCGTGACGGTACGGTTGTCATACCTGAGCTGGAATAGACCGCTCGGGAGCAGTTGGTTGCTTGTGCAGGGGTTGAGGTTTGACGACAGTAGTTCTCACCGTGCTGATAGAAAATCGTTTAACATTTTTATCGATACCACCGCGTGTGCTACCTTTATCGGGTTGGTCCTTAGGAATTGTGAAGGAACTAAGCATTTTCCCCAAAAGTGGAGCTCACCGAAACTGGATCGATTAGATGTTGGTAGTCGCAACTCTGCTTCATCTTTGCAACAACATCCAGCACCTGCTGGTAATGGGAAAATGCTTACCTTCCCAGGCTCCGTTTTCCATCGGGAGGGGTTTTTCGTCCAACAATGTCCATGTATTTTTCTGATTAGTTTTTGTTCCAATCTTATCAAACCCTGGCACACTCATTCACACGTCCTTTTTCCTTTTCTTGTTTCTTCGTTGCAGCTACGGTTCGGTGCGAGTTCCAGTTCACCGTGACGCCCCAGAACCGGCAGGTGTTTGAAGGTGAACCGGTCACATTCGAGTGTCGGGCACTGTTTGACGATGAGATCGATTTTTCGTGGACGAAAAATGGTAAATATGGTTCCGGTTGCAAATAATTAAGCGCCCCATTGCACACATTTCTTTCACCGTTTCCACGTTGTTCTTCTCCCCATGCTAGGTGTGCCCGTTCCGGTTCACGAGCGCCTAAATTTCGGTACACCGCAACGCATTTACCAGGCCGGTTCGAATCTCCATATCCGGGCAGTCAACGGGACGCTCGATCAAGGCGACTACGTGTGTTTGGCAACGGCACGAGCATCCGGAGCCCGTGTCGCATCGCCCGCTGCTACCCTGGACATTATCGGTGAGTGTCGGCATGAAGTTTGCATACCAGCTAATCCAGCTATCTAAAATCACAAATATATATGTATGTACGAGGTACCTTTCGACCATTTCCCTCTCGGTGGTGCCCCGAATGAAACTTGTACCACAGCAAACAACGGAAAAGCGCTACAGATCCGCACCCGGCTTCAGACGCACCCTAGGGACAGGTCACGTGCTGGTCAAAATTATTACTCTATTAGTGGAGCATACAGTGCACGGAGGAGCATTCCGTAAAAAGCACAACGCGGGTGGCGTATCGAAATTGGATACAATCGTTGGGCAGCAAAATTTAGCACCAAAATGCCCATAATTCGACCTGGCCTATTTCCACCACTGGCTGGCTGGCTGGGAAGGGATGGATGAAAAATATTAGATTTAATTAATCCCACCCTGGGACCGGGACTGAACACAGGTCTTTTTGTCCTCTTTTTCGCTGTCTCTCTCGCTATCTGGGGAACGCACTGGATGGGACGGATTCTGTATGGGTCTTGCATTAATTCGCCATGCGTATGGTGTGGAGTAGCTTGGAGCGTGGTAATGAGCTACGGGATTGTTTGTCCGTGCCCCGGGATCGTTAGTTGTGACCCGCGTAATGGGTAAATGTGATACTTTTTGGAGAGACGACTCTTGACCCAGATCTTAACATTCGCAGGGTTTACATTTTGGGGGGAAAACTCCTGCCGGGGTGGGTGGCATTATGATTATTCTGAATTCGCAAAAGTCATTTCTTTCACAACTTTATATTCTTCTCAGTAAACGAATAACACGCATCGTGTTCGTTGTAAATGTGGTGGATAGCAAAAAAAGGGAAACTAGAGTATGCAAGAAAACGTGTATGCAACGTGTTTGGTGGAGAGATGAATAATTAACACGTTTAAATAGAAATTAATTTTTCATCCACCATGTTTGCACCACGGATGGAATGTTTCAATGTTCCACACTTTGAACAGAGATAATGGAAATGTTCTTCCAGTGAGGGATGAGAAGTTATGCTATGGAAATTGTTTAATTTTTAAATAGCTTGGAAGTTAGCAAATGCGTGTTTTTTATTGTTTAATAAAACAAAACGACAAGACCCTCCGGCGTAAGGGAGTGAATTAATCATGGTTTATCGTTTTCAGCAGCTCAGTGTTTGATCACTGCAAAAGCTAATCATTTCTGTCGGGTTTTTTCCTCTTTCAAGACAAATAAAATCAAAATGGAATCCTTTTAACGAACATGTTGAAGTTTCTTGTGCAGCAAACCCTCCTGAAAGTCCCTTGCTAACGAACGAACTGGTTTAAATGGTCATAAAAAAACTCCGTACCCCTCAACAGAACACCTAACCTCAGGAAAATGTAATCAAGACGGAAAACATAACCCCTCCGGCCGGTTCCGATGCATTTTGCTATTGAATGCTCTAGCAGGATTCGTTACGTCCCCGTCTTAGAATGGGAGAGTACGAAGCAAGTAGCAATCATTGTTTTTTTTTGCCCTCATTGCTTCACTGTCACGTGGGAGAAAGCGAAAGAGAACAACGGGCGGGAAAAACTTCACCGGACCGTTCCCGGTGACTAATCCCACTGACTAGTTGCAGGCTGAATTGTGCGAGGGAAACCAACACAGCTTCTGTTTTACTCCAACGCGGCACTCATTTCCCTCGGAGGTAAAACTCCGGTACGCCGGGTGTGAGCGGCAAATAACTATAAAATTTTATGGCTCATCCTGGCGCTGCCTGCAAACAACCAGGAGGCCGCCCGCACACGACGATGATGACGTGGAACGTACCTACCTTAGTAGTGGTGCATAACCGGAGTTTCGGTATGGAACTGAAGTTTCCCTTTTCTGACATAACATAGCGATGTAGTGGTGCATCACCGTAGCAACGTCGTAGTAGAGCTCTATAGTAGCCGGGATATTATGGTAGACGGTTTCACATTGCTTTTCCGGAGCCGACTACTCAGGTGGCAAACACTGGCTTGGAAGTTTGCTACTTTCCGTTCCATTATTCCAAAGTTCTTCTGGTGCTTTTGTTTCAGTTTCAGTGAGGATATCCGCACTTTTGGGAAATATGGGGGGAATGCTTGGTGAAAAGATTTAGCCCCAGTTGCTATGTTCGTCCTCTGGGAAACGTCAACGTCGGAGTGAATGGATAAGTCTCTGGACACAAAGCTCCTGGTGGGGTTATTACTTACTTACTTATTAAGCTCAACGTCAGTTTTGGATGCTGAAATGTATATAGAGTACAAAAGGATGGCCTCTGGTTGTCCGGTATCAATCTCCTGACATGTTTCATGTATATGATTTTAATTCGTTTTTATTTAAAGGCTTGAAATGTAAAAGAATGCATGTTATATAACACTTCAACGCAACTTTTCATCTCACACTACTCCAGCACCCCTTCATGAACTCTGCACTCGAAGCGCATCAGCATCGGACGGTTCAGCGTTTGAGTAAACATATTTATTTCAACATTAGCATTAACGACCACAAGCCGGTACGACGGAGGGAGTGAAAGTCGTCGTTGAATGCGTTTCTGATAAGAGCTGCCAGACGTTGATACCTTTTGGGGGCACTTTGCTGATGGGTAGAATGATGAGGATGAGAGGTTTATACGGTCGGTCATAAAAACACGATACCATGCTCATGTATTCGCTCCCGAGCATATACAAACCTCCGGAACTGCACAGCTTCAGTATCAAACACCGTGAAATTGTTGGAAAATTAACGAGTTCACGTGAATAAGTCTTAAATTTGCCGAGCGCGAAACGTGCATGCGTGCAGGCGTGTAGCGAATTTTCACAAACGTTTACCAGTGTACCAAAAAAGAAGAGAGCGAAACTCCTCGAGGCGGAACAAATTTTTGCAAACACTGCGTTACAGCGTTTCAGCGCTACTCAGTTTTCCGGCAACGTTTAATCCATTTATCAAAGAAAACCATAATTCAAAGCTAAAAGAATTGAGCTAAAAAAAAACAAGGACGACTACCGGAAGCATCCACTGGAACGGCGGTGGTACGATGAAAAGCTTTGTACAGCTTTCGATGGGTGAGCAGCTTGTTAAAAATCCATCGCGAGGACTTAGCGTGCGCACGGGCAGGCAGTAGTATCTTAAATTTGTTCCTTTTTCTTCAAGGTTTTTCACACAGTGGGAGCATTCAGACGCTTAAAAGGAGCATGGTGTTGTAATGAATCAAACTACATTACTGAAAGATGTGTGAAAAATGGCCCCTCCTTGCAGTCAACGAGGTGCCGATGAGGTGGAAGTAATAAAAAGGATCGCCTAAAGAAGTCTATATCAAGAGCTTTCTTATGGTATCGCCTGCTGGCAAAGGCAAACGACCCAGCATGAACACCGTCGTTAAAGTGCTGCAAGATTAAGCTTCTCATATTACGTCGGAATGACGGAACACCCTCTCCTCTCTCCCTCGACATTACATCCTTTGAGGCTCGTTGATCGCAAAGTTATACACTGCTGCGCCGAGTGACACGTAAAGCAAATAAACAAATATGATCCTGCTCTCCTGTCCGTGCACCCCCCCTATCTGGGCCGTTGAACCACAAACGAGAGGTTGCTCATAATTTCATTACAACACCGTACGGCCGGTTATCGTATCGCCATCCACAAACAGATCCACTTTGCTTCTAACTCCGAACACTCTACCGAAATACTCCAAAATTCAGCGAGCCGTCAGCGGGCCTTTTCCCCATCAGATACGGTTCCGGTGCCCGGTGACGATGATGACGAACAAGTGGGTATACAGTTCAAGTGGTCTCTCGAGTCTGGAGTGGCTAGCGAGATGTAAGCGAGATCTACCGTACCGAAGTCTTCCGTAGCCAGCCAGACGACAAACAAAATGGCAACAAAACTTCCTTCCCTATGCACTGGCAAAGGCACCGAGGGAGTGTGTTTGGTTCCCTTTTTAATGCCAGCAACGCTTCGCTGCACGTCGTCAATCCTCTCGCTCCTCGATTTGCCATTCAACGCACTGCACTGCCAGAATCAATGAGCCGCCGCCGTGCGCCGGGATTGTATTAGAAGAACTCCCTCGTGCTAGACATTCCCTGGAATAGGACCGACTATACATACCGGCTTTGGTCGTGGTTCAGGTCAGGTTTGCTACGGTCCTGTGTCGGAAATAGGGAGAGGGCCCGTCCGCATCCGCAGCAATAAAAACTGAAATCCGTCGTAAAGTACGTAATTTACGATTACGCCAACTTACGCCACAGCTCTGCGAGACGCGCTTTTCCCGAAGACTTACACCGCCCGTTCCTGTTGGATGGTGCACCGAATTCGTAACAGGGAATTCCCTGCATACGTTCGCACATTGGTCACCGCGCCTATACGAATGATATTTCGTCAGACCGTCAGGACCTGTATAGGCACTGGATATTCCCCCTTTTCTTTCTAGCCAACCATTTCCCATTTCTGCGTTTGGGTTTGGTTGTGTGTTGAACGACGGTAAAGCGATAATAATGCACAAAATTTATGATATCGAGGTGAAAGAATTGACATGAGCGAAAAGCGACATACATACCCGGGAAAGGACACCAACGAAGAAGCAGAAGAGGAGAAAAAATAAACAAATTAAACGCACCCCAAACGAGTGTTGGGCGAGAACTATTTTTCTAATTTCTAGCACCCTTATTCTGGGTGTCCTTATAGGACCTAAAGCGTTGGTAACGACACTAAGGTTCAAGACTTCTTTTTTTATCAGTACTATCATTATCGAACAAAAAGGGCTTGTCAATGGGGTTCCAAGGTGGAGTTGAGGCACAAAAAGTTTACGTTCTAATCAAAATGGAAATGAAAAAACTTCCCCGAGAAACGCGTTTATAAGATCAAACGATTCCTTTCTGGACGGAGTGCAGTACACCGGCGTTTGATGCATTTGGTGCGGTGTGTTTATTCACTTCTGGCAAGACCTTCAGCCTCAGCACCCTCTCACGCCCAGTTCGACGTATAAAGTCGTCGTCCCTCTGTACCGTGTCGGAAGAAATAATAAACAAACGCTCAAACGTGGTTGATGTTTTTTTTAAAAAAAAATCTTAAAGTGACGCTACTGACGACTGCAACTCCTTGTGTACATCTACTCCACACATAAACTTGCACTTGAACGCGATCGAAGAAATGCGCTCAATAGCTCGGAGAGCTCGGATTAGAAGCAACGGTTCGCTGCTCGGATGAAGATCGAGGCTCCCGGGCGACAACTTGGGTGTTATTCTGGTAAGTTACTACCGTTTCCCAACTCTTCCCACCGTTTCCGTGGAAGGTTGTGTAAATAAAAGCGCTGTTATAAATGCGTAAAAAGGGTATTCCGAGGAGTTGCTTCTGAAATCGAAACCCGGAATCCCAAACTGTTTGGGTGCTAGTAGCACTCCGGACGCGTATGATGTGCGGGAAGAACACGGAGTGGCTTTGTTTACCATTGCGTGTGGAGTAAATAAATTTTAAAACAAACGGTTCCAGAAACCTTTAGAAGTCGCACGTTTGAAGTCGATGGAACACACGGATAGAGATCCCACTGCAAGTGACCGTGCGAGAACCATCTTCGGTAGCCCTGTGTACTCAAATTTCGTTCGATAAAACAAACACCAAAGAGAAAACCCAGCTTCCTGGGTGTACCGAGAAGCGTCCGAGAGGATCGGTGCAGATTCTGACCCTCCTTCTCTGGCCAGGAACGAGTTCTTCGATGGCTGACGATCAGAAGGCCAACAGCCCCATATATGGTAACAGGAATGCTTCTTGGTGGATGGCGTCTGGATTGAGCATGGAAAGCAAGAGGTCCAAAGATTGGTTCCCATCGGTCGTGATGGCACAGACACACGGATACCCAGAAGAAAGCAACAGCACCAGATGGAAACGGAGGCTCCGCTAACTCGCGCTGACCTGTTTGAAGTCTGCCGGCACCAGACGCGGTCGAAGCAAAATGGTAATAAAACCGAGATGAGTGTGAAGAGCTTTTGTGCCCAGTTTACAGTACGGTAGTGCGAGAGGGGAAAGAATTTATTGGGAATAAAATTAACGACTACCGGACGTCTAAAAGATGATGCGGTGCAGCAGCGTACGAGACGACACGGTCGTGTGGCTGCTTTATGATGTTTCATGGGCCCGAATGAATGACGCACGGATTTGCGGCACAAAGCAACAATATCCTACTAATCAGTGCTTAATTGTTACGAATATGTGATGGGATGACTGAATCGAAAACGACGACAGTGTGACACACCTGGATTATGTGCGGTGATCTCTTGTGTTGATGTTCTTGAAACGAATCTGTACAATATTTGTGTTCATTATTCATCAATTTCTACTGTTGAGACTTGTTTGCTCAATTTCCCGGATGGAAACCCAACATTTGCTTATTTTGATAAATGGAAATATATAGTGGCTTTAGTTATGGAGCAGAGTATGAAGAAAAAGGACAAAAAAGCGATGACAGACTAGGCTTAAGTTTTTGTTTACACTGGATGTGTTGATAAGAAGTGGTATCAATTTGTAATTTGTTGGCATTTTGGGCTAATAGAAACGTGCTGTTTCTAATCAAAAATTGAATAATGAAAGTGACAACAAAGGAGTACCATATGTACTACCTAAAGGATAGTAAGGAATTTTTAATTTCGTTCAACTTATAGCAAGTGAAGGACGAACACTTCATTTCCTCTGCGACATTCCTCTACCCTAGTTTGGATGCATACTAGCAGGAAAAAGGAACAATTCAGGCAGAAAAACAAGATACGGGTAGCGTGGAGTTTCGCGTGTTTTAAGTTCCAACGCAGCGCAGTAGTTCGCTCGCGAAAGACGAACACAAGAAATAGGAATATGCTGACCGTATCTGGGTGTTTTTTTTGTGTTCCTTTCCCGGGCCGCATCTGCCGTGATGGAGAAGATAGCCATTCGTTGTACGCAAGCACTACGAGCCCGACATTGCCTTGCATAATAATTGCTAAAGCTTTATCACACCGTGAAGCCGGCTGTTCGTCCCGAACGTCCCGGAGATGGTTGCTGTACCGCACGTTGTCGACGAAAGCGACCACGAGCGAGTGGACGGTTAGAGTGCAATCCTTAGTTTTGTGCCAGACGAGTTTTCCGTGTGCTTTCTTTTTTTTCCTCCAAAGCGAGCAGATGGAAAATGCTTCACCGCTTTGCATAAAACTATCCCGGTTGCCTTCGAGGCCTGAGGTTGCGGTTTCGATATTGCGGTGCAGAGCGACTCCTTGACGGGAAACCAACGGTCCACCGCGTAGTAGTGAACGCGAGTGCGCCTGCTGCCGCGGGACATTCAGTGGTATTTTCATTTTCTACACCATCACCTGCCTCCACGCACTCTTTTCCCATCCCTCGTTCGGCTCGGTGGAGAATTTCTTCAAAGGATTTTAATTTATTTACTTTTTATTTCCCACTTTTATTTCATGTCTTGTCCGCTCCTGCGTCTACTGCCCTTGTTTGCCTGGGTAGAACGAGGGGGCGCCGTCTTTTGCGCTTCTTTAGCAATATTGCCATTGAATGATGAACGGCGCTAAGTGGCATTTTAAGCGCAGGTTTTGTTTCATTTTATCCGCTTGGTAGCATCCGCTTGTCTATAAATTGTCTTGAAGGACTCTCCATTTAGTTTGAATTATTTTTAATCAAATAAGAAACGTTTATAGTCGGCAGGAGAGTAGTCTATCGCCTATTTGGGTTGGGGTTTTTACTACCACAAAGTCGTAAAAGAAAAAAAACAACGCTTACCGATGTTTTGTTCCTGCAGGATTCGCTAGGTATCTTTTGATACCTTCAGATAACTTATTCATATAATAATGGTGAGTTCACTAATTTGATTTTAGAGTGAAGCATCACCATTACCATCATCCAGACAAGGACTGTAGAACATCATTGATAAAACATTTCCATTCAGGTAGTACATATTCTACTGCAATAGCTAATTTAATGCCCACTGAGAGTTTACAGTATTTTGTACCAGAAAAAAAATAGATTTCGAAAACAATTGGATAAGGATAGAGTTTTGCAGCGAGAACAGTATAGCAAATAAACAATGTATTCTGCGGGCATCGACTCTCGAATCGTATCGACTAAAACACAGCCTTAAAATAAACCGAGAGTCGTCTCTTTATATCACTGTTATTGCTCTATTCAAAAAGTGTTTCTAGCCTGTTTTCTCATTTTGATATGTTTAGTTCCTAGTGAGCTATTGAAGTCCTATCTCCAGTTCTACCTGATTATTATAATTCTTAGCAACTTTATAGTTTACTAGCAAGCTAAGTACCGAATCAAACTAAACAAGACGCACAGGTTCCAGTGTATCTTGATAATATATTTAAGCTATCCCACTTTGAGCTGGATGGTCCCCTTTTCGTCAGGATGTTCTACATTAGTCATCAACCCATCGTCAGGAATGGTGCCCGCACAATTAGAACTCGAAACTAACGCAAAGCTACTAGGAAGGTAATGTGATACCGGAGGGTGTTGCGTATGGACGCTTTCCAGCATGTTCTTGCCACTTTTTATTGTGTTAATCGAAGCGAATCAACGCACGTTCTGCGTCTGGTGGTGGTACACAGCACACCCATGCTAGCAGAATTCCTTACGAAATAGCAAAACCAAAGCCACGGAGGCAAATCATTGCATGAGAAGCGAACGTAAAAAATAACAACAGCTTGCCTTTAAGGTTAACCCCTTTTTAACATGCTAGCAAACAACCCTCCTACACGTTGCTGGGCTGTGGATGTGGATTACGTAGCAGTGAGACCACACTGGAGGGGGAAAAAGGAATTTAATGAAACATAACCATGGGTTAGGGTGGCGAATTGATTAACCTCCTCTGGTCTCCCGGGGTGGAAGAATGATTCCTCACGAGCAGGGAGGCAAATGATGAACAGCAGAAGATTCAAACCCAGCCTCACTGTTACACGATTTGCATTTTGCGTATGCGATATTCAATATCCTTTCGTGGAATGGGTCGAGTCAAAATATGTACCGCTTCCGGACAATGTTATGCGTCCTGCCGTTCTGCCTCGGCTTATCAGTCAGTTGGGATTTGAAGGAAAAATGCTTCAGTTTCAGCATTATGGTGTATTTGTCTGTTTTATCATCTATCTGCTAACAACGAAACTGCACCAGCCGTGGAACACTTTTTCCCATCTTTCCCAAACGATTGGCCGCGTACTGTGCTGGGCGCGTATTATGTTCCCCTAGGGTGAGGTGAAGGTTGGACCAGCGTTGTTCAACCACACTAACCAGGATCGTGTTAGGGGCGGAAGTTTTTCGTCCAAAAAATGGGGGAAAAACTTTCCTTTACATCCTGGGCGCACGGTCGAGGCTGGTGTTTGTGTTTCCTTGTCACAACGGTCGTCATGTTGGTGTGTGGTTTCTGTTTTCCACGGTTGCAGGGCGTAAGAATCGGGAATAATAGGGAGCCCGGTATGGTTAAATGGTCAGTTGTACGCGTCGTGTCCGATTATGGAAGTAGGCTGTCAAAACTCATTTAGGAAAATCAGCACTAATGAACATTTCAAAGGAACCACCTTCATTCCCAACGTTGCTGAGTGTTTGGGCTTTACGTGCCGAAGCTTTTTCACATCGGAAGAAATGAATTTGGAACTATTTAGAAACGGAAGGAAAGGTGTACTAGACTCATGTCAAACTAAAATATTGTAATGGACTACTGAAGTACACGGCTGCGTTTGGTAAGGCAACAAAATATTAAAGTGACGACATAGTTATAATACTTAGTCATAATCTCTACATAAACACTAAAGTGGGGGATGGCACTCGATTTCTGTACGGTGTAAAGAATATTCTGACTCTCTTATCAAGTTTGTTAGACCTTGGATGGCTTTTGCTTCCAATTTTTGTTACTCAATTTGGAGTCATCCATTATCTTGGAGGAGAAAAAAAGAAGAATAGTTATAGATGTTTGGAACAAATTACGCAAACACTTGATATCAGTGAATTTATGCTCTGTTATCAGTCACCTCAGCATAAACCTCCCAAATATCTTTTCACTAGTCGGATAAAAAAGTCTACACTGCTTTGGATGGACAAATTGTCACAAATTTGAATTCCCAATTGGAATTCCTCGTGACTGTTGAATCGACGGCTAGCACAAACAAGATCTGTATAATCCGTATGATGGTCGTCCATCTTTTTACTTCTCTCGTTACTTCCTAGGCCCCTACCTCACTTGAACACGTCCAGAATGATGTGTTCGACCATCCCACAATGTTCCGAAGAAACATGTGAGAAAAGAACCTAACTCAATCTCACCTGTGTCTGTAGCACACCATCATCTCAGATCGTGTCACAGTTTTGAAACATTCGTTCGTCGTCGGAAGAAGCTTTATGAAGTTTTTCGTATGGGAATCATGTTTCAAGAAGTGTGCAAAAAAACCCTCCACCCTCAGAACTCCTCGTCAAGGCAAAAGATGCCGCCATTGCTGGTGCTGCTGGTCTTCAAGTCTTAGGGGCGCCTGGGAATCTGCCCGAGAACGGCTAATAAGTATGCACAGGTCGTTTTTTTTTCGTGCCGCCGACGAATGAAATACGATCAACAGCTTCTTCGGACGGGACTGCTGGAGCTTTTTATTATGTTGTGCGACAGCTACCAGCTTCCAGTCCAGACACTTTCCACCCTATGTATGTCTCTCACAATAAAATGGCTGGCTAGTATCGAATGCACGCTTCGGGGTAATAAAAAAGCAAGGATGCAACCACCATCCAATGGAGCGAAAGGATACGCCGACGTAACCTGAAGGGCTTCAAGCACTTTCGTTTCGAGTGCCCACTACGGTTTCCGGACCGAATTCACTGCGTGAAAGGCCCGCTGCCCTCGGTTTCCCCATCAACACTGGCGATGCAAATATTTACCATTCCATTTGCAGTTAAAATAGCACCATCGTGTGTACGTCGTGTCGCACGGACAGGTGAATGAGAGTACAAACTCGCCACCACGACCACCGAAGGCGAAGGTATTCCCGAAAAGGATGCTTCAGGTTCAACACGGCAGGATAATTATGCAATCGTGTCGTGTCGCTTGATGGAATGAATTTCCTCCTGCAAATTGTCATTGGCTCTTTCGCCCATACCACGAGCGGATGGCGATGAAGATGATGATGTCTCAATGGTGTGGTATCCATGGTGTAGAAGGATACACTCGAGCTGGCCGGAACAAAAGCCGCCACGAGAGTGCACCGTGTACATTCTGCCTATTCGCGGTGTAGGAATATCATCATTCCGGGAACGCTATATTATTTCGCAACTTCATTCAAATGTGCCCCGCGGGATGGGGCCGAACAAGTAAAGTTATGTGGAAAGAAAGCGAATCTTATTAGCCAGCCATTTATAAATCATGCCGGTGCTTCGTGATTCATGAATGTTTTCTTTTTTGTTATATAGAAGAGAGGACATTTTTCTTAACGTGTTGAAACAGGCAGGATTTTCCACTTTTGTTCCGCATCAATGCAGATTGCAACACAAGTTGTATCCTTTCCTCGGTTTACGTAACATCTTTGCGTGGGGCTATGATTCTGAAAATATTGTTAAACTATTTGTATATTAAAATACTCTTTCAAAAAAAACACAACTCGACAATGTTTTACATTTGTAAAAAGAAAAATGATTTATATGTATAACAACAACCCATAATCCATTACTCCAATACTGCACTTTTTGCAAATTGTGGTTTATGCATGGTAGTGCTAACGAGTCCATTAATTATTTCAAACCCACTTTCGTGTCATTTAATATTGATGATAGATCACATTCGATAGTAAAGTCCTTTTTCCCTGTTCCAATGTATTCCCATCCGGTGAAATGACCCCCTCCCAGAAGCGTGTACAAAAATGCATGCAAAAAGAAAATTAATTCAATTGCACTCGTTAATGAGAAACATAATCACAAAACAAGTACTTGCGAAAATCGCAAAAGGGTTTCACAATTCAGCAAGAGAAAACCTTTTTAAACAGGTCAAGAACTCGCGAACACAAAAAAACAGCAAAAAGGTAAAACAAAAACCCCTAACCAAATGACAAACGATGAAATGGGAAAATGGAAAAGTACGCCTCAAAAAAGAGATACTGCCACGTGAAATGCGCGAGTCGTAAAATAGTAGACAGTGCACACAATAAAACTGAGGAATTAATTAAATTTTCGGAAATGAAATAATTTCCCCCCAGCGGGCCAATAAAGGCGGGCCAAAAAGACAACGCACGCCTGCACGGGTGGGCGGGGTTGGAGGTCCTTACCATTCAGCGTTTCGCCAAACCCCACGCGGGCGGCCGCTTTGTCGGGTGGATGCAGTTGCAATTATTGCAGCGTGCCGTAATGGCTTGTATTATTTTATTCTCAACTCCACTCACTCGTCGGTCTGGTTCGCTGCAACCTTTTCTTTTTTATTATTGCCTCGTTTTTCCCGGCTGGGTTGGGTGTGCAGAGAAAAAAAAATAATCCGTACCGTATAAGTGCATCCGTATGTTTAGCCGGTATGACTTGTGCGTTCCATATGCATCATCGTCAGCGTGTTGTTGCCGTTCGTTAGTGGAGGATGTAACTCTGCAAAACACAATGCTACTCTTGCCATCGTCTGGGACTGGAAAATGGTCCTCTCCTCGATGGAAGTGAACGTTTTTCTCTACTCCTTTTCAGTGTGCATCCGGATGCATTGGATACATTGACTCACCGGGCTCTCGTGGATGTGTGTTTGTTTGTTTGGGTGCAAAATGAATGCCTTGCGGCGGGTGAGCATGTGAGCAGCAGCTTTAAATTAAATGGAGACGAAAAGCGTTGCACATGTATGCAGAAATAGTGGAATATTTCATCGTGGAACAGGGCTTCGTTAATGCAACCTTCTCCTGTCGGCATTGCTTTCTAGCGTAGTGCGCAAGTGGGAAAAGATTTATACCGATCAGACAATCGTGCCGAATGCTGGTTTGCTTTCCTTTCATTCCATACCGGGAACTATACTTTACGATCTAATGAGCTTTACCCTGTTTATCCTTTTTTACTATTTGCATCCGATTGCATTTTATGCTTTGCCAACAATGTTGCATTGGAATGTTTTCATTCCATTGAATCAGCCTTCACTGTGTGATTATTATTATTAGTGTATCTAGTGAAATTCTTGATCATAAATATTTTATAAATAATAATGTGACATAGTTTGTATTACAAAAATAAAATCCTCGCTCAAAGTCCATTATTGAAATAATTTAATCAATTTCCTCTTCACTACGCTCCTATAAAGGGAGTTCTGGAAATCACAGAAGATTGCCTTTTTTTATGAAGCAATTTATATTTCTTCGTTCGCATAATCGTCTCGCAAGAAGAGGTTCAATTCAATTTCACCTCCATCTTCTAGTGCCGCTTAACAATTGAGTTTAATTCATACTCGGGATGTGTCGGGATCAATACCAGAAGTATGAAGCAGACGTGCAGTGATGCACAAAAAAAAGAGCGAATCCTAGCCTGGAGGCTGTTGCATTTCCATGGCCGTTATGCTACCGCATGTGGTACTGTCAAATAAAGACAAAGAAAATTATCATGCTCTATCTATTGTGCCAATACGCTTCCATACGTCCTGTGGAAAGCTTCCAAAGCACAGCACTATTGTACACGTTTTTTTCCATCTTTCTCAGTCCACTGGCAACGAGTTTCCGGCTCCATATGAGGAATGGTATTATTGCACCAACGGCAAACTCGGTCGGATGCAGATGCATTTTCCATTTCTTAAGTGCAGTATGGCGAGCGGGGACCGGAAATGATGCAAATTCCAGGCGAACTATTTGCAAATTCCGCAGTTATTAAGAATTTCAACACATTCACACGAAAAAAAATATCCCATTTTGAGATGAATGGAACCGGACGGTCATGGCTGCAAACGGTTGAGAAAAGAGTGGAGATTATAAGGAATTAGCCTGATATTCATTTCCTGTACCAAAAGGTCCATGATGGTGCATGTCTTATTGCTGCAATCTTATGAATCGAGACGAAGGGATGGATAAGAATGGAAGGTGGAAGGGTGGTGGTTGGTACGGAAAGAAAAGGTTTGTTGCGACGAGGCTAATTTTTAATGCCTCGCAAATCTATTGTTCCCCAACAATGGCCACTCGATATAATGGTATGCATTGGATGCAAACAGCCAGGACCATCTGCAAAAGGAGCATATTAGCATGCAGCAGGTCATGCACGCAAGGATAGTGCAATATGTGTGCGAGTTTGGTGCATTTGTTTGTGCATGTGCACGTAGGCCGCCAAATAAAACATATTTAAATTAGCTAGGCAATGAGCAGCTTTCCGCCTGGTAGTCATGTGCGAGAAAAAATTACCTCCAAACAATACGATGCTATGCTGGAATAAATGATCCAGCTCATCAATCTGAAAGGCGGCATCCCGCGTACTAACAATACATGCCCCTTTTCGTGGCACATCGACCAAATATAATACAGCGGTGAGCATGCAAGTGAAGGAAAAAATCCACGCGAACAACAGTAAAAATAAGACATTCAATTCACGTCACATTCAAGAGATGTCAACTGCACCACATTCCTCCTCATCATGTATCCCACAAGATACGGTCTAAGTGCGTGTTTTTTTTTTAGTCGAGATTATGTTTTCCACAAAATTATATTGCCATCTACATACATTTACCCATATCAATTCTGCGGCGGAATGTCGCGAAACCCGGCGTGACTCGGAATGAATTAATGGATGGTAGCGGGCGATGTTTTATTCATGACGATTATTAGAGCATGTTATTAGGCTGTTCAGCGGTGTGCATTGAATAGCAGGCTAAAGGGTTAAGCAACCAGAAGAAGATCCTTCTATGTGTGTTGTTTTTTCCACTAGCAACAACACTTCACTATACGTCTAGACGACGATTTTATGTATACAGTCATTTATTAAAAATGGTTTTGTTTCTTTTTCTTTCACAGGTAAGTCGAATAACATCATGCATTCAATAGGCATAATGCCGATGGAAATATGATCCAAGCGTATGCTTTAAGGTAGGCTCCGATTGCAGAAATCTAGAAACTAGAATTGACTGTGAAGTTCCTAGTAATATTTTTAAAGGATATCAAATAGATGGTCAAAAAGTGAGTAATTTAATAGTTTTTCGATCAAAATTATCAGTGATTTTAATTGGATATTTTACATTATTGATTCTTCTATTGGCTTTTATACCTACTTTATATTTCTAAACACGTTGTGGTTCGATGGCCGTGGAGATAGTATCGCTGTACTTCACACGGTAGAGCTGGGGATCGAATCCCATCTGTAGTGAGGATTTTATTATTATCCAAACAGTTTATTGAGCCAAAAAGCAGAGACTGCCATATTACTGCCACTCAGAAAGGAGCCCCTAAGTGTGTTAAGGAACATTCCAAAAATACCCAAAGTTACAGAGTACAGTAGTACCCCAAGATCATGTGAGGCAAACGAGAGACGGTTTTTCATCCATTCCATGTATGCGTGCAGTATGCTATATTTTTCCGCATTGTTGCATCAACACATAAATTGAGCACTGAACCATTGATAAGCTGTTCGTTCATTCGTTCGCGCAACGTTTATTGCACGTCAAATTATACCACTCAAAAGAACCACGAAATTGGTTTGCACTTTTCGCAATAACATGTACCTTTGTGCCGGTTTTTCGTGTAAAAAGAAATGTTAAAAATGGGAAATAAAAATAACAAACGTTTTTCCGAGCCCTTCGAAAAATCCGATAGTTTTTGCACGCATCCCTTACAATCCGTTCCGTAATGTGGGTGGTAAGCCTGATGGGCGAAAGCTCGTTTATTTTTTTTTTTGCATTCCGAGCTCGCTGCAGGCAGAAATTCCGCCTTCGAATGAAACCATTAGTTCCATTGTATCCATCCTGTGCGGGAACTTTTCTCCCGGGGTTTGCTTTGGGGAGGAATTCGAATGAAAGGATAGGTGGTAGATGGGTTTATCGGAGGGATGAAATTATACCGAGCAGAAATTCTATAATTTTAATATAAAAAAAGATGTTAAATTTAGAGAATGGACCGAGCGCGAGGGAAGGGTCGATCTCAAAACAGACCATTCTTTCTCTGTTTCTGTGTGTGTGTGTTCGGTGTCGGCATTTTGGAGCGCGTCCAATTCTTCTGCACGAACGGCTGTTATTATCTACGAATAAATTAAAGTCACACCGACCGGATCGGGCGTTGAATGCCACGGGGTGGGCGTTTGCCGGTTGCATGAAAATGCGCGAAGTAAAATATACACGAAAAACAACGGATTAAACAAAATGTGAGCGGTTTGGCTCGGTCGCTGAGAATGGAAAGATATTTCGTACGCGGGAATTCTCTTTTGGAGACGAAAAACGGTTGAGGTTTCTTTTACTGAATCTCAACCATTCCTGCGGAACGCATCAATCCATGGTAGCATTAGATTAGAAACTTAGTGTATTTAGTGTTGACCTCTTTTCCTTTTTCTCCTCCCATCCAAAACCGTTCAATAAACGTTTGATCTGTTGTGCAGATCTTTAGCGCACACAAAACAGCATAAAATAAGAAAATTATCCAGCATGCCAATCGCCTGACGAGAGAACCTGTTGTCGTTACGCTAGCAAGAAACGATCATCCAGCAGAAACATAGAAAGCCTTCCCCAATAAGCCCCGCATTATGTATCGACGCTTCTAACTATGCAAAGACGTTGTGTGGGACATGGAGAATGGAACGAGGACAAGATAATAATTTAAAGTCATTAGCTGCTTTCAGCACCTACGTTTAAAAGCATTTCCGAGCGGGGTCGCCGTGGCAGGATACGGCGGATAAGATATCTACCCCTGATGAGGTTACTGCTGCTGCTGATGGCGCTGATGGGGACGGTGATGATGATTCCATTTTTTTTCCTCTTTTCGGTGGATATCGGGCCACCATTTTTGCAAAGTCAGCCAAATCAGGGCCGTGGCACGGAGAGGGAAGATTTTCCATTCAATCCGAAGCGATCAAGCGACTGTATCGCCCTATGCTAAAGTTGTGTGTGCATCATTCTAGCTTGTACAATGGGTTGAGATCATTTTTCTTTTGGGCAAAACTTTGGATGATCCTTCCTCTAAAATGCTATGCGATTATCTGGGTGCCACTTAACCGGGTGTTTAATGTCTTAACCGTGTATTTTAGACATGTCAGTTTCAACGGTGATTTGACCTATTGGATGCCAAACTAATGTAAGCAAAACAAAAATTGTTCCATTAGCAAACGAAGCAAATCACTCAATTGCGCACCAAAATTACAGATTTCTTGTTCAACAATAAACCACAGCACCATAGCACAGTGGAACGATATAACTTGATTAGCAGAAGGTTAAAAACCGAAAGAAGTATGAGGTGTATTGAGTCGTTATATTTGAACTGTTAGAACATTCATTTTAATTTTATTTAAACTTCAATAGATGCTCCTCTATGTAATGATTATGACGATCATAAGACAAAAATCCATAATACTTATCTAAGGATATAAATACACGTATTATATTCCCGTCAAATACACCACTACAGCTTAACGGTTAGTTAGTAAATTAGTTTAAATTATGACCACCTAATCCAACCACTTACGGCCACTGTGTATCAAAAAGCCGACCCCTGGCCGATGCCGACGAAGTGGCAAACGAGATAAAGAGCAAATACAGGTATTTTTATTATTTTTTGAATCGCGATATCATCCACCACCCGATGCCCGTCAAACCCGGTGGATTAAGCTCGTTGCCCTTTTCTTCTTCCTCTCAAAAAAGCTCTACCCCTCCCCACCCCCCTCTCCCTCTTGCTTCCACTCATTGAAAAGAGTTCAGGTCGGCATTCTGATGCTTCGTTCGGCGATTTGCGAATTATCTGCTTTATACCCTTTTCCACTACTCGATTTTCTTCCTGCTTTTTCGTTCCCGGCTGCATATGCTCGGCTGCACGGTTCGCTCGCTGTCGAACGTTTTCTCACGTTCCCCCCGGGGGCATGCGGGATTTGGAAGGAACGAAATCCAACACAGAGCACGAAAAGAGGGCGAATATTTTGCACAGCCTCCAGTGTAAACCGGACTTTCTTCTTCCCGGGTTTTGTTTTCTTAATGCTGGCTTCACTCTTCAAATGAACTGTTGCGCTAATGTGCTGACTCTTTGGTTCTGACCCCGTCTCGGCTGGTGTTGGCCAAGAACGGAAACATTGGAAGAATGAAGGAAGGGGATGAATTCTTGGGCCGCCTTGGGATGGGTTGAAAGATTTTGTTTTCTTTTAAAGATTCGTTCCAATGTGTGCGTGCGCGAATGTGCGTGGCAACATCTCACTATGTTGTTGTTAATCGCTGGCCGGTGTTTCTTCATCAAAACGCAAAATCCACTAAAGTGACCCGGTCGCTATCGCTTTATCGTTTCACTCTCCATTTTTTTTTCGTCGTTCTCTCGAACACCCCTTTTATTTTTCTCTTTATTCGCATAAATTGTTCACACTATCTCTTGATGAGGGTTTCATAAAGCAACAATGGTTTGGGAAAAAAGAGCTAAAGGCGCATCGCTAATATTATAACCAAATTGTAATGTCCCCTCTGAAAATGTGTTTTTTTTTCTCTCAAGAACCAATCTACAAGACAGAGACTTAACGTAAGCTTTTTCTGAATGTGATTGCAATAAAAAAAACCCAGGTGGTGCTGTCTCACACATGCTCACGTGAAAAAGAAGCGAAAACAGACAGGAAAATACAGCCAAAGCGAACCTGTTGATTGGTTTCAACGATAAGATGATGCTTGTTTCTTGAGTGACCGCTGCTGGGTGCCACTCTGCACGAACGGTCCTCAAAGTAAATCGAGCACGATGCCATTGCATCGATTTGATATGCGCTAAATGCTGTTAATTGGTTTGGAAGAATTAATTTTTTCGTAATCGACTGTCGTGCGTACTCGAGTCCTCCGAGTCATGGTGCTTGGAGCTTGAAGATTATTGCCTGAGCTTTAATGAGTGTGTAAGATAATTTCCTGAGTAGAGGATGGCATTGGTTTTAATGTACATGATAACTGCAGGATATTCAATTTAATGAAAAATAATTAAATCGTATTCATGATCTGTCAGCACTTTGTGTAAATTATTAATTATGACTTTGCGCTGTAACTTCTATAGATTTGTCTAACTGATTTGCGTTTTCTTGATGCTTTTCTTCAAGAAATGTTCTTTAAGGTCCTTAAGATTCTAATACCTAAGGTCTACACCACTTTCGGGATGATATTAAACATGGCAAAGTAGTTAAGGCAAGGCACTCGATAACTAAGTGTCCCATGGTATCAGGTGTTCGGATTTTGCTTCAGTGTCTTCATCCACCCAATCATCTGTAGTCGGAAAAAAAGCATGAAATCAAACGGCCCGATGCACCTCACAGAATCGCCATCAAACCATCGCAGAACCTTCCGGCCGGTTGGTCCAATATGGGAAAGCCGTAAATTTTACATCTTCCGTCATTTCATTTTTTCTCTCCGACTTTTACTGCCGGTTGCCAGTTAAACTGCACTTAGCCGGCAAGCGAACAAAACGGGCGAACCGGCTTGACAACAAACACGCAGCTCGTTAATGCGTTAACGATTTTGTGCGATTTTCCTTTGCGGTCTATGGCACCCAATAAAAGTGTTCCTCAAGTGGAAGGCTCATCGTAAAACGCGGCGATAAACAGCGATTTTTAACAACTATCGTGCTAGATCGCACTTTGATCGGTGCTACTACGTGGGTTCGGCATCCGGAGCCATGTATTACAAAATGTACAAATAATGTACAATTTGTAATTGTATTCTGGAAAGCATTCGTATTTGTTTGAACTAAAACATCCCTTCTACATGAAACATTGAGTGACTGATGGAAAGTTAATATTTAAAGTACCGTTCGGTTAAAACAAATTCACCCAAAACCTTCAATCTTTACGTTGTAATCTAAATAATTTCCAGCTGTGAAAAATCTTTCATCTCATGTATTTACTCTTTACCGACCTTCTTGGGGCCGACTCGTACCGTACTTGCCAAATGTTTACATTAACTGCACCTAAGAAGCTTCCAAAGCGAGCAACTTCAACCAGATGTCAGTACCGGGGCAGTACAATCGATCTGCAGCCCTACTGCTATGTGTGTACTGGCCCTCCAACTCCAAACCGTTCGACTTTGATGTCTCGTAAGATTATCCCGAGTTAATCTCCGGGTTTTCTTCGGCAGTCATTTAGATCGAGGGAGTCGATCCGCCAGGCAGTAGACGATGGGAGCTGCATTTAAGATGAAACACTATCCGACCGAATGTCGGGTGGTAGTCATGCCAAATTCATGCCAGCCGGTTGCTCGGTGTATTCGGGATGGAGTGGTTTTGTTTCCCCCTTTTATGCCTTTTCTTTGGTGCTCTTTTTGAAATTAATCCAAACCGATGGGTGCACTCAATGCATATCAAGTGTAAGCAGCTCTGGACGGAGGTCGAATTACCGGCTCCTCCCAGGGAACCACTGCTTCCATAAAGAACGAACAAGAACATACAAAACATTAGAGAAACCTTTAAAAATGTATGCAAAAATGAATCGTTTACTATGCAGCGCATTTTTGTCCCAATGAACCTTACCCTTTTCTAGGTTTCTCTGTGTCTCTTCATCCCTACGGAAGTCCAAGTGTCAATTCTCGTTACTAGCAACAAATCTTGCGCATCTTCGCCACTTTTCTAGACCTCCCGCGATGCGACACGAGTGTTAATAATTTAACAGATTAGTGCAATAAAATATCTGGCTTCCCCGCTACTGTTCCAAAGTCGTTCCATTCGTCTAATCCTACAACGCAACGCTCCAGTTTTTCCTTCAAAACTGGATGTTTATGTTTAATTTACTACTATTACCATTTTCCCCGTGTTTGGAACCGACCCGATAATCCTATCCGTAGAAGGCGACGCCAAATGGAGTCGTTCCGGCAATCCGGATCCCTTTCGGGATCTGAGAACATGGGCTGGCCCGACAAATGTGAGACTTCCTTCCCCTGGTTTGGGGTTTTTTGTTACTCCGATTACCCCGTATCGTAACGGCGGCAACATATGTGTATAATTCCAGCTGTAAATTGTGCCGTTTAAACCAAACATAAACTTCATTCCCCCGACCTGGCATTCCGTCAATGTCTGGAAGTTCCAGAAGTAATGCTACTCCCGGTTTTAACCCGTCGTTTCTGCTTTGATGTTTCGTATGTGTGTTCTCTCGAGAGATTCGGGGTTTGCAATTTGGGGTTTGGTCCATGCACACAAGAGTAACTCGACACCAGACGTGTCCACATGAGTAGCAGGATCTGGAGCCACCGACAGTTATTGAAGCGGGGATGGACATCACTAGAAACGGTGCATCGTTCGCTACCTTCTGCTTATGATGCTCAAAGTGGCTGCATATTACGTTGGTATGGTTGGTCTGGAATCACATCCACAAACTTCTTCTTCAGGTTCAAAATGCGGTACAAAACACAGTCCAATGTCCGGTACAAACAGGACAGTGGAGTAGAAAATATGGAACTGGCTGCAATTTGTTATCGGACTTTACTCGAAATCCCGGCATCGAATTCTCCGTCTGGTTCTGGAAAAGAAAGGAAAAAACTCTGTAAAAACATAGTTTACAGTCAATACACACTCACAGTTCTTACTGGCCGTTTGTTTACAACCCAAACTCTCCAAACGATGCATCGAATGGTTTCTGCTACACTGGAAAGACAACCGCGATGAGGACCATGTACCGGGAACCTTTATTTTTATTAACTTTCTTCTGACGCCTTTTGCTCGTTTCGTCCCAAAACCTTCTTTCCCTGCCCTTTCGCTGGAACAGGCTGGAGGAATCCATTAATGACATTCGCCCTCCGTGGCAGCCACACGGTAGAAGGTAGATCATAAATAATTATGTTTATGAGACGTGTTGGGGTGTTTCGGCTCGCTGTCCCGTGCCCCGGTATGGCGGCGTCTATGGTGTTTGGATGCTTTGAACTGCACTGCCGGCCGGATGCGTGATTTGGTGCGGGGTACCGGTTGCCATTTCAGTTATTTCGAACCATAGCTGAATGTGCACCGGACGGACTGGTGGAGATGGTTTGTTTTGGTTGTAACGATCGGTGTATAACTTCGGAGCATCACGGTGCACCACTATTGGATGTTATGCTGCACCGTAAACTGGTTTGATCGTGAGAGGAAAAGGACATTTAGGAACGAGCTGAAATTCTGCAATTACATGAACCTGAAGTTTCGAATCTTTGGAAGCACAATAGTAATTGGAAAGGAGTCGCGTTCTTGCTCCTTCTTCTGTTGATAGTGGCACTTTTCTTTAACAACCCCAAACTTCAAGAGTCATTACACAAACTCAAACTTCATTACCGTCTAAGCAATTTTATCTAAAACCACCTCAAACACCCTCGTGGAGGAATGGAATCGTGACCAGCAGATACATAAATTAGTACACAAAAGCTATGCCGCCGCGAACAAGCTACGTGAGTTTGGTCCCTGAATGTGTGTTGTCGAAAGACTTATGTGTCGCGGTGGATCCTGAGACAAACCCGTAGAACGTTTTGAACGGGATGAAGTTGTTCTTACTCAAAAATTCAAGCGTTTTACAATCGAACCAGCTTTGTAATCGTTTATATTATGTTTATATTGCATTGCAAATCGACAAACATTCATATTTTATGCGAAGCGCCTCACTAGTCAGCATACCTAAAGGCAAACCGCTCTCACTTACAGCGTTCTGGTGAAACGTCAACTTGTTCCGCGGTTCACGGGAAAGGATCCGACCACATTCAACCGCGGGCGAAACTTTGCCTGTTTTAATTAAATCCACTTCAAACTCGTTCTCCTGGAGCAACCCGCTTGAGATCTGCAAAGTACCCGTGCAGCACTGCAGCCCCGGTAGTTGGTTGATAGCACCGAAACACAAAAAAGACATATAGAATTAAATAAATATACCAAAACCCACCATTCCTTTCTTTTGCGCTGCTTTCTTTCTGCACAACCGTACCACTTGTGCGCTTTCCCGCCGTGAACGTTATCCATGAAAATATCATTCGTTTCGCCACCGCCACCAGCTCCATGTCCAAAACCGAATGCCAAATGAAAACATTCAACGTTTCGGGAACGCAGCTTTTCCGTTTCCACGAAGGCAAGCAGGGTTAATATTTTCTTAACGTGCTCTCCACTCGTCGAAATGTTGGATTATTTTAAGCTTGCCGCAATCGCTTTTCCAAACCATCGGTAACGGCTTCATTCGGTGAGTTGGGGGTTAAAACTTCTTCAAGTAAAATATCGTACAGTTAGTAAGTTGCTCGGAGCGATACAGTTACTTTATATACTGTGTTTTTTCCCCCTAGATTGCTACAGTGCACTGTAAAGTTTTATAAAAATGGCCGCTTTGTATCGCGTAAACATTCACCAGTAGTTGCAATGTTTCCCGAGGCAGCCCCAAAGATGCCCTCGTTGCAAGCGCGTTCTTAACGAGCGAGGAAAAGTTTTATTTCCAATTGAACTCTCCACTGTTACGTTTGAAAAGGCACAACATTCAAGTGCGATTAGTTTCGGAGCGAGTGCGGTGTTTTTTTTCTCTTGTTGCTTTCCATCCTCCAAAATTCGCCTCCTTGGCGGTGTTCCAACTGTTTAAAGATTCATTTAAAAAGTTGCCTTCAGCGAAAAGTAGTGGAACATGTGGATGAATGCACTAACCAGGGGGGTTTCTCTTGTTGCCTTTTCAGCACAATAATAAATAAACTTGTATTCTTAGAGCAGAATTGAAGTGGGAAGAAAAAAAACGCAAATAAAACGAGACAGATTTGCACTTTGCACTCTTGGCGAAAGAATGCCGAATGAAGATAGACGTAGTGTAGAAAGAAATGCAATCGAGAGGAATACATTGGATAATCTTATTTTCCGCCATATGCCATTTATATTGAAAGGGGACTTGTACAAGAGCCGAATGCAATATGGTAGGAAAAATAAAATTAAGATACATTCAATCGAAGGTATAAGGAAAATATAAAAGCAATTAAGCAATTAAAACACATTAAAAACATTTTAATTAAGCATATTACGTCATGAAAATGACGGAAAGTAGAGAAGACTTTAGACAAGACCCGCCCATAATATAAGACCAATGATTGAATAAGCTGTTAAATTTAATAACAATTTAGTTAAACGTATTACTAACTAATGGAGAATGACGAAGACCCCAGAAAATATTCTGCAAAACCACATTAAAACATTGCATTAAAATCCATATTAGAAGTTCGATGATTAGCTTAAAGACAACAGAAGAAAGTTCAACGATACCGATGTTGACGTCACTTTAAAAATGACTTGCCGCAACGTCGTACATGCAATTTAGTGTAATAATGCATGTTTGCCTAACAGGTCAGGAATATGATGGAATAGGCTGTAAAATGCAGCCGTATGCATGTGAATCGTTCGCTGCACTCACGCTGGCAATTTAATGGCATGCAAATGTAACTGTGCGTGTGCGTGCCGTGTGTATGTCTCCAAATGCTACTGACACATTGCATCTTCCACCATTATCGTCAATAACATCTTGGCCCCATGGAACATGGAACACACTCCACAGGGTGAATTTCTTTCATGACCCCGCCCTGTGTTGAAGTAATGTCTTCCCATCATGAATCATTTTCAATTTTCAACCACCCGCTTACGTGGTGAATGCAAAGTGGGCCCCTGCATCCTGGGGCTTCTACGGTACCAGGTCATGGCGGCATCTTGTGTCGTCGGTACTTGACATCTTCACTCGATGGAATGGTAGGATGGTGTGTCTCGTACGATTGAATGCTCATTGCAGGTTCCAGCCTAAACGTCAATGAGCGCGGTACGAAAAGACGCAAGCGAAGAGGATAACGCCGCCGTTGTAAAACATGGAACATCCATTGGCGATCCGAATTTGCGATTGTGGCAAATGGGAGAAGGAGAGGCCTACGAGAGTGGAAATGGTTCTCGTACAATGTCTTGTTGGGATGTTGAGACAGTCGGCGACAATGGCGTTTGTTGCAAAGTGCATCGTTTGCCGATGAAGACGTGCGGTTTGTTGATGGTACTTTGAAGGATACATGCTTGACATTAGTTGATGTGGTACATGGTTCCCGCTAAGCAGTGGTTTCGTTCTGACCATCTAATGACATGTTTATTATCTGCGATGGTTATAGCTTCCGCCATGGCACAGAAGTTATCGCAATTGTGGTTACACCAAAGGGCCACAACTCGATGTTCAGTCACCCTAGGTGCTTTTAATGACGATTAATTTCTACGGTGGGAAATGCGGTGAACCAAAATACAAAAAGAAACAACCTCTTTGATCTTTATCCTCAGTGAAGGCACAAAAAACCTAAAGGAATAAAAACAACTTCCATCAATCGAGCTCACGTTTGGGTATTCATATTCTATTCAGCCCTCTCGAAACGTCCCTTTCTGATTGATTCGGCGAAAAACTTCAGCTGAGATTTTACGGCAAGCATTATAATGTGACATGTCTGAAAGTAGGAATGCGCACGAAAACGCGAATGGCATAATTTTCATCATCACACCAACAGGGAGGACATACTTCTGATGACTTCTTTTAACATTCTCATGTTGGTCCTTTTTTTTTGTCAAACCCATTTCGATGGTTTGGTTTGTGTGGGTTGCATCGAAACCAGACGTTGGGAAATGCAGGAAATTATTAAACCAATGCTTGTACCATTTGAAAACAGAGCGGGTGACCCGAAACGGAAATTGATTTCGTTGGAGCGCGGGAGGTGCAAATGGAATCCAAAACTTTTGCTGGAAGAGATATTTCAATTTTACATCTCCATTTCGTTTCGGTTCGGTGAATGGTTTACCCGACGGTGGTAACCACAGCATAGGGGGAAAGAGGATACGAAGACGCGACGATACGAGGTTCATTTTAATGAGCAAGTCATCGTGGTGATCTTTGTGAATGGGTTCCGCCTTTTCCCATCCTTACAATGTTACTCAAAGTCTTCGATTTCGATATACACAACATTTTGCTCACTCTTAACCACTTCACCCTTAAGTCGATATCCTAGTCCGTGGCAACTCTTGGAATGTAATGTGAACCCACAGCGTAAGTAAGACGTGTGATGTTAATAAACACATCCCCATGCTATGATTCTTCTTCAAAGAAAGGTTCCTGGAGCAACAAAACCTGAACGTGGAGTGTATGCTCTACCGTCGAAGTATCCGATAGATATCGGAGCGGTTTATTCGAATCCCAATTCCTCTCCCTCTGCTCCGAGGATGTCCTGATTGTCGGGGTGATTAGTGAAAATGGGCTAATTACGCTTGGGCGGAGGCGAATGATTTTTGTTCACCAATCAGTTTATGATGTTCGCTAGGCAAACAAAACCACAACTCAATGATTAGCACTATCATCAGGTTGGGATGCCTGTTGGCCGGATGCGTTTCAGCAACATTCACTAATTGCAGATAGCTGGCGTTGCATAAAATCGCCGGCTGGATAATGATGAGGAACTCCACACGGTGTATCGTGCACATTATCGTCTACATGTTTCATTCTGACTTTGCCTGACCTTTCACATGATGTGTTTATTGGGAAACTTACAGAAAGTACTCATTCAAAAACGAGACCGCTCGATGCAGTGAATGAAAGGAATTGGTTCAGCTAGGATAACCCAATTGAACAATTAGCAAACCAATTAGCCCTTGCGGCCCTGTTTTAACCCACAAACACTTTGCCAAAATTATTTTTCATCCTTTTCCCTTTAAGCTACGAAAAGCTCGTATGTTCGGGTGCTCGTGAAAAGAAAAACGATCGTTCACTCCCACCAGAGGTGGGAAGTTGGGAGGGAAAGGATTCGGTTGGGTCGGCACTTCCGGGTGATTACTGAACGGAGTGTAGTTGCTCTTAATTAACCTACTCGCTTTTCTTCTGGTACGATCACCTAAAGAAGAGGCACTTCAGTGAAGCAAAGATGGCGGAAGCGGAATTTCCTCGCAGCCGCCCCGGGTGGGAAAAGCGCATCCACAACAATCCATCCGGTACGGAAACATTTTATCCCTGTAGACCACGGTAGACTCGCTCATCAGACAGGATTTGGTTTCCATGTTGACGGTGGATAATGTACTGGGTTGGACGGTTTTTCCTTCCCCATTTTCCATTCCCCGGTGAAGTTATTTCCAAGACATTTTCCCTAGCTTTAGGGATTGGGTTTGGGAAATTGTATCCATTTTCTCTCTTTTGCTGTGCCGTGTTACTGGAGACACGTTCGGTAGTCGCGCGGGGTAATACGATGCTGACCCAGACTCCATTTATTACCGGCGCCGGTCAACAAGTGCCAACCCGGATGGAGCGAGGAAGGACATTGGTTGAAATTTATTTTTTTGTTTACACACTCATAGCACCAGAGCTAAATAGCGAAGAAAAGCAAAGGATTAGTGCAAAAAAGGTACATTCTTACTTTATTCCAATTAAGTTGATTACTTAATCGTTAATATTTGGCATCCCATCAGCACATGGGTGTGTGATAAAGGCAGGATGCAGTTTGCTAAAATACGGACGTAATCCCAGGGGACTTAATCCGATCAGCACCGGGAATGTTGGTAATGAATGTAAAATGGGTTGGAAAAGGAAAGCTTTCATGGAGAGCTCTTCTTTGTTGACTAAACTACTCAGAATACTTCAAACTTGTGTCTGGGGCGTTCTACAATGACTTAATCCATGGGATCTCTGTTTATGTTGTCTATTTTAACTCTCAAGCATATTTGACACTGATATTTGACACTGTACCTTGAAGTTGGTTGGGAATCTCGGAATAAATGAAGAATGTTTGAACAAGAAAACTTTTCAACGCGAGCTTTTTTGTTGACTAAATTACTCACAACTCTTCAAACTCATATTTAGGAAGTTCTACAGTGATCTCTGTTTATATTGTCTATTTGCAAACGCAGATATTTTTCATAATATAAAAGGATTTATTGGGATTTGGCGTCATCTTGGTGGATGCAGTCAACAACAAACATAACATTGTTGTGCATATGAACTACACAACATTGTTCCCGTACCAAAATAAAACGAGCACCAAAAGGAAGGTGCGAAAACTGACGAAGAAGAGAACGTTAAAGAACAACAGCGTGGAAGTGAAATCTTGTTCACACTTATTAAGCACACCTTCGAAGCATAATGATCCAACCGACGTCAACGCCATTCGTTGTACTACGGAATGCACTCACATGCTGCAGGGAAATGCATTCCATGTTCGGTGCGAAGTGAAGAAAAGAATAAAGCATGTTGTTTTCTTTATGCAACGAACTGCATGAAGCCTTTTCAGGAACAGAGAGAAGGAGACAGGGTGTAGGATTTGTGTTATAACCCTACAGCGTGGACGACCACGGTTCGTTCGATTTGCATATGCAAATTTTATTCTGTGCCGCTTCCATCGGTTGGTGAGAGAAGTCTCACAGCCTGTTAAAGTACTTTCCTAAAAGGAGTAAACAGAAAAACAGAATTTTACACCTTTCACATACGGAAATAACTGATGTGACGTTCAATTGACGTTCTATGCATTAAAATCCGTGGATTTTCACTGTTTTTCCTCCTAGAAGCTATGTCAACATAAAATCAGTAAATATCGCATTACATTTTGTACTGAATTAGTATGTGTATGCAAATGCTTCACCAGAAGGTGCGCGCTTGCAGCAACATAAATATGGGCCATCAGCGATGCCGGCACAACAACCACCAACATTGCATTTGCATTTTATGCGCTTCATCAATAATGACGAGATTTTCCTCAGGGGGTTTTTTTTGCGCACATTGAGCCCGACTCGCTTTGTTTGATCTTCACACACGGCATTACTTATGTTCAACACCTCATCAAACAAAAGCACCTCCACACCACCTACCACACTTTGTGCGCCGTTTGTCGATTGGTTTTGTGACGCTTTTAACGAATTGGTGCTGGAGAACTTAGACAGTCGACGGGTAAAGCAGGGAAGTTCCGTCACGAAGCGTTGACTTTGTATTAATGAGGATGGGGAGGAGACTTAAATAAAGTGGAAGTCATGTTTAGTGGTGGATATGGGTGTTCTCGTCTCTAGCGATGGTGCGGAATTCATCTGAAGAGAAATGCTTCCTAATCGATGAGTAATGTATATGAATGGCATCTTAAACACTGCTGGTAGGTTTTGATAAACATTTTTCTATTTTTACTATTTCCCAACTTTGACTTGCAAGTACGATAGAACTCGATGGATATTCCCATTTTGTTTTTAATCATTCTGTAGAGGCGTCTCCAATCGAGATGTTGCTTGTGCGTTTAATTTAACGAACTTCAACGTTACATCCTCAGTTACAGTACGTAACATAACATAAGATCTTCAGTTTTTTTAAATAACTTAAAAAGTTTAATAGATAGGTATAAGTAATGTTGTACAAAGTTGTAGAGAACGAAAAAATACTTTTGACGCACACTTTTACATATTTTTTGGTCAGGTTGAAAATTTCTGCATGCAACATAACTATAAGATCACTTCCCAGAAAATCATTGTTACTGTCATTTTTAAATTCTTTTAGTTATGTTACTGACTGTAGTTTGCGCTAGGGATAAGAACATGTCATCTGTGGCATATTTGATGCTTAAAGCCGTGTAAAAAAAGACTTATGTTGAGGTGTGATGAATTGTGTTGTCATCGCATTATGCATCTGCTTCCGGCATTCCTACACTCGAATACCCCAGCTTTCGACATCAAAAGCATGCCGGTCCTGTTTGCATGTAACGTGGCTGATTGTGCATTGGCGTGCACACGTGTGTTACGATAGGATGTGCCGTGTTTTATCTGACGATTACAGAAGTTGCATTGTTTTGCGAGTGATGCACAAACACCCCCAGACCTAAGCGGATGGCTTTTATGTCTTGCTGTGTGGTACGAAATAATCCTCCGTCTCAGAAGTCCTTAAACTGGAAGTAATTCCCCGGTACATTGGGGCTTTGTTGTTTGGTTCGGTGTTTAGACAAAAGGATTATGTTATGCTCTCAGCACCTTCCTTACGATCCGGTACGTCACATTGACAGAGGTGTCATAACGAAGGAGTGAACAAGCTAATGCACACCGAGTGTCCTTAAAGCTGTTTGGAATTTAATGCGATGTTTATTGCTGCATGTTCAATACGTCCATAAACTTCAAAATGCTTGGAACTTTATCATTATATCTTCCATTGGGTTTATGCAGGTCGACAAGCGGACACACGGTTTAGATTTATATTTATCTGTTCTACACCTTTCCCAATGAAATCTGAAAAGTAATAATGGTTGTTTCGGTGATACAACTAAATTACCTCATGTCATCATCCGGGGTAGTGTCAACTTGGTACCAGCCATCCCTAAAGTGCAAACTCTACTCAACGTACCGAAAATTCATCATCCGTACCAGCTGCCAGCACTCCCGCAAAAGGTGGAAACGCGCCATAGGAAGTGAGGATGATTGTAGTTCCATTGCAAAAGCTGTATTTTTTCCACCACTAGAGCAGTCTGCAAAGTTTTTCCCTTTAGTTCTCGGCGACTGCACTTTCCAGGTCAGATGTCTAGCAAGTTTCGCTTCCATCCTTCCGTTTCGTTTTTTTTTTTTGGCAAGCGATGAACCCGTGTGTCATCCGCACTCCTCCGCAGGATAAGGTGCCAAACTGCCGCTGTTGCATATGTGTCCTCGGTCATGGAAAGGAAAACTTTTGTGGGCTATAATTAGTATTGCATTATGTTGGGTGGTGGAGTTTACTACAACTGGGCGTTACGAACTTATCTCTTAATCAACGAAGATTTCGCTTTTGGGAGCATATCTTTGTGATGCAACATTATAAGATTAGAGACCAGAATGTAGGAGAGTTTTACGCCAACGTTTTATTACCGGGTACTGCTTCAGGAATAATGGCCCCGAACGCGAACACTTTTGTTTCACATAAAGCGAAAGAAGCTTATGCATAACGTTGTCCCTAATGCAAGAGTACATATACACACATGGAGCTCCGTGTGAATCACCTCAATGGGGAACAGAATGGGCAAGCATTGCCCTTGTGTTTCTTACACAGTACCCGACCAGTATGGAGGAATGCATGGAAAGAGAACTAAAGTCACCAAAATGATGCAAAATGTCTGGAACGGAGGAACATGGGGCTTACTCTCCTCCAGGGGTGGAGTGTGTGTGTGTGGTGTTTGCCAGAGATTTATGGGTTCTTTATTGTCTGTGGAGAAAGCAGAATATGCAGAATAACCGTGGATGGAGGATTGCATACTTCCCTACTAGAGTGCACATACATATCTCTCCGGACAAATCGCGACGACAGTGGCCACTGTGGGAAGATTGATATCGTTGGATTACCTTCGAAGTTGAATAACTCTCCGTTCTGTCCCCCCACATCTCCAGTTTTGGGTCGATAGATGAATGGACAGAATGCCGCATAGCAGAACAGCAGTGCATGCGCGGGTCACGATCCAAAGACCGGACGGGCTTTTCGGATAGCGATCGTGTGTACCGTCCGATGGCATCTGGGAGCTTTAATTTATGACACTCGCATAACAGTGATTGGTACATTGGCGGCCATATTGGTGTTGTGATTGGCCACATCAATGGGATATCGTTTACCAGAGGATGCATATTAATGCAAGCGATATGCTCCAGTTTTCCACCGGCAAATCATAGTCTTAGGCGCGCGTGATCGATGGCAGACAACTTGGGCATTGATTTATGACAGGCAAATAACGGGCATCATGATTCCAACAGCCAATATGGCGCCATTACTGCGCTTTATGGCACCCCATTCCATACCGAACAAACATATTTACCACAAGCGTGCAATTAGAACTTTGCCCTCAACGTTTTGTTACGTTCATCAAAAGCGATAAAAAGCTTTGTGCCTTAATCGATTACCACCGGGCTAGAGTTATCGTTTTGCCCATCCTTCGAAACGTTGCCAAATTAGTGTTTGTTCCGTCTCATTAAACAATATTGGATGTTCCACCAGGAAACCGGCGAAAAGGGTAATTAAACGAATTCCATTCAATCACACTTTCTACTGTGGCACGATTCGTTCCACTGCGAGGAGCTAACTTTATTTATTGAATTACCTTGTTCGTCCTTTTGCATCATTCCAGCCAAACGAACAACGGTGAGCAGTAATGAACCTGAGCAACTCAATCGAACTGACCTCGATTAAACTTCGTGGTGAACTTTTTTTTCTGTTGTTGGCCGCTCATTACCAAAGTCAGTACTAAATCACAACTGATAAAACCTAATAAAATGGAAGGACTGTTCCGCTCTACCTGGTGGTGTTGGAGAAAGTATTTCCGCGGAGTTGGACATTAGTAGCTGGGAAGTTTTGGTTCGAGTAGCTATTGAATTAAATTTCATGTCATTACAACTTTGGGTCCATATTTCTTCCGATAGCACACCAGTACAACTTTGAGTACGGCGTTTTTGCCAGAAGTAATCTCATCATTACGTGCTGTACTACAACAATCGAGCTTAGTTTTCGAGAGCTTTCGTCATTAGGTTTAAGATGTGTCCTCCAGTACTGTACTCGCAGCGTCAAAAGTTTAAATATTAATATCGAGGCGCTTAACAGAGGAAAGTGTCGGGCAGCGAAACAATCGATATAGTTTGGGCGCTAAAAGTTGCGACCCTTATCGATGGTCACACTGGCTCGTAAACTGTTCGATTACTCTTCACGACCCAATTATTTCCAGTCGCTTTCCTGCGTTTCTGCCCAAGCTGTCGAAATGCCGCACAGCTCCTTGCAGTTCCGGAAACTGTTCCAAAGGCAAAAAGGGATGAATGCACAAGACGGCGGAAAAGAAAAGTCGTAACTTTTTATGACCTACAAATAAAAAAAACTTCCCCAACTATGCGCTTGTGAGGAGCAGCAATTGAGCAGACTTTGCACAAAGGACCAGGGTTGCGGTCTGTCTCGCCTTTTTGTTTTTGTTCTCCCTCTTTTTCCCAAATTTTCCAAGGATTAGATCGAAAGGACTTGGTGGCTGCGGAAATGTGGTCCAGTGTGTTTTAGGTCCATTAAGATGTAGCCTTTTGCGTCGTTCCTACAAAGATTATCGTCTTCCAAGATGGACGGTTTTCCAAGGGGGCTTTCGTCCCGAAAGATTTGGCGCATTATCGCTCTTTATAGTAGCGGGGATGGGTGGTAGACGACAAGATCATTTCGATTCTGATCACTCCGAAACCGAATGGGACACAGCTTGGAGTTCAATTTTTTCTGGAAACGGAGAGAAAAAACTGGAGATTTAGAGCAGTTTATTTATTGATTTTGTACCAAGTTTGTATTCGTTCTATGTCTTACTGTCGCAAAAGTTTTGCAAACAAAAGAGATAGGGCGTTGAAGAAGTGTTCTTGGAACATTTGTCACGTCATATTATCATGTGGAGCGCACAATCTTTCGGTGTCTCAATAGTGTCGGGCTGATCACGTATAAACGATTATTTAGAGAAAGTTTACTCAAACCATAATATGCAATTGAGAAAAAAGTTACGGATTTTTCGCGTTATTTCAACATTTTCTTTTTCATTCGTGTGTGTCGTTACAGGAATTTCGTCACCGGTCGTTCAGCTGCTGAAGCACGATCCGGATCGTGGAAGCATTTCGCTCAAATGTCACTCAAGCCAGGAAGCCGTCAGCGAACCCCTGAACGGTGATGGCAAACCATCTGAGGAGACACACGTCGAATGGTACAGGTAAGGAATTGAAAAGCCACCAAACCAACCAAACTGCCAGTCCCAGTTCCTGCTCTCCGGTACGTGAGGATATGAGCGTAACATCGTTTCGTATTTATTTGATGGCACTTTCGGAAGAGATCGGCATGTTTTCCGCTACTGCATGTGCAATAAAGTTCCAACGCATATTCGGCACAACGCGAACATAGCGAACGATAAAACAACGAAAGAGCATTTAAACGAGCTCATTTTGTTTTACCGTTCAATTAAATGGCGAATGAAAAGTAAGCTTTCCAACCCGTTGAATTGATCCCACTTCATCACAACCACAGCCGATGGGGAGAGAATCGGTAGGAAAAATAATGATCATCCCCTCTCTTTCGGTCTCAATTTTCCCCGTAGTTTTATACATTTTTTATTTGCATAACTGCATGAGTTCGATAATGAAAATGAACGGTGGAAGTGTTTATCTCTTCCATCACTTTTATGTACCACACTTATGTGTTTAAATAACATACGTTTTGGGAATATATGTATGGAATACTTATCGTATTTTCGTGTGTATAACACCACCTTTTGCATCCAGGATTTCGATGTTAACAGACGAGGTCGGTATGATACATGGAGATTTAGTTGTAGGGGAAAGTAGATAAAGATGGACTCCTTAAGCTCGTTTAGGGAATTCTCTATGTATTAGAATGCATCGATCTTGATTAAACTATGCGCAAGCCTTATTTTACATCCTTCATTTATCAAAATAATAATAGAACGAATTGAAGTTTCCACAAAACCATGAGTGCCTTGGAAATTTTTAAATTTTATTGTTTTTACTTTATATTTTGTAATGCGTTCCATCTGGACGACCCTTGAAGATTTCGCAGACTGTGTCGTCTAGTGTCATTCTCATGACATTCCAATTAAGATAGATCTAAACTTTCTCTACTAAAGCATTCATATATTTGGGATCGTAAAATAAACTAATTGGCCGTGTTGTTCCTTCTGGCTTCCTTGACTTGAATTTATTCAGGATATTCTGTCCTGGTTGAACGCTCCCTGGAAGGGATTTGATCTTCGATCCTGCCGTATGAGACCTGCGCCGCTATTTCCTCACTTATATGGCTAGCAAAACCGTCAAGTAACTTAAAGTATTAGGACACACTGGCTAAGTTCAATATTAAGAGCACCAATCATAGAAGTCATATTTTTGATTAAATCTAGTAGCCATAGCAGTCTTGTATGGTCAATTCTACCAGCAGTGGAAAGTATAGTGTAAAAAGCGTATATAACAACTCTAGAAACTTCGAATATTTGTGTTTGCTCAACGTAAGGTTTTTGTATTGCACCACAAGCATATTGTAGAGTACAACCTCCCAAATGCTACAGTCATCTGGTAGCAAGACAAAAGAACCAACCATTCAGGATTCGCTTTCTTTGTCCCCACGGTACGCGGACAGGAATGCATCACGACAGAGGGCACACTCCTTGGAGCAGGAAACATTGACGTGTGGTTTGCTCACACAGGCAAACCTCATCCCCACAGCCGTGATATGTAAAGTGTGCTGGAAAAACGAGCAGGAAAATGCAACACCACCACACGTGGAAAACCCCCTTGCACAACCATTTTCCGTTCCGTAGAGCATCCGTTCCTTCGACTTCTTTCTTTCCCCTGCCGCGTATGTACTATGTCTCGCGCGAAAATAAAACTATCCACGCAGACAGAATTTAAATTGGGAAGCAACTGGAGTGGCCACAAGCGGGGATGTGAGAGATGCGGTGGAGGTGAAAAGGGCACGGATAGAAAACATGAAAACTGCATCGTTTTCCCACCCGTCGCTACATCTTCTGGGTTTTCTTGTCCACTTTTTTCTCCGTATTAGGAATGAGCAAAAGCTTACGAAATCTTCCCCCCACATTGAGCTGCAGCGCCGGAAGCTGCACATAAAAAACGCATCAGCGAAGGATAATGGCGTGTACAGCTGTTTGTTGGTGGTGGTGTCCCGTACCGATGGTAGCCGAAGGATTGCGCTACGTAGTACGAAAAACTATCGACTCAAGCTGAAACCAGGAACCAATTATGGTAGGTTTTCCGGGGAGGTGCCTGCGATGGGTTAAGATGGAATGCTTCATAAAACGCATTTGCTCTCTCACCTTCTTCCCGTGTAACAGGGGACGGTAAAATCGATTGTACCAAGAACCACAATGTGCTGCTGTGCCGTGGAAAGCGAGGCGACCGCCAGTTGGGTTCGTTGGCCGATGAAGCGATGGTGCCGGCACAGCTTCAGCTAGCCACCGAACGGCAACCGTCCGGTCCGGTTCGTATCGTGCTGCATCCGGTCACGACGGTGGTTAATGAGAGCCAGCCGGTAGTGTTTAACTGTGGTTTCCGGATCACGGGCAACGACAGCACCGGCGGTGGAGGGTTTGTGTTGCGCTGGCGGAAAGATGGCAAAGTGATACGCCGTTGGGACAATATGGCGGAGACCACCACGACTGTGACGATGGACGAGATGGCCGGCGCAACGGAGAGTAGCTCCATGTTCCGGGATGATGGTAAGCATTACGATAAATTATCTAAACAAATAACATTCATACTTCAAAGAAAGCCTTGTTGAAGCCTTTCCACAGTGGAATGGTCGTTTTTCACGATTTTAATTTTCTTCGCTCCTTCTGCTTGTCCCAACAGCCCGCATCCACGTGGACCGTACGAATGGGTCGCTTGTGTTTGGGTCGGTGGTGGCCAGCGACGAAGGAACTTACGACTGTCAGATAACGAACAATGCAAGCGACTTTCTAGTCAGCTCAACGGCAGCGGAATTGCAAATCATTTGTAAGTATTACTGGATAACAGGGAGGGACTAGCACCACATCAAAGGAACTAGCACCAAAACGCTAGTACAAATGGGTTTAAGATGAGTGCAGATAAATCGTCCCGTCGTCCTTGTTTATTAATCCCTTTCCTTTCCTTTTTTCCGGTAGCAAACCTTCGCTTTACACCGAAACCACCAACAAGCAAAAACCTTGAGCTTGGTTCCATTGCGAAAATCCACTGTAAGGCACAGGGTACACCGACTCCTACGGTGCACTGGACGGTAGTCACCGAGGCCGGTCCAACGGGGTTGCCCGACTCCATCGAGGACGTTAACGGTACGCTGGTGTTTCGGAATGTGTCCGCGGAACATCGTGGCAGCTATGCGTGTGTAGCGTCCAACAGCCAGGGTGAGATACGGGCGAGCGTTTCGGTGAATGTGGTGATTGCACCGAAGTTTGAGATTGCTCCCGAAGGTTCGGTCCAGGTGGCAGAGCTTGGGACGGTGCAGTTCCATTGCGTTGCTACCGGTGACCCGAAGCCAACGATCCAGTGGGACAAGGATCTGCAATACCTTCATGGTCGGGCGGGTAATGCGAACGGGAGCGAGGAGGAACGGTACCGTATCCTGGAGAATGGAACGCTCGTACTGACGGAGGTCCATCTGGAGGATGATGGCCGGTACGGTTGTACCATTGGTAATAGTGCAGGCTTAAAGCGGGAGGAAGTTCATCTCATTGTTAAACGTAAGTAAAGCAAAATCACTTCTAATGAAATGGAGCATATAACAGTTGGGATTCTTTTTTCTTTCTTATAGCGTCCGATGGTATTGCAATGCCGGAGGAATCCACGGAAGATGGATTTCTTATAACGCGTGCCGTTCTTATCACCATGTCAGTTGCGTTTGCGTACATCATTCTCGTGGTGGGTTTGATGATTTGGTGCCGGCATCGTCGAGCAGCTCGCAAAGCTCGTCTCAATCTGGGTTCGTCCAAAGAAAATGGTGGCGATGTCGATCTGAAGAACTGCGAAATTGAACCCTGCCTGCCGGACAAAACGTCTGCAGCTGGTGCGGAGAATGGTGCAGTTGCTGCAAACGCTGGTCGTTCGAGAAGCAAGCAAAAGAATGGTTCCGCCGGTGGGAAGGATCCGTCCTCCTCAAACTGTCAGGAGAATGGACAAGACAAGAGTGACGATACGGTCAATTCGAGCAAGTCGAAGAAATCGTCCGGTTCGGGATCGTTGCTGGAACAGCTAGCCGTGCCACGGTCTGCCGTCGTCGAACTGCTGCAGATTGGCAAATGTGACTTTGGTGACGTTTATATTGGCAAGATGCGTGAGAACGACTGTCGGTTACCACCGCCCAAAGAAAGTGCCACGCTGGAACCGATCGCGGGAGATGAGGTAGGAGCAGGTTCCAGCAGTGCCGAGGTAACCACCGAGAATGAGCGCAAAAGTCCCGTCTCGAAACGACCTTCAAATGAGGAACTGAATGCAATTCGACCGGAGAATGACTACAAACCAGTCATGGTGAAGGCACTGACGAAGGTGAAGGATGAACACTGTTGTGCCGAGTTCCGCCGACAGCTCGAACTGTTCCGTACCGTGTCCCATCGGAATGTGGTCCAATTGTTTGGTCTGTGCCGGGATAAGGATCCACACTATCTGCTGCTGGAGTACACAGACTGGGTAAGTTGGGAACGGGTCATCCCGACAAGGGTCGCACAGGTTAGCTAATCCTTATCGATCTTTTTAGGGAGATTTGAAACAATTCCTGTTGGCTACCTCACCGGTCACGCCACCCAATGGAACCGTCGATAACAAGAAAGATACCGCCACGAAACCACCACCACTGAACGTTCCACAAATTCTTGCATTAGCGCATCAAATCGGACGTGGAATGGATGCCATATATAAGGCGCGCATTATACACAAGTAAGGCGTTTGAAGGGACACCCCTTACGAATTGGTTTTACTAAAGTTTAACGTTCTACCCCCACAGGGATCTGGCAACCAGAAACTGTATCATTAGCAGTGATTTTTCGGCCAAAATCTCGATGCCCGGGTTGGCGCGCGATAAGTACAGCAAGGAGTACTGCAAACACCGGAACCAGCTGATGCCGATCCGTTGGATGGCACCGGAATGCTTCCAGGAGGACGATTACTCCATCAAGAGTGACATTTTCTCGTTTGCGGTGCTGGTGTGGGAACTGTTCACCAATGCGATCGAGCTGCCATTTAAGGAGCAAACGGACGAACAGATCATTACGGCCGCCCAGCAGCCGGGCAAGCTCGAGTGGAAGGTGGCAGAGAAGACGCCCGAAGCGTTACACAAAATTTTGGTACGATTTCTCTTGTTTCTTCGTTTATTCGTGTGGATAACCATTCTGTTTCTTCTTCTGCTGTAGACTTCCTGCTGGTCGGTGAACCCGAAAGAGCGGCCATCGTTCAGCCAGCTCGTGGTAGCGATTGGGAACTGTCTGCAAAGCGAATATCCGAAGGAACCAGCGGAATAAGCGACCGGCGCCGCGGTGGTGTGTCCAATTTATCGACTCATCATCTTATACAACGAGGTATTATTCACAATGCATCTCTTTTTTTGTACTATATACAAACACTACACTACTTCCGTAAGGCATATGGATACATTATTGAACGTAATTCTTTAACGAAACAATTGAAGGGAGTTGTGATGGTAAAAGAGATTCGTCCGGCAACGTTTTCTTCCATTACATTTGATACAAACGAGCAGAGCCACAGGTATGAGGCGTCGGTGTCAGGCGACAAGTGTGTTGGTGGGGTTAGGCTATAGGAGGTATACATTTAGTGGGAAATATTTATACACATACAGTTTTCGCTCCGCACGCTAGAAATCTGGCCAAACGGGGAAAGAAGGATACTTCCCTTTTGCAACATTTACTACTGCCAGTTCCAATCACTGCCGGACTGTGAACGACAAAACGGAAGGTCTGAAGATATGCAAAGTATGATCGAACCACCAGACGAAGCGCATTACACAACAGTACAGTACATAAACACTACGCAAACGTTAGTCATCCTTATCATCATCACGTATCTTATCATATATACACGTACATATATAGGCATTATTGTTCGCTTTTTGAACGTACAACTATACAGCAGAATATGGAACAGGTGTAAGTGCGTTACTTCTTTCGTTGTGCTGGTTTAAGGCTCACTTGGTGTTTAAGATTGGATCACTGCTGAGGAGAGAAGTAATGCACTTATCGCACACTAACCAAGTCCTCCCCGAACGATCAACAAACGAGGGAGAGATATAGGGAAGGAAGAACTCCATTTAATAAAGGTACGCTTTACGCAGTTGGGGATACAACGATGGCAACTTCGAACGAATCGCAACGTTTATACTCATACATATATACTTACCACTAAAAACAAAAAAAAAAACAGATATATCATACCTTCAGCATTCTTCAGCCTAGAGATCAGCTTAGGGGAAACGACCCATCCGCTTTGATCGTATGCTTTGTCGTCGGCGTTATCCACAAGCGCTCATACACACGCAGAACGAAGCCAGTATTGCATTTATCACATATAGTAGAGGGAAGGATCGTTTTGTTCTGTTCGTCTGTTTGATTCTTGCTTTTTTTTTTGAGGATTTCACTTTTGGGCAGCGGTGGTTATCGATTAATGACGCGACGATTAATATATTCTCATTTGTATATATAGATAATATATTGTTAGCAAGGCGCATTTGGTCCGACATTCAAGGGGCAGTTAGGGTATGGCAGTTGAATTAGTAGGTGCACTAATAGCGCAATGTGCTGTTTCACCAGCCAAAAGGGAGATAGAGCTTTCCTTTGGTGGGATCTTTCCCGATCAAACCAATGGCGAATGGGGAAAGAAGCATGAATGATGACGATCGACATATGATCGAATTTTACAGTGCAGACATTTTGGGTAAAATAAAATGTACCAATTTGTTGGTATGACGTTATAATTGTGCTATAATGACCACCTAATTGTGCACCTAATCATTGGCATAATATTGTTCGGATAATTACGCTAACCGAGAGGAAAGTAACAGCTGCAACGCTGTAACGGTGCCCCGTTTGCAAATCAGACAAGATGAGTTTGAAAAGAAAAAAAAAGGTTCTTATGTGTATGTCCAAAATCTAGTCATTTACAACAATGGTTCTTTCTTTAGTAGTGTTGCCCTCTCCCGCCTTTCAGTCCTTCGAGACCCATCTGCCATATGAGCTAGATTTTAAAATGGTTTCAATGCAAACGACCGCCGGGCCCCCACACGTGCGCTGTAAACGCGTGAAGTTATCCACAGTTAGTGCTGTGGATGTGGAACAGACTACAAACACCGTAAGACTTTTTTTTCTTCGTTAGGATTAGTGTTTAATTGCGCAATGTATGGAAGGACATAATTTAATCTTATGATAACACTCACCCCCCGGGGGGTACTGCATTTAGTAATAATGTAATAAGCTAGCTAGCAGTGGAAGAAGTTTTGCGCGTGCAGTTACATTGATCTTTCTAATCCCCGTTGCATAGACTGCATAACATTCGGATGGAAAGGACCAGTGTGTGGTAATTATAGGAAGAAGAAAGTTAAATCTTAAATGAGGAAGCGTGAGGATGTTTTTGCTTTTCTTTCTTATCGTGTTATTATGAGAAAGGTGGAAGAAAACAAGCTCTAAGCATATTGATTAAAGTAAAAACAACCCGCAAATCGTGATGTGAAAACCAGAAATCAATAAAATTAAACATTATCTAAAACCAGTAACAGTAATTGTGTTTTAGAGTGTTAAATTTGTGTGCTGAGGGATCCGAAATGGAGAAGATGAGATCGTCTACGGATCGGGACGGGTCGGAGCGTATTGCGGCACGTGATTGGACACAGCTGCCAAGGACCAACCCTCCAGTTGAAGGGACACGGATCATCATTGCAATCGCGCACGATCGGTTCGTGGCGTTTGCCGATAGCAGATCGACTCGCGGAACTGTTTCCCACCGCCACATGTGGCAGAACAGACGGACCAATTCATCAGCTTCCAGTAGTAAGTCGATTCGTTTTTGTTGTTTTGGGAGGGAAGTGTGTACTCGTACCGAATTCCCACATGATTATTCTTCTTCTTGATGACAATCCAGTGGAGAAAAAGAAGAACAAAATCGATTAGATTATTTGCTAGGCTCAACATATCCGGCAGGTATCATTCGGTGAAAATAAAACGGATCACTTCTCTTTCCACTCGTTGAAATCACCGTTAAAAACAAACAGAAATAACCAGGATTTCTGAATTCGGATACCAAGAGAACATCCGTATCAGGAGGTAACAATCCTTCCCCTCGTCAACGCTGGTATCTAATATAGCCGTTTCGCTTTGACGTGTTATCATTGATCAGAGATGGGAGATCTTCTGGTATTGGTTATCAATTGCTGGTATGTAGCCGTCTCGCTTTCACGTGTTATCATTGATCGCGATAGAATATGTTCTGTACTACCTATTAGTATCATCGCTTAAACAGGGAGAGTGAGTAGATAAGATGATGTGAAAAGAATCTGTACGAATTTACTCACAATATCAACCGATTTCTGATTTTTGATACCAAGAGAGCATTCAAAGTAGGAGGCAGCAATTATGTCAAATTGCCGTCCCGTTTCCTTGTACCATCTGAATGAAGTATCGCATACTATCATACGGAACTGAGTGATCGATAGAGTGAGTAGAACAGGTGATGTGAGAAATATCCTTCATTTCTTCCCTTCACGAAATCACCCGTTTCGTTTGCGGTGAAATCTCGTGAAAGGGGCCGATTTCTGATTTCTCATACCAGGAGTGCATCCAAAGCAGGAGGTTACAATGATCCTACGCTATCATGCTAGTATCGGATATAGCCGTCCCGTTTTTACGATATGTAATTGATAGCAATGGATGATCTTCTATTGCATGGTATTATCACATACTATCATACGCAGGAGATTGATCGAATGAGTAGGTGGGACAGTTGATGGAGAAAGTATTCTTCATCTCTTTTTATCCGCTCGGTTGGTACAGTGTTAAACATAAATAAAAAACAATTTAATTTTTAATTACTGCCGATGCGAAATATTTCAAAATAAAATATTTCGCATCGGCAGTAAATTACTTAGTTGAAGTTAGTTCAATTTCATTCCTGCTTCATGCAATGGTTCCCAAATTCAAATTCAATTGAAATCCTACGTTTAAAACATGCCTGTCTATTATTTCTCATTGCCAAAACAACAAATATTTCTAAAGTTATGACACGCACTATATTTTTTAAGCAATTAGAAAGAGGTAAACGATCAGCTTAACGATTAGGTTCAGTGATCACTAGCGAAAAGGGAACAACTATATGAATTACCACAGAAACTAGTTCTTCCTCCTGTAAGGATGTTCTCTTGGTGTCGAACGATAAAAACTGAAGCAAAAATGTCGCGTGCGCGACCTCGCGGCGCGATTCTCAAGCCAGGCGCAGATCACGCCGACTTGAGAGCAATGATCAGTCCGACTCGTTTCGTAGATGAATGACAACTTTTATTCATACATTTAGCGCTTTTATACTTAATTACTGCTGATCGATGATGATCAGCAGTTTTACAATTATTCTTTTTGCCGATCGGTCGCGATCGGCTGTTTACATTTTGCTGTTTTGCAGTTTTATGCTTACTTCTATTTATGTATAATTGCCTGGTGGCGACAATTATCTGAATTAATCTTCGGAATCAACGAATGGAAAATGTTTCTTTTATGTATGCTCTCCATTGTGTTTAATATATCTTTTTTTTAATATTCTAATGTAACAATTTATTCTGTTGCGATCACTTCTACTGACTCGCTACTGGGCACCACTACTTCCGTGCCATCCGCCGTCGTTTCCTGTTCGCTGGTAGAATCTACGCTTATCTCCGCCACCTGTTTGATTACCGTATCGATCCGATCCGGTAGAAGGTAAGCGATCGGTTCCAGTATCTTCTTCTGCCGGAGATACGTTACACCGTGCTTTTGCAAGGTCAACACATTGATCCCGAGTTGACTGGCAAGGGTGGCCGGTGAAAACAGCACATGAATGCAACGCTGAAGATACGGAATGAGATCGTACGCGAAGCAGGAACAGAGCCGGATGAAGCATTCCCTTTCGGTCGGTGCGAATGCTTGCTGCTCTTGGCGGTAAAATCCCAAAATTCCACGGCACGCCTGTTCGAGCGAGCTTTCCAGCAGCTCCGTAACCATCGTGGCCAGGGCAACCGGTGCACAGAGCCGTAGATCGTTAAAGATGGTCAATATTTCATTGCAGTAGATCGCTAGTGGTTCAAAATCAAGCAACGTTTCCGGTGGCTGTACCGATCCAGAATCATCCGGCCGGGTTGTACGATCATCGCGCTGGCGTCGGATCATGCTTGGAACTTTGTTGATAAGCGTGTACCGCTCGATATCCTGCTCGAACTGTGCCGTGGCACGAGCTATCGCAAGGCGGAATCTGTTCCCGATCACACGCACGAACACGGGCGCTACGAGTGCTCTAAAGTCGATGCCAACGCGACTGAACGAAAGCCCAAAGTACATACACTGGCCGAGGATCGTATCGTACGAGGTGATATCGTTCGACACAAGATCGCGCTCTAGCGATCGTATAAATTCCATTATTTGATCGTGCAGCCAGCTGTGGAAAATTTTTCCTTCGTCACCCAGCGTTCGTTCGTTGCCAATGGTTATCCCCAGCGGGTTGTACGTGTCCTCATCGTCCGGAAAGATGGCCCGATACTGGGTGATGATGTTAAACAGATGCACCCGAGTTGCTTCGATTGTTTTCGTCAGATGAACGTGCGTGTCCTCGGTCGGGATGGTGGCAAGCAAATCCTTCAACCAGCTGGTGCGCGTTTGCAGAAACTTTAGCTTCAACTCACTGGTGGAAAATGCCTGCATTCGACGCAAATAACCAACCACCTGCAGACACTTGGGAAGCTGCAAATCGGTGCGTAACTGTGCTAGCAACTGCATCAACATTGTGTGCCAGGCGGCTTCTACCGCTTCATTAATGCTCTGTAATGGAACAACATTTGCATAAGAATATCGCAAATGGCTTGCGCTTGGGTTAAAAACGATCTTACCGCTATTACAGGAATGCTGCCATGTTTCACCGTCAGCCGCTGCACGTACGAAGACAGTTCAAGCGCTTCCTCGTACTTGCCCTCGCGGATACAGCTATCCATCAGCTGCGGTAGTTCGAGAATTTCCAACAACTCCGCATTGCGCATCAACGTGAGCGAATTCAACCGGCGGGCCGCATTTATATCTGCCGAACCTTGCTGGAACGTTTGACACGCGGCAATAAATTTGGGCCATTTGTCACTCAAACAGTCGAGCTTCCTTTCCGTGTCTACAAACTCGCGGTAGATTTCTCGCGAACTTTCCGCCGTTCGGATGAAGGTGTGATAGTGTGAAATGGCCAGATCCTGCGTCTGCTCCACATTCTGCCGGTGTTCGTCCTGCAGGCGTACCTTTTCCTTTTTCAAGTCTTCCGTTTTATACGTGCCAAGTTTAAGCAAATAATCTACCACGTCCGAAGTGTCTTGCGATGATAGATCTGGGAAGGGGACACGGTGGCAAATGTTAATGCTTAATCAATGAAAGGGGATTCGTTCACACTTTGGACTACATGTACATACCTTCATAATCGTCGGGAAAGATAAATTTTAACACTTTATCGTTCTCGTAGTCCATGTTTGCCGGAGTGCAGCACTGCTTTGTTGACTATTTGTGGAATGCGATGACGTTTCTCGATTGCCGAGCTGTCAAGGGCACAGGGTGATCCAACTGACGTGGTGCAAATTCAAAACACCAGTTCAATTTCCGTTGAACTATTGCGCCTCGTTTGAAACAATTTCTAAATACATTTTCATTCAAATGAAGAAAAATGGTATCATAGAGTGATATTTAAACTGAAATAAATCAAACGATTTTATGTTAAATTTGTTGCCGTTTTATTCTCCCTAATTTACCACACTAATCGTCGGTTGAAAAGACATGCACACATACACAAAGGACTGGGACACAGGCAGATACCACGAGACAAACCATATACCACTCCTAATAATCTCCTATTGCATTTGCGGTCTGATCAATTAGCTAGATTTTTTTTCACAGACAGTCATAACAGGGGGTACGCTTATTTCGACAATAGATCATTTACATCACCTTACACCACGCGCGTACGTATCCGCATAAATATGGTATTCTGTTTCTCAAAACAAAAAAGATCGACCGTCTTCACAGTGGTGCGAACTACTTCCAGTTTTCTACCAACGGTTCATTGGTGAATGAGTCACCGGTCGCATTATACAATGGATGGATGGAGTTGGTTGTTTGCCAATTCGACGAATTTTGGTGTTACAATAAGATCTATCTGCATAATTTTTTAAACCTGTATATCCTGTGGCGGCGAAGGACGAACATTCTTACGCTCACACAAACGCTCCAAATACCCAATTCACATCAACATGAAACGAAAGGTTTTGTCTAGACTAGTGTCTTCGCCCTCCCGCCTATAAATCGTATTTGCATCACTCTTCACCGAAGATTCTTCCCCAAAATCTATGGCTAATGTACACTAAATATATGTGCTTTTTCCTAGTAGTAGTAGACACCGCGTTCAGATTGTTTATATTTTCCTTAACATAACAGCGTACGTTATACTTGCTACGTATATAATTTTACTAACATCTTTCAGTTGTACAGCTTAAGTAATGCACTCTGTTTGCCCTATATGCATCTCTTCTACTGATATTTCGCTCTGCTGATCGGTTGGTTCAGTTTTGTTTGTCGCCACAGCTTAATATATCTAATCACACCACACCACAACACACATGAATGCATTATATACCTCTAGTTATATACCGGCTTTTAGTTTTTCTTTTCATACATTTTAAATATGCTAAAATTTAATCACACTTTCACAGATAACGAACAAGGGGCGGTTACGCGGTTTTGCGCAATCAAGTACCGGAACAGGACAATAGCATTAATTTGAATTTAATCTAACCTGTTCTTCTAAAGTTTGCCTTTTTCTTTAAGCCCATGGCTAATGCGTGTATGTGTTTGTGCGTATTTTAATCTATTTGATAGATACCTTTTGCATTTCGATAGTTTTGAGCTGAGTATTTTAGTTAAGATAGACACGAGAAGATGTCAAAACGAAAGCAGTTCAGTTCCTATCGAGGGTGTAAATAATGCATTACAATTAAAATTATACGTTAAAATTGGTGGAGTAGTAAACGGGTTAAAACATGTTAACAAATCAGTAAGTCTCTTTCTTAAGTATGGCGGTATGGGTAGAGTAATAGCGTAAATAATGTTTAAAATTGCTTAGCACTAAAAAATGAAACACTTGGTAGCGTCATGCATCAGATATGAAGAATACAATGTTATGTGGGTTTCCACACAACGATGGAGGGAAATAATAAGGAGCACCAATCCCGCTTAAAGAGTCATGGTGAGTTAATACATTTCAAAATATAAAAAAACCCATCTCAAACTACTTTGCTAAGCATTATGCAGCACAGGGGATATCATTTTCGTAGAGAGATTCAGTTCTTAAGATTTCAAAACCAATGCTCCAGCACGGACAAACCAATTCATTACAATTACCACTATTCAATATTTACCTTGCTGAGCGAGTTGGAAGATCAAAACGACCGTAAAAATAACACAATACTGTTAGTATACGCACTATCTTAATATTGCTGGTTCCGCACTGGAATGCTGCTTAAACTTAACTCAGTTCTTGTCGGTTTCGCTTCACAAGCGACCCAACGGGCGCGACAATATCTTTTCAGCAGGTTTACCATGAGTTGGGAATCTCCTGTACAGAGCGGAGCACCGATAAGTTGCGTAATCGTTTAATGCTTCTTGTACATTGTGTTAACACAGGACCGAAACCAAACCAAACTATCCATTCAGGTCCGCAGGGAGTTTTGACGCAAAAGGTTCGAATCGACTCGAAGGTACATGTGTTGCCGTGTGTGTTGCACTTTAGTTGTTCCACCGTTGCCGTTGTTGTACTTGCCGAGTGCCGTACTTCCCAGCACCGCATCATATGTCCGGCTCGACGAACGAGGCCGGAAAAAGGCCCGTTTTGCCCGACCGTGCGTGTGTTCCTTTGTACCATCCGTTATCACGCTTTTTGTGCACCATTACTATATCGCCCACACGCAGTTCCAGCTCGTACTCACTGTTGGGCGGATACGGGACGATGCATTTAAATCTAAAAACCAAAAATAAAATACATTAGATAATACAGCCCCTTTAAGCATGAATCAGGTTGGACCAAGGGCTAGTTTCCCGTTAAAATTAAATTCATGGCTGATTCCCGGCTTTCCAATTTGGGTGGCCACTCTGATGAATAGAAAATTACCTTTCCCGAACGGATTGTGAGTGCGATGACTTGGAAGAAGACTTCGAAGGTGTACCATTTGCTGCCACGGTGGCAACTACTGTCGCGGTAGCAGAAGTATGTTGCGACGGTCCGAACTGCGAGATGATTGCCGAGGCGTCGAGACTTTGCGACTTCCGATGGTAGATCTGGGACTGTTGCTGCTGCTTAGCGATCATATGTGACGAAGACGTCGAGGCTGGCGCTTCGTGTGCAATGTGTTTTGGCATAGCCGTAACTACGGTATGGTCACCATATTTGAATCTAAATAAAATAAACCAACGGATTAGCATTTTTGATCCGTATTCCGTTGTTTGTTTTGTGTTACCCATGCATTGAAGGTCGCTCTTTGTGTGGTTTAATGCGCTGAGAACCGTACATCATTGGAACGTTTTCTCCACGCACATTAGCCAACGCGGGATGATTCGATTGATGGTGATGCTGCTGCTGTTGCTGTTGTTGAACGGAATGCGTTGGCCCAACGCCGTTAATCATTAAATCCATCGGTAAATTCTGAAGCAACTGACTTGGACATGAACCCGATCTAATACAATCAGAAGAAAGAGGGGAAAAGACTCTTAAATTGTTACAATAATCCTTAAATAAATGTTTCTCTTACCGCACATGGACAGGATTAGCAATCTGTTTGAAGTGTGCTTTCGCCATTTGTGCTGATCCGACTGGTGTGCCGCCACCGGCTGCCAATATAGCCGCATCTGCCGCACCTGCCATATCTTCAAACAGTGAACTATCGCTCGTATACGCCGGATTTGCTGTTCCGCCAGAACAAACGCCACTTCCACCGGTGGGAGACTTCGATCGTTTCATATTGGTCAACCGTTTCATTAAACTGACAGCCGAAGAGTCTTTTTTCACCTTTCCCGTGGCTGGTGGTGTCGTTACAGCCACATCCTGACCTGCAGATTGCTGCTGCTCGTTGTTTGGTGACCCGGGACCACCACCGTCGAGCGATCCTTGACGGCCAAATATGGAATCAATGTACTTCATGCCTTGCTGTTGCTGTGGTGCCGTCGTATTGCGTGGCGGTAGCTCGGGAAGTTGCAATGGCTGCTGCTGGGGAGAAGACGATCCACCATTGGATTGACTATTAATGGCACCGTTGGAAGAACAGCCACCATTTGAAGATCCGGCTTGTGGACTGGCGGCGTTATTCATTTTTCCGGAGGAATGTGCGCTCGGATTGCGAGTACCAGGCTGAAAGGGAAATTAATATGATAGTAACAATAACAAACATCCTTTCGTAAAATCCCTTCCGAAACATACCGAAGCACCGTCTCTTCCTTTATGAATGGCGACGTAATTGCCGGGGAAAACACCTGATTTTTTCTGCCAATTTGTACCTTTAAACCATCCATCCTGGCAACGTTCCGTAACATAATAAATGGCTAAAAAGGGGGTGAAAATTGAATACAATTTTTATTCACATTATTTCATCAAACACTTACATCCTTTCTTCAGTTCAAGTTCATCCGGTTTCAGTGGTTTGTAAGGATACAGTGCAATGTATGTTGTCGGCAGTTGCGGATGTTGTTGGTACATTTGACTAGCTTTCGTCACGTTACACTTCTGATAGGGTGTTACAGCCGTGGACGACGAAGTGCCACCACTCTCGGCCGGATGCCGCGTCGTTTTCCCATCTCCAGCACCTTCACTGTTTAACATTTCCGTCGAATGGCGATGTGGGGCGGATTGATTCGTCTGTAGCGCACTACCAGTGCCCGTGGACAAGCCAGCCGTTGTGAGGGAATGTCGCTTTTCCCGGTTGGCCGGATCGGAACGCTTCGACTGATGCTGTTTGCCACCCACGGCCACAGGTTGCGCCTGCAGGAAGTGCGCTGTAGGACTACTGGGAGCGGTACTGGAGTTGGAACTGGTCGTGCTAGTCGATGAGTTGGGGCTCGTGGTAACGCTCGAGCTTGTATCGCTGCTGCTAGTGGCACTGGCGTTTAAATCGAAAGGTGTCGGCGGTACTGTTCGATTGGAGTTACTTAGTATGCTGAAATAAAAATGTATGTATAGTATAGTTTAGAATTGAGTTTGTTTTTAACAACAGGAACGTACTGTTTTAACGATGAATCCATCATATGTTTCGCCAAACCGTTCATCTCCACAAACGATATCGGAAAGATGCCGATCTTTTCCGCAATTCTCCCTTCTGCCCAGTTCTGATCAACGCGCCGCAGCACGTGTATGAGGGCACCCTTCTTAAACGTTAAACAACCTTCCTCCTCCGATGGTCCCATCCGAAAATCGTACAACGCCTTACATTGTGGAAACGGCAAGGGTACGATCACCTTTATGTGGTTCAGCGGTACGGCACCTTCCTTCCCATTGACCTCCCCGACGCACCAGTTATGATCGATTTTCTTCTTAAGTATGATAATATCTCCCTTGCGGAAGCTGATGTCACTGGAAAAAACAAACGAGTGTGAGAATTCCATCGCTGCAGTGTGTAAGTCCAACCCACGGTTTACCTTGTTTCGCTGGAGGAAAAATCGTAGAACGCTTTAGCGTGTGGGATTTTGGACAGATCGAGCGATGCATTCGCTGCCGTGCCGGTTACGCCACTCGCTGCAATAATGCGGGACAGTGGCTGATGCTGATGGTGATGATGTTGCTGCTGCTGAGCATTCGATGGGTGCAGTGGCGGCTGTGCTTGGTTGTCGGGTGTCCCATGGGCGGACGATTTGCCTATTTTAGCACCGTGGACACCGCCCGATGATGGATGTTGCTGGTGGTGCTGATAGTTGACCGCATTTGCGTTCGAAGCTGGTGCGGCGCCATGTGATTGATTGCGATTGCACGTGGGTTTGCCATTGATGTGGGTCTGGTTCGTATTCTGGCTGTTCAGTTCCGCCGTTTTCATGCCTGAAATTAAAGTAACGAGTGTAAGCGTCATCATAATCGATATAGAACTGTTAATCATGTACATACCTTCCAATATCCGCATCAGCAAAACATTCGGTGGAAGTTCGTCTATTCGGATCTCCACGAGTACGCGACACTCGGGACATCGTAACTCCTGGTGGCTGGCAACGATTTCCTAATAACAGAAGAGAAATGAAAAGAAGGTAAACAAATGATGATAAACGTTCAAGTACGGAAGAAAAGTGTTGTTGTACGGGGCATGGTACAGTCATACATCGTGTTATCTTCCATCAAAGATAGGAAACAATTAAACGATAACCCTTAATTCGTTCACTTCAAGCTTCAACAGGATGTGATAAGCAGTAACGGTGTGAAATGAACATCTTGTGCCCTAACTGATTACATAACATTTTGCTAATTTGTGGCCAAACAATTAGATAATCAATTATGAATAATAAAAGAAATTCATTCGCACTAAAATACTTAATCTCCCCGTGACGAACGTCCCAAAACCGACATCTTTTCCTGGTTAGACCCATACCGGTTTTTACGGTGAGTTTGGTTTTCCCTTGTGGTAAGAACAGTGTGACTACACAACAACACATCCGACATCCGTCCGCGCGAGACGTTAGACTTTCTTTTCATCCTGTGTTGCAATTTTCTATGCACTGCCGAGACCGTAACGAAAGCCATGTGGTGTTGCGCGCGGGTTGATGCAGATGCAAATGTGCACAAGATCTGGGGCGTAAGGGAAACATGTTTTCATGCCTAGCGTAAATACGCCACCAAAGAAAGGAACACTCTCGCAAGACACAACGTTTTAGGTGAAACGTTTTTTGCGTTGTTCCCTTCTTTTGGATTGGAAATTGTTGTGAAGAAAAAAGGAAATACAGGGCGGCATCACACCAGGGCAATAGCAATTCTGTATTTTATTAACAAAAAAATCCCCAAGTAATTATATTTCATTATTGCAAAAAATTCAGAATGAAAAATTAACAACGCATATCAGATCCGATCTTCAACGGGAAAAGAACAAAGAAAAGGGAAAAATGGCAAAAACAATGTTTATTCCAAAGGCATTCAAGTTCATTAATGAAACGGTCTTTTCATTGTTTTGTTGCTGTACATTACATATGCCGTTTTTAGGCTATCTAATACATTTGTAGTAAAAATAAGGAGATAATTTAGATTACCAGTACATAACGGCTTTCGATAATTTGCTTGAAAACATTACTTTCACTATGAATAATGATTTTCAAATAAAACTAATGTTATAAGACTCCCCCATATAGTCGCAAAGTGATTGCTTTCCCGGATTCCATACGCTAAGACCACGATCAACAGTTCGCTGCTGGCGTTACTGTCACAGCTGCGCCATTTGCCATTTCTTAGCGGTATGTGCGATCTTAACACGAACGCAGTGCTGTGAAGGTGGAACGACTAGTCGTGGCTTCTCCGGCTGCGTTTGCATCGCCCGTTTGTTGTCGGTTGCCACCCGATCGAAACTATACGGTGCTGGGAAAAGAATGCCGGAGCACGCTTTGTCCAGTGGTGACTGGTTTGGCCTACACCGCCACAGCCATTGCATAAAACCGCGCACAAGGATAAGCAAAGGGAAGCTGTGCAAAAGAAGCATACCACCACCAACACAGAGATACACCGCCGAGCGGTTGATGTAAAAACCCGCTAAAGTTGCTCCAGCCATTGGCTTGCGCTTGGAACACGAAATCCGGTTCGGAAAATAGTATCGGGGCGATGTTACGATACTGTTGCACGCGGTTTAATGCAAATATGGGCGTCAGCGCAACAATTTCTGCAGATAGAATGGATAGAAATGGACCGTTCATGTTTGTCATATGCGACATTAAACACATCATAATTTTGTTAACATAAAACCATAAAAGAGAGATTTTTTTAACAAAGGAATGTTGATACGTGAAGAATGAAGATGCTTAAACCGTGTGATGCAACTCCAACAACATGAGGTGCAATATACGCGAAAAAAAGAAGCCGAAACCGGATGAAGCATATGAAATAAATATAAAGACCTTCACATTCGCACCACAACAGTCATATGCATGAGATTGCAGAACAGCTTCCCGTTGGCAATTGGACGGACGGAGCATCTAAATAACAAGCGCAACCGAAAACTAAAGCGAAAAAAACTTTCCCACACCCGACCGATGCACGTGTTTTGCAAAGGAAAAACCGGTTTGATGACGTTTAGAAGTCGCGCTGTTTCAACAATTCCATTTGCCAAAGTGTTAGGACGAACAGGTTTAATCTTGTTCCCGGTTTGGTTGGTTGGAAAGAGAATGAAGCCATAAGGAAGTCGAAAAGCGAAACATCGCATACTTCTGGGCGGCATCACAAACGTACAGAATTTGAATATGGATCTTTAGTAGAAGAACTTTAATTTGGAAGAGGAACAACATATCCTAGCTAGAATAATTATAACGATGCACAAACAAATTAGGCGTTTACTTCAAGATCTCTTGAATTTGAAGGTTATTACAACCGTTTTAATATTTTTTTAGAACAGTAAGAATGCCCTCATGTAATCATGCCAACGTTTAAGATGTAATACAACGGACTAGTGTTGTACTTAATGAGTATTAAGAAATTAATCATTCACTGATTAATTCAAATTGCACTGAACTTTCACAGGTGGATCATCCTGCTAGCATCTTTCAAAATATATTGAATATGAATTGATACAAAAACTCATCTAAGCACGGATTAAAATTGAAGTCAAGGGGCGTACAAAATGCCAATGCTACAAATTGAATCTTTGAGTATTCATGAATGTTTGAGGAAAAATCGGATTATTGAAGATCATTTAATCTATGAGGATGAGTCTTTGAGGATTAACAATCTTTGAAATACAGATTCAGTATCAGATTTACTCGACATTACACCGAACGTTTTCAATTACATGTTTTTACTTGCTACATAATCGTTCGATTATAATGAGTTTATGAGAAAAGCATCATTGCGTGTATAAATATGTTTAAAAGTTTATTGAATATCATATTCAATTCAATACTATTCACCATTAACAAACCGACCGATCCATTAACAAAAAACAAAAAGAGCTTACAACAGCAGCTTAGCACGTCCTTCGGTCGTGACCTTTAAAAACGATGGGTAGCTTTTACCCATAGATATAAGCATACATCCAAAGCAATACATTTCGCCGGGAGGAAAACCGTCAAAAGGTTCGTCAAATTTCTGCTCCAATTACAATCCACCAGGCAGCACACATCGTCCGAACGGAGTGGCTGCATTCAGCCATAACCAAATAATGATTGGTCAACAATTAGCATCGAGCAATTTGGGAGTGCCGTCGTTGCAATTATGGACAGCAAAAATTAACTCGACCACAAGGTTGGTCATTTTTAACTCTCCGGAATGTGTTTTCCGTCTCTGGAGGATCATTTTTCTGGAACAGGAACGAACCAGCTACCTCTTCTCTATTACTTCGTTTTGAGAACAATTTTCTCAAGTGCATGTTAACTGTGTTCCTAAGACGTTTCCCCCTCACGTCACGTCAACACTTGCCCTCGGTCTGACCGGTTCCGCTGAAAAACTTACCCCAATTAGCATTATTCATAGGCAAACAGAGACCCAAACCAACCACGAAAACCACACACAGGCACCGGCGGCCCGAGCATTTCACAGCATTCCTTAACCCATGCAAAGGCTGTGTCGAACCATCCGTGTATGAGTACCGCTTAGGAATGGTGAGGAAGGTACAGCCGACTTTGCGCACAGAAAACTCACCGGGGTAAAGTTTAACGCAGACCGATGGCAACAGTTGGGATCAGAGACCGGATTTGAATGTGGGGATATCAGATTAGGACCTATGAAATGTTTCCTTCTAACCAAAAAACAGAGAAGCAACAGAAGAAGCGTTCGGAGGAAGTACGGGGTGTAGAGATTTGTATTTTTGGCAGACGGTTTTTGTGACATGCATAGATAAAGCGAACCGGTGCGAAGGTGCGAAATTCGAACCAGCGAAAAGGTTTGATTGAATCACCCAAATGGAATGGCTCGAGGGAGTGTGGGGGTTTGCAAAATAAATATAACATTAATCAATATTTCGCACGGCAGGTGTCCCTGGGGGAAGTAGCTTTCTTTATACTGAATTTAAAACAGTGGATACGCATCTTTTACTTTGAATACTAAACAAAACACGATAGATTGTTGTGTATGTTGCAGTTTAGTAAATAATTTGTAAAGGATGTAAAAATGTTAAAACATAGACAACTGTTGCTTGAAGATCGTGATCTTGGAGATTGAAGCTGTCAGAAAGAACCACTCTCTACAGATGCTTTTAGTGCAGAACAAAATTTGAATTCTAGGAAGGAAATCCTGCTTTACGCACCGAAAGCTCATACGCACGGGATGAAGGTATTTTGCAATCAGCAAACAATATTAACCATCCCCAAGGGATATTTTTAGAAACCACTCCTGAACCAATCGCTCAGCCGGATACGAAAGGGAAAGAGATGGGAAAGATCAAATCCTTTCGCTTTGATTTCATCGACTTAATAATTGTGGTTGCTTCACCGCGTTTTAATAGTGCTTCTGGTTCGGTAACCTTGGCAACACCCTTCCACCTGGAGATGATAGAGAAGAAAGGAAACCCGCGCATAACTCACTCTCTTCAGACATTTACACAAGACAAAAATACACCAGATCGGTACAATTATCGGTAAAAGCCGATTCGTATTATCGAGCGGGGTGGTGCCAACCGTTCAAATATGCAACTTCCGGGCAGGTTATTTTATAAGTAAAGTAAACTACGTTCCTCCCACTTCTCGAAGGGCAAGAATGTTTGAAGAGGAAACACACGTACGAGAGCGCGTTTGTGTGAGTTTCAGTTTTCGATTCTTCGGTGCCGGCAAACCTCTCGCCATCCCAATGCTGTGTATGGATGGGTATTATTAAAATGAAATGCCCATTCACAAAAGGTAAGAAAACAGCAATATCACGATCGACGTACCATCTTCATGATCTTCTCACTCTTAACACAACAGCCGCCACCCGATCGCGAACGGAGTGTGAGAAGTAACGTTCAAATAAAACGACCAGGCAATGTGGTGTAATGTTGGGGTTGCGTTGGTAATGTGCTTTTCCGCGAGAAGCGAGCGTTTTGAATGTGTGTGCGGAGATTCTTTCTCAGATCTTTCGGTTCTGGCGAATCCCAAGATTTCTCAGGCTTTCTTGGTGGAGCCGTGAAGACGACCTTACCGAAAACGATGGGGGAATGGGAGGATCCGGGTGGGTGTTGTGCGATTCTATCAAAACCGGCGATATACATCAAAATTCCAGCATCGCAAATGAGCTCGGGCCCTCCATCTCCGGTTCCTCTGCTTGTTTTGTCGCACTCTTCGTAGTTGGACGTTCTCTCTTCCGCGCTTGGTATGGTACTTCTTAAGAAGAGCATCAAAGCATGCCAAGTGTTATGAACTATGCTTGGAGGATTTCAGACACATTTTCGTACGCAAATCACGCCACGGTTACACTGAAATCCCACCGTTGATCCTTGCGGGAGTCATCAACTTAATCCCCATTATCTCATAACCGTACGAGCGACGATTTAACCTGATCCATCTTTCGAAAAATGAAACTGATACACATACTTTTTTTTTCGGAAGCCTTTGACCGGCATTTTAAGTTACGGTAGTGGAAAGGGCTGCGTTAACGTACGTACCTCGAGACATTTCCGGCAGAAAGTGTGTTGACAGGGAAGCACTTTCGAGGAGGAATCCAATCGTTCCAGGCAAACGGAACATTCCAACAGATCGTTCAGCAACCGTTCGTCCATGTTGGGACGTCTTTCTGTTTCCTTTCCTTCGTCGTCCCGTACACAGACGCACGCACACTATCTCACGAACGCACTTGCTACTGCTTCACACGGGCGCCCTTTCTTTTCCAGGGCCCTTTTTACAGCCACAACGCACACACACACACATACACCCACACGCACAAACAACCACGCACTTTAAACGGGATCTAGCGGACACTCGAAATTCTTGGAAGCACTCTTCTTTGCGGATGAAGGATGGATTTTTGTTGGTTGTTTTTTTCCGCTCCCGCTGTAGCTTAGGATTGCTTTCGCTTTACTTCAGGCACAGCCTTCTTTTTCCGCGAAAAAACCCTTCACTTAGAACAACATTTACAAGCTCTAGTATGGTCGTCAGGCCAATGCTTTTTGAACGCCTTATCTGCTATCACTTTACATCTCACTTGTGCTGCTCTTATATATCGATTGATTGCATTGCGTGGTCATCGCAGCAAAGTAAAATAGAACCATTCTTTTTCCTAGCACTCTTGTTGCTCTTCACTATTCTTCACAAGACAAGGCCAGGCAGGCGTATCCAGCACACAGCACCACTCGGATGGCTCGATTTTAGCAAACCTTTGAATAACGATTGTAACCCCGGAAAGGGTAAACATTTACCCACCGAGCTTGTACTTCCTCGAGCGATCCATCATCATGTTGGCACCACAGAAGCGGACAGGCGGGGGTGGTTTTTCCATAGCATAATTAGCCTGGAATGTGCATTATGCTGATGGGATGACCCATTTTCCTATACGCGATTGGGACAACAAGTCGTGATGTTGTTCGCAGTTTAAACCGCTACTGAACGCACGACCGATTGCGATTTCTTTATGCTTACTTTAAGCTAACTGTTAAGCTCGACAATTGAACGCATTCCAGAATGCTCATGGCAAATTATTCACTGCAACACGGTCACAATACGCCTACAAAAAACCGCGAGAACGGAACACAGCACTACTTTCTGTTTGCGGAACGTTTAAAGCATTTATTCCTATTTGTTAGACTTTTACACATCAGCACTTTGCACCACCTTTAAGCAGAGCTTCGTGTTTCTGCAGCACCAAATGGAAATTTTTGGAGTAATTCTTGCTCGCACTGACCGAGCGACGTGTGTGCTTCGGTGTGCGTATTTTTACTTTAAAAAAAATTTGAGCTGGCTTTTTAATCTGACAGCTCTCCGTGTACTGCCAGGTTGGATCGTGGTGTGATCCATCTGCCATGTTGGTTTGTGTTGAAAGCTTTCTTCGAATTGGAATTACACAAACAACTCCGATGAGAAATTCCTACTTCAAAGCGCTATTTTGTATTGAAAATGTTTCATTAATTTGAAAAATCAAAACTATTCTGATCCATATTCAACATTTTTTTTCAAAAAGAAGATTTTTCCATGATTTCAATTGAGCTGCACTACTGTCAAAATACCCCTCTTGAAATGTAAACAAACAATTTCGCATCAACACTCGCAAGCACGCAATCACACACAAATTGGGCAACAAATCCTGGATTGACTTTGCAATTTTACCCAGTGATGTTTTGTATTTAATACAAAGAAAATGGGAGAAACCGTGACAGAAACGGACGCGATTAGTTTGAAATGTCGTCTTTGTTTGCAGAATGCCGACTTATTGGTTTCAATATTTGGTCAGCGAGCCCGGAAGACGCATATGAGAAAAATGCTACAAGAGCATTTTAACCTCGAGGTAACGTTCTGAAAAACAAACATATCGTTGCGGATGCCTAATTGAATGTTACTTGTTTCTATTTCATTTTCGTAGATCCGACCAGATGAAAATCTTCCGAAACACATCTGCCTCAAGTGCTGGCACGCGGTAGAATATATTCATACGTTCGTCCGTCAGGTGGAACAAAACCAAACCATCCTGGCGAATGTTCAGCTAGATAAATGTAAATCTAACATCCGTCAATCAGAATCGATGCTTGGAAATAGAGAAAGTTTGGAATTTATTGAGGATGCGATAGAATCACGCTTGAGCCCTCCTTCGTACGATGAAGCACAGAAAACTAAACACGGAACGCAAACAGCGTACGAGGAACACGAGGAAGAAATGGTAGAAATCATAGATGGACCATACGATGAGGGTTCAGTAGGAAGCGATGATGGACATAAATCACAGGAGATAGTCGTCCACCATCTGCATGATTCCCACGACGATGCTACGAACAAGGAAGGCGCCTTACAAGAAGAAAATTCCGGCTGTGAAACTGCCAAGGGCGAAGAAACTGGAATCCTCATTCGAGTAAATGAATATCAATTTCCACAGATGATTCGAAACGGAAAAATGATTGTCAATGGAGAGGAGCTGGACAAATGTTTGGCCGCTTATTATGGACTAGAATGTGAACTTTGTCAACAGCAATGTTGGACCACAATTCAACATCTTTTCAAACATCACCGGCAGGCACATGGCGAGCAGGGTTTTATTAACTGTTGTGGTAAGAAGATTCAAAAGAAATCGCTTATGGCAATGCATTTGGCAAAGCATGTACAACCGGAGGCGTTCGAGTAAGTGGAACACAGCAATGGCTGATTGCATGGGTCAAAAGTTTCATCATCAAAATCAACATGATTCTTCTGTTCTTTCTTAGGTGTTCAATATGCAAGAAGATGATGACCACACCACGCATACTGAAGTCCCACATGCAGAATCACCTGCCGGAGGAAGAAAGGCCGTACAAGTGTGAACTGTGTCCGCGCCGCTTCGGTTATGTCAGTGCGCTTTTAATACACGCTTCCACACACCGGGAGGAAAATGAAGAAAAGTGCGTCTATCATCTGTGCTATAGTTGTGGGCGTGCGTTCCGATCCGGTAATAAACTGGCGGAACACATTGCCGATTCACATAAAAAGGACGGTAGCAGCAATTGTGTGATATGCGACACGTGTGGTAAAACATTTATATCGAAGAGTAACTTGAAGTATCATCTAACCACGCATCAGCCAAAGGTGCTGCATCAAGTGCAATGTGAGCACTGTGGAAAATGGCTCAAAAACAAACTCTGTCTCCGTAAGCACATGTTGCAACACTCTCAGGTGCGCCATGGATGTGATCAGTGCGACTACACTACGGTTAACATTCAACGCTTACGGAACCATCGGCGGGTCCAACACACAGACCATAAGCCGTTCAAATGCTCAACCTGTGGGAAGTCTTTTAAACTGAAGAGCAACCTCCGGGAACATCTGGCCCAACATCAGATAGACCAAAAGTATTCATGCGAATTTTGTTCGCGCCGGTTCACCTCCAAAAGTAATTACTATTGTCACCGGAAGCGATTGCATTTTGCCGAGTTGGAAGAGCACAAACAACAGAAGGAACAGGAAGAAAGGTAAGTTGGAGGTTCTCTTGAAACGCTGGGTTATTTTCATTTTCCATTCCTGTCTCATTGCAGGGCACATCGTGTTCAACTAAATCTACAACAGTGAGGAACCGTCCTTACCACGTTCTCAAAAAAGGTTTGAATAAATTGAAAACAATGCTTGCGAACCTAGAATCCGATTTTGGTATGCGTTCCTTAGTGAGCTCTTATTGAATTCTGAACTTGTTGGTGGTGTACGGGAAAGGGCGATTGGTCACACTGATACTCGCACACGTTAGAGCCTCTCCGGATGTGTCCATGTCCGCGGAACCGGGCTGGTGAATTTTGCTATAACCAATTTAGAACTAATCGATCGGATCCGTCCGACCGACCTATTCCTTTTTGTCGAATTTTCCTCCGTAGAAGGGGATGTAGGACACAATCACTTTCCAGTCGGTCAAGTAACATCCGACCAGAGCGGCAGCTGCGCCGAACCCGGCTGCAGACGAAGCCCTGTAAAGAAAAAGACAAATTAGTGAAACGACTACCAGAAGGATGTGTTTCATACTCTAGATTCAAGGACCATGGTCATTCAAAACACAAGCTTACATAATTGGAGCGAGTCACTAGAACAAACTCATTTGAATTTTCCCTATGTAGGAAAATGTACATACCATTGTGCAGCCTGTTCGGCTTGTTTACGTCCCAATGGAATCCTCATCTTTGGGATGGAGGCTACACTTTTTTTAGAGAATTTGCGGGAATATATCCGAAGGGCGCCTGCTGCGATCGAGAAGAAATAGTGCGACAAAAAGCCTGACCAATTTGACAGGAAAAAATATGACACGACTGCTGTCAATGTGCAACGTCTAAATAAACTATCTGTTTATTATGTGGGGTTGAGTATTATACGAAACTTCGGGGAAGGAATAAGGCGCCCTTTTTATGTTTTAATTAGAAGCAATGCGACTGGCCGTTCTGAATGATAAAAGTATATCGAGAAATACTGTAAACTGTTTTTTTTCAATCAGTTTCGACCGGAAGAACAGTCGAAACATTAATCCACGACCCAACAACGCTCCTGGTATGGGTTCAAATCCAGGATTAAACAGAATCTTGGAAGTTGGAAGCAAGTCAAGATTGAAGATCATGGGGGTCAAAGACCACCGAAGGTTTCAGATCCAAATAATGAACATTTCTCGATGCATCGGCAGTGGTGTATCAAGGTCCTTGGGGCCGTGAGTGAGGGGGCATTAATTCAGATAATTGTCGCCACCAGGCAATTATACATAAATAGAAGTAAGCATAAAACTGCAAAACAGCAAAATGTAAACAGCCGATCGCGACCGATCTGCAAAAAGAATAATTGTAAAACTGCTGATCATCATCGATCAGCAGTAATTAAGTATAAAAGCGCTAAATGTATGAATAAAAGTTGTCATTCATCTACGGAACGAGTCGGACTGATTTGCTCTCAGGTCGGCGTGATCTGCGCCTGTCTTGAGAATCGCGCACGCGACACTTTTGCTTCAGTTTTGATCGTCCGACACCAAGAGAACATCCCCACAGGAGGAAGAACTAGTTTCTGTGGTAATTCATATAG